>JAYGXS010000002.1:52380282-52391826 GCA_036362985.1 Ligula intestinalis
CTTTCCATGAAATTACATTTCTTGGGATGCCTGCCTTTCGATTTATATTTATCTCTTTTGGGATGGTAAATGCCGAAAGCATTTTAAGGCTGAGGTTCGATTAGTTCGCGAGTGCTGTTGAAAGCTCTACTTTGATACGCACGGCCCCATCGTACTCCACTTCCAGTAGCTTGCCCATGCCATGGAATGTCAACCAAAATCCTGAAGCGTGTTTTTGATTGGACAAAATCACTTATGTTAGGCTGCATCCCAATCTTCATACAATTTATTCATAGCAGGATGCTGGCTTTTCAATGATCTCCCCTCTGATCACCCGCGGAAGCATACTCCGAAAAATCCCTAGATAAGAAGCATGCATTTTTATCCTTGAGCTGCAACGGCCTTGTAAATTCAAATATACTTTCAGAAACAAATGCCCAAGTTTGCGTAGAAAATACGTTCTCCCGAATTCTATTCTTGATCAAGGCGTCTTTCGGTTGAAAAAATTTCATTTTAGAAACAATCTCCTTCAGAAGCTGGCATCCTGATGTTATTAAAATATCTTAAGCTATGGCTGCACAAAAATCAATGTTTCAATTCTGCAGGGCATCCCAAAAATGTATACACATTTAAATAATTATAAACTTCATTTTTATTGTGGTTATATTATTAAATAAATGTCAAAATATTTACAAATATCATTTTGTTTTTTTACTGCATTTCGACAAATGTAGCAGGGCCTGAATTGAGTGATGCCACGGAACGCGAAGGCACACGAAAATAAAGGGAATTTTTAATGGTACGTGCAATTCCATTGCTTCGCATTTTCAGCGGTGTCAGGATCAAAATGCATGTCATCTTGAAAACAGTCAGTAAAAAAGTCAATTAACTGATACTTTAAGCATGCTTGCATTTACTTAGGAATAAAAATATGATAAACATCAATTTTACAATAAGGTAACAGGTGTATTTATTTTTGGGATACCCTGTATATAGTTTAAATCATTGCTTTCCAAGTAAGAATTTAAAAAAGAACCCCGTCGCTAGTGGAAGGCTTTAAAATTCAAAAATATTTAAACGACCTCTGTGTTGGGTGATAGGAATTGGTAATTTTGTGCAATTTTATCATCTATAGAATATGATGTGTGACGGAGACTGCTTTTCTGCGGCATTCAGTCAGAGTATTTGAAGTCATGCCTACACAAAATGTGCAAACGGTAACAAGTTATGGTTTCCATAAATCTAAAGATTCTGTTAAACCACTGTACCTAAAGACACCCTGACATTGCTTGGTCTTATCTAAGTATAGGTGTGTGACGGAGACATAAGTCTAGTGTGAAACCTTTAAGGAAACCTAATTCCAATCCGTGAGTTTGGTCATAGGTTTAGAAATATTTCCTTTCAAGCATATTCAGGGTTGACGTATTATAAAATCTTGTGTTGTATTAATAGCCATGGAAATTCCTGAAAGGTTTATATGTGAGAGAGGGTATCCAGTGCAATTCTCTCTGACAGCTTCTACTTAAACTTTAAAAAGTTCTCACATTTCCTCCTCACTTCCTCGCTCATTCTTTCTTCTTAACCTACTCACTAAGTAATTAATGATGTATTTACTTGGAATCGAGTCGTAATTGTTCTTTGTTCTCCCGTGGAAATGTTCCAATATTTACAATGGACGGCTTATTTTGTGCATTAGGTATCGAATTTTACCCTTCTTTGTTCATTTTGACAACAAAGACGTGGACAAGTGCACAGGACGCTTTTACTGGTTTGAAGGATGCAATGCCTCATTTAAAATTAGCAATTAATTCACAAAAGAATTTTCACACTGCTCTGAACTACCATTTTCGACAATAATTTTTCTGCGATCTTCTTATACTATCTTTTTCATCCACGTTCCATAAAAGGCTTCATTTCTTAAAAATTTGAAACGATTCATCTGCTTCTCAAAATTGTCCTTTATATTTGTTCGCTCTGTATATGTCAGTAATTATCATGACCGGGACTATGCGTTACGAAAATCTCCGGTATTGCTCGTCATTGTAAGTCAGAATCATCAACCGCGGTAACATGGACATGTTCAAAAAGATTGCGAGACGCTCAAAAGTTAAGTCCTGGAAGCGCTTTTATGAAAGATTATTCATGGAAGTCAGACAAAAAATGCTCGACCATGCAGAATGTTAGTGTCTGAGAAAACATACAGCAAAACGTGTCATGCCAAGTGGCTACTATATGTTGGTTTATAATTTTCAAAGTAAAATGGAAGACATAATATTTTCAGAAAATTCCATATACTTTGGGCTCAGCATTGCACTTTTCTATGGTCAGTTTTGAGAGCCTGTTTCCCTAAGAATAATCTAGATTTTTTACTAAAATTTTTTTTTCTTTTTTGATTCATTTGCTTAGCTTCAATCCATTAACTTATCTCATCACGGATTGCCTTCTTTGCTGAAAAGTGACTGGCGTGTCGAAAAGAGGCCAGTTCTTCATAGAGTACGGTCGGTGTTTCAGGCAAAATTTTGACGTTTGCGAAAGACTGATAATCATGCACAAACCGACATTCAATTGGGTTGCTAAACCGATTATCGTTGAGGCCAAGCTCGAGTCATTTGCGTCACATCACGATGCTGTCTTTTAAATGAGCTTCTTTTTGGCCGCTCATATAAACTACATTCTATAAAAGTGCCTAATTACGTTGTTTGCCTTTAGCTCATTGTTTTCAACTGCCTTATCAATTAAACATTTTTATAGAAAAATAGATTACTCTTTATTGCACTGGTTAATAAGAAAAATAGGTTTCTTCGAATTTTCTTCTGTTACAAAGATATCTTTCGATTTTAAAGAATATTTCTTAAATGGATGAGAAACAAGACAGGTCGAGCACCAGATAAATTGATTTGTTGTTCTGAGCTTTCGAACACTTACTTGTGTCCATCTTCAGAGATGAGTAAGCAACCAAAAAAAGAGGATAATTATAGTTGCCAAAGGCCAATTAACTGTCAGAAATCGTTAAGTTATCAGGGGATTAGAAACAACAAATGAAAATGGGGGGAGGTGGGGGAGGAGGTCAATTAGCTGTCACTGGGATCGGAGGGGCAATCATGTTGGTGTAGGCGACATAGCTGTCCGTGGGGCTGGGGGTCATGAACAGCAATTAGTATTCCGCCTTGTCACCCGGTAGGGGGCCCTGGTAACGCTGCCTCCTCTTCCAGCCGGTTCGTTGTGGTTTCCTGTTCGATTGCCATTCTTACGTTTGATTTGGCTTCGTCCGGCTCTTTCTAACGTAGTGGCGCAATATTTTGTAGGCCACTGGCAGGTCCAGATACCTGTTGACTGAGTTGGCACCGGACTACCATGCCTCGAGTGTCAGCCTTTCGGCCTTTAAGGTTCCTCGGCCTACGATGGTCGCTCCTTGGAGATCAAAGTTATGGCCAGTTTCTGCGATGTGTGCCACCAGTTGTGAGTTTGGGTCCAGTTTATGGGCCGCTCGTTTGTGCTCTTGTAGGCGAGTTTGCAGTTTGCGGCCTGTTTTCCCAACATAATTGCAGTCTCCCTCATTGCAAAGTATCTTGTAGACGACTGCAGAGGTTTTTTTAAGAAGCAGTCGGTCTTTAGGTTGCATCACCTGGTGGCGTATTGTCACTTTAGGTCGATGGGCTATGACCACGCCAAACAAGTTTGAAACCTGTCGACCCTTACGCTTGAGTTTAAGGTTTCCAAACTACATCATGTGTAGATCCCGTCTAAGGGGAAGGATGAATTTCTCTACGGCATGCGGAAAAAGTTCCATAGTTCTCGTAAAACTTTGCAATAGGTATGGGTTATGCCGTGTATATCATAGGCAACTTTAATAAATTGGCGAATACGATGTATTATGAATGAGCATTTCACAGCGTAAAAAATCATAACTGCACATTCTTGCAAAATTAAAATACACACTTCCTTTAAGTTCGGATTTTGAAGAAGCTGTATTGTGTTACCAAAAAATACAACAACAAATAATTTTGTGAGGGTTTTCTATAAAATATATTGGAATTGGTAAGACTAGTGAAAACAAAACCATGAGTAAAATGCATGTTATTTAGGTCGCCATTTTTACACAATATAATTTTCAAAAGCGGTCAGAAAAACTTGTTAAAGAGCCGGCGTCCTGACGTGACTAAACTGACGTGAGATTAGGCTCTGCGGTTATCAATGTTACAATTCTACTAAATGTTAGATTGCAAATAATCATCAACCCTTCTCAATTTGTGGCATTTTGCACAAAACAATGACCGTAATGCATTTTCCATCCACCGATTTTGTCAACTGTTTGATAAACTAGTTAAAATAAAGGTTAACTACAACACTTTTTGATATGGTTCAAAACGCATTCATTAGGAATTCATTGCTGTGCCCACTGGTGTATGTTTAAATGACACCTGTCTAGGACATCCGCCGCCATTGTTGCTTCCGTGGTCGCATAGGAAAGACATATATGTTCCACGGCTCTGAGTCGTTCGTTTTGTTAAGTGTGGAATAGCCTACGATATCACTGCCTTGAAAACTTTGTAAATGTAGACATGCAGCTAAGAAAAACTGGTCAAATTCGTAATCGCAATTGACCTGCCAAAGCAGGTTTGCAGTGTTCAGTGCTAGGTTATCTACCTTAAACTTAATATGTTTTCAGACACAGTATTATATTACGATCACTAAACAAGGACCGCAGGACCTTTGCCCAAGTTAACATGGATCTCACAAGAGGTACCGGAAAAAATATGCACATCCGGCTGGTCATCTCCATCTCAACTCCTATCAACTCCGAGAAGTAGAATGCAAATTTGGTTCCGAGATCAGCAAGCAAAAGCACCATCTTCCGGTAATGCAGAAATGGGTAAAATGAATAGTATACACTCTAAGCAAAACAATTCAATGAAAAAATAAATGAAAAATGAATTTAAAAAATTAGAAAAATGAGAAAATATCACTTAAATGCCCTAATGCAGCGGTGGGGAACGTATGGCTTGCGAGCCATATATTGCTTTTTTATGATAACATCTGGCTAGATAAAAAAGAGGAATTGAAAATCTCCAGTTATAATATTTTGGCCAAATTAATTTTGAGCATTAGAAAAACGTTATTCGAAAGAATAAATTCAGAGGCTTAATTTTGCTCACATTAAATTGAATTTTATCTTACAGTATATTATGTGAATCTCACTGAAATATATTTTCATATATTTCATGCCTTGTTAACAAAAACACGTGATAATTAAAATGTGCTATTATACAAATATTTGGAAATAACTAAAATAAAAAACAACTATTTTAAACAAGAATCAAAACATTAAAATTGTAAACTTCATTAGGCTTAAATGACTAAACATGACATAAAATAAAACATAATAATGAACAGAAAATGAACTGAAAAAATTAATTTAAGTATAAAAGTGGAATAAACCAAAGGATAGAAACTAATGTAAAGTTATTGCATATGTAAAATGCAGATTTGCTCGGTGCTCTCCGCCGTGAACCATACTTAGCTAATTCCGGAACGGCAAGTTGGACCTCAGGTAATTTGAATTAGACGACCTCTTTAGCACAATTTCTTTTCATTAATATCAAGAGACCCAATAAAATATAAAGTACAAATAAGGAAAATTAGTTTCAATTTGTCAATCCAATAAATTATAATAATTAAGGGTTTGGCAGGTTTGCTTAATGTGAGTTGACCTAATTGTGAAAAAAACTCGATGCCTTTGGCAAGCTTTGAACCCGCCTTTACCAAAAGCCAATGCCCTAACCACTAAGCTACAAACGCTCCGCCTCACGCTATGAAGTTAATCACACTTAGGTCGATATTATCTGCCCACTTTTACCGCTCGTATGGAATCCACCAATACGGAACAACAAGCTGACTGCCCAAGCGGTATTTCTTAAGCAACCATCTAGAATCCACCGGAATGGCAACTCGGCTGACTTAATCATTAGGCGTTTGGCAGATTTGCTTAATTTGAGTTGATCCAATTGTGAAAAAAACTCTAGTTTGTTCGGAGCCTTAAAATCCACGCATTGAAGAAGGCCTTTACTGTACAGGTCTTTAGTTTTGACTTAAATAACCTGATCTTGGTTGGTTTATTATTTCTCAGGTAAAGGAAGGGTTTGTAACAATAATCTAAGGCATACACAGAGTTGCTTTATTGTGGTTCTTGTTATTAAGATTCCTTTCATTTAGTGAATGTTCCTTTTCTTTGAATTTTTTAATATCACGCTCAATTACGTTGCCATATATAGGCCTAGTAAAATAAAATTGTCAGTAATGTATCCATTTGTTATTTTTTCTTAGACATCTTTCGCTGCTTGTCCGTGGTGAGGTGCCATCCACAAAAACCTCATAATTCCTTTTCCTTTTCCCGTTTTACACGATTCTAGACTAATTTATGACGAACGGGTTCTACATAAGCTACCTTTGCCCATCCAAAAATCGTGAATATAAGCTGCCTTTCAAAATATCACCGGGATGAGGAGTATAAATTAATGAGTCATCTGATAACTTAGCGACCAACTTTCGCTAAAAGCACAAGGCTGCGCAGTTTGGATGGAAATGTGGAAAAGCGTGAGTACCTTAAGACCCTGCGTTATGAAATTTAAAAAATTGGTGGTGAACAGTGATGCAGGATTCGAGGCGTGGGAATAAAAGCAGAAGTACCCGAACAGCCATACCAACTTTCATCCTGCTTAAGAAGCCTGTTTTCGAAGAACGAAGCATATGCACTAAAATGTGAATTCAGAATGTTGCGTATTTTCTGTTCCACCAAACTCGTTCGGGCTATGATTAGTGAGAATATGTTTTAAACGTTTCTTTACTTATTTATCGTATGCTACTCTGGGTTATTGAATTTAATTTTGTTATCAATTGTACTTGACAAAATTCGATGTCTAGTTTAAGGCAAACAAATAAACATAAGTCATGAATACTTTTGAACAGATTATATTACTTTATTCTCAGAGGTTATACTCTACAATCCCCCTAGACGAGGGTGAGGGGAAATAAAGTTCATGTAATAGCCTTCAGAAATTGATTGTTTTCAGATTGCCCCTTCAAAATGTGTCAAAAGGCAACATAGTGGATCACAACAATTATAAAATCAGTACGTGGCACATAACAGCAGAAATTCCACCCTAGACCAGTGTCGGTTGTTAAAAGAACGCATGCTACGACTTTGGAACAGGAGCGGTGTGCTTGCTCCCCCTCGAGAGACTGGCCATCTCTTAACCTGCTACAAAATCGAAAATGGCCATCAGGATTATCAGCAGACTGGCGCGAGAACTCCTATAAGTTTGGCGCCCTTTTATTATACGAAGTACATAATAAATAATGAAATATAAATGGTAAATCTTGTGTTATTTGTTAAACAACAGCGTATAACACGTTCACAGCGTTTGCAATATGTACATTTCCCTTCAATCATATTTACTGCAAAGAAATGACCTATTGAAATCAACTGAGCAGTATGTCCTAAGGCAGATAAGTTGAACGTTAGATAATGCTTTGAAAGTTCGGGTTGACCCTTAACACGTGATTATCCAGATGTCTCTTGAACTCACTCACAATGTGAGAATGTACACCACCCACTGCCAAAGATTTTCACTTTCAAATGACATTCTGGGAGAAAAGAGCAGGCTAATAAACTTTAAAAAATGCCTATTCGGGCTGGGCTCTCATTGCCTCTGAAAGTGGCCTCCAGTACAAGTCCGAAAGCTGAGACTAATGTAAGCGTTGTTCCAGAGATCAAGCCTTTTTTTTCTTTGCAATGGGCACCTGAGGCTCATTAATTCACTTCCAAACTTATGTTGCAGGCAGTGGGTAGCAGGTCTCTTTGGCTACACTTCTTCTGTAGGAAGCTAATTGGTTACTATATCCTCATAACCTAAAAAGGAAGCCCACTTAAATGGTGAGTAGTAGCAGCACTTTTAGCAAGGAACCTATTTTTGGAACGTTTCTATTGCACTTGCAGTGCAATACATTATAACTGCTATAAGTAGGTATAATTTATAGTATTAACAGTCTTGGCATTAGCACACGATTTCTATCAATGTAATTATTTTCTTTACAATGTTAGCCTCTAAGTGCTATCTCAAGTGGTTTCGGCAGCAAGCCTGTTGGGATGTTCACTCTAGTGATCAAACTATATCGTTCAAAGGGAACCTATAAACGGGGTAACATATACTGAAAGCAGGATATTTTAAAAGGAAGATAGTAGTTCATATGTCACAGAGAAGGCGTATCAGTGTGCCAACTCGCTCGAATGCGAGTCAGTAAGCCGAGGAATTCTCCCTCGAGACTCATCAAAAAGAAATAAAACAGTTGCCAACTGAAACGCGACCGAGTGGAAACTCACTGACGCGACATAAACTCCTCCCCCCTCCTCGACACGGAATTGCTGCAAAAATTTCGTGCTATCAGTCTCCTACGCCTCAAATACCTATGGATTAAACGCGTATAAGGGGCGCTTGGCAAAAGAAAGCATGCTTAGCCTGTAGATTAAAAACCACAGGCCTTTACCTCAGAGATTTTCTTAAAGCGCCAAAGTGAAACAACATGCGTCCTTCCCCTCCCCCTCGGCAGCGAATGACTGTCCGCGTAATTTCTGTGCCTTCCATTTACAGTCTCTCGGATACATCCTACCGCGTCCTCCATGCAATCTTGCTTAGAAATGTTAATACAATTCTAAGCCTCTCAACGATATGGGAACTAGACCTTGCGCAAACTGCGGACAAATAAAGGATGAAAGTGTAGATGATGCCTCTACTCCGGATGTGTGACATGGGCGAAACAAGAGCTGTTCAAATGCACCCACCCCCTTCACCTTCCCGAACGGAATTATTTATCGGTGTTGGAAGTTACCCTACTAAGAGCACAAACGCTAGCTAAAATAGTAAGATATATGAAAAAGCAAGACGACCTGCCTAGCACCGGAACCATTTGTTTACTGTCCGGAGCTTTTGAACTCTTACAAGATTCCATCTTCAGATATAAGAAGCAGCAACCACCGCAGAGGGTCTTGGTTATCCTGTTTCCTCCTCCACCTTTTCCACCGTTTGGCAGAAGCTACGGTTTTTGTTGAGCCAACCGCCAGGAACATGGGATAATCGAATATCCATTCTGTCAAACAGTACGTAGGCGTGCCGGCACCTTCGACTAGCGGGCCATTCCCTACATAAAGGGGTCTTTGAAGCAGTCTCACTACTGTGACAACCCACTGGAGTGAACATAAACCATCGACCGCGGGCGGCAATATTCCTCCAATTGGTGCAAACTAAAGACAGAATGTCCCCTACTGAAACCTCTGCAGTTTTCTTTAAGATACGTTCCAACGATGGAGACTGAAGTTATGGTGGAGAAACAGGTGAAAATAGCGGACCCGCCTGCACGAACGTAAACTACCGGATCAGAGACTAGAGCCAAACTCACAGCTTGTAGCGCACACCGGGGAGACTGGGCACGACATCGATATCCAAGGAACAACCATCGTAGGCCGAGGAACTTCAAATGTCTAAAGGTTGACGCTTGAGGCATGGCAATCAGATGCCAACTCCGCTAACAGGCATCTATACCTCCCCCGGCCTACAAAATCCTACGCCATTATGCCAGCACAAGAAAAGCGCAGGGCCAAATTGAACGTAAGAATGGCCAGCGAAGAGTACCCCACATTGCACCAGCCGTAGGAGGAAACAGGATTACCAAGACCTTCTGCTGTGAAGACAACGCGTTACACTAATTGTTGTTTATGACCTCAAAGGACTTCTAACTTTACTGACAGTTAATTAAGGTATGCCATTATAACTGCCTCCCCCATCCATTTTTTGATTATTCTTGCGCCCTGATGACCTAACGACAACTGAGAGTTAAATGAGCTATGTCCTCTTTAGTTACTCTCCTATTGGTTGTTTCTTCTAATCTCGGACGATGGACTCCTGTAAAAGTTCGAAAGCTCAGGATAATAAGCCAGTTTTTTCCGGTGTTTGACCTGACTTCTTACTTGTCCATCCAAATACCTGACGCACGAAAGTTGACTTTCACTAAGACTAGGGTTTCGGCGTTATGCTGCTGCTGCTTGACATAGCTGATAGAAACTCGGCTCATCTGTGGGCCCCCAGATTTCCCTGTTTGCTTTCTGGAGCCTGTGTCTTTTATCAAATACTTGGGCTGTTATTATTATAATGAACAACACATATATGCATATTAAAATAGGTGAAGATACGTGGTATAGATAAATTATCCCGATCATCATCCCCAAAGAAGACGAAGAAGAGAACAAGGCGCTCTAGTGGACCACACTGTAATTGTGCTGACGTTTCGGATATATACTATTTTCCATCATCAGAATGGTGAGTTGTGTTCCTGCTTGCCAAAAATTGGAATGCCGCGCTGCCTATCTCGTGTTGTAGCACGAGCTCTAAACTTCGTCTTGTCTGCGAATTGGCTACGGCAACTCGATTGTGGATGGCTGGCGCCCTTGTGCGTCATCCATTGCCTGTCCGTGTGTCGTTAGCGCCTCTAAATCAACGGGCCCGGTAGTGTGACAACTGTCCGACCTTCCCTCTGAACCGGATGCGTGGCTCAGCCGTCATTCCAGGTGCGGTGTCCGTTCGATTATCCACGCTAGTCGGTGGGTAGATGAGTCATCTCGGTCAGGCGCGAGGCGATCGGCTCTCTGTGGACGCCCTCGTGTGCCCACCATCGCCTGCCCGTCTGTTGTTGTCGCCATCAGGTCTGTGTGCGTATCGTGTGAACATGGCCGGCTACTATCGGATCTCCTCCCATGCACAGGTGGCTGGGCCGGTTGGCGTTCAAAGTGCGGAACCAGCTCACATGTTTGGACTTGTCGGTGGGATGATGACTCATGTCGGCCGTTTGAGTCGCGATTAGTTCCCCTCCACTGCCGCGGCGATGACCACTGTTTAAGAAGTTGCAAGTCGCTCGCTAGCACCGGCGGCCTCGTCGGGGCTGATTGGAGTCTTGTCCGGAGGGCCTGATAAGCTGGATTTTAATCAATATTTTTATTGATTGTGCCCACGGATGCCCAACTTTCAAGCACCAATCCGGTCACCTTGTCGTTGGATCGGCCGATGACTTTGGTATTTCCGAAGAAGAAGATGCGATCACTGGAACAAGGACTTTATTTTCCTGACGTTTCGGATTCCGTCGGGAATCCTTAGTCATAGGTAATCGTAAACAGGTCTGAGACATGCGCAGATAGGGGGTGATACATGCACAGATTGCACGGTATTTATAGTTCACAGCGGTCACCCACATGTGTACTATAATTGTCCGTTCCTGTAGCCACCACTGGAGGTATTAATTGGTCCGGTGATTGCTCATTAATTGCAACAGCGTTCTTGTCCGCTTCGGATGTAGGTTGGATAATTGCTCGACAATTAGGCCCGCTGTCGTCAGAGTTACGCCCAGTCCTTCCCACGTGACTGATTTTCTTGTTCAGGAAATTTCTCAGTACACCGTATGGGAACGCCAAATCGTTGCGCTTGTTGATGGACTGGGGGCCTGAGAACCATGACTCGAGCA
>JAYGXS010000002.1:52396826-52424374 GCA_036362985.1 Ligula intestinalis
CCTTCACTTAACCGGTCTTCTCCGATTGAGCTCCACCAAAAGCCCTCCCATTTTTAAAAAAAAATAAACACACGTTTTATCCTTTCCTCGTTTCTAGAAAAACGTATTTGCCCAGAGAGAATTTATCAAAAGCCAACGTTTAATCACCAAATTGTCCTCTGTGCCCATGTCACCTCACATGATTTTCACTTCCAGTTTTGAACGAAGGGGAGGCATCATTATGTAAGTTTTCCTTTACTGGAAATGAGTTTGTGACAAATTTTAAATGAGTATGCCTTCCTGTGCTGTAGAATTTACGTTGAAACTGACCTAACACCAAAGCTTAAGCATAACTTGACACCTAAACCTAGGACAACACTAGATACAAAACGAAGTGGATGCATTTCTAACCGAACATCTACCAAGAGACAACATGGGGCGTGATCTGGGATGTCATTTTATTTATATTGACAGATCTGTCATATATATTACAATGCCACCCCTTGTTAATTACTCTGTGCGTATGCGAAAACGAGTCAGCAACCGAGCATTCCCATTTAAATGCTGTTGAGTACTGACTCTCTTTTATGATTTGCAAGCTTCATACACCGTCAAGTGCTATGCCAGCAAAGTACCTGGGAAACAGTTGTCTTCTGATTGTCACATGATCGGGAAAATATCATAGCAATCGACTGATGCGGGCAAAAAATGAACTGATATTCATTTTATGAATTGAATTTTAGTAAATCGGTCAGAGGAAACACTCAACTATTGTATACTTCAAGGAATGGAACAGATAAATAATTGTCTTTATCCTGGGTTTCCATTAAAATTTCGTTTCCCAATACTCTTCGGATAGACGTCGGTTGCGTGAGATGTGTAGGTTGCTAGCCTTCTTGGAGGTCGTCCACAAGCCCAAATGGTACTTCGTAGGCTGGTTTTCCCTCAGGCTGGACCTACAAGGAGAAAATTAGTCTCCAATGATCTACATCTGGGGCTCATTCTGTTATTGGGCAACTTCAGTAGACATTTTTGGACAAAGTACACCAAAGGCATCTACATGTGCACCTAAGATTCTGAGTAGGAAGATCTCACCTGGAGTTTATAGTTACTATTAAAATCTTTTGATTTTATAGAAGGCACATCAGCGTTGACTGGTGCATTTTGCTCTTGGAACGCCGATTTAAAATCCGTATCCGGGAGTCTGCGTGTGGTAGTTGGATCATTGTTGTAGGCGTTAATGACAGAAGGCGACTTCCCAGTTTTTTTTGGCGTCAGTGTAGGTCTGAGTATATTTTTGTCGTGGATACCTACTGGTGGAACGTCAATCGTTTGCACAACTCTAGTTGGGACAGTATCGTACTTCGGCTGATTGCTGTCTTTCTTCTGTCCGAGTACGTAGTCAATGCCACTGTCATTCGTGACGTACTTTTTAGGAATCTTAGATGACATAAAAAGAAAGCTAGTGTTCACATAAAAGTAATTTAATTATTCTTTGAACACAACCCTCGAAATAATGAATGTGGGTTGCAATTATTATAACGAAATTATATTAAACATTCATGATATAATACTGAACTACTTTCGGGATTGAGTAGCAGTTTCATGCTCAAGAAGAAGAGCCATGTTTCTTAGTACAGCATTCCGACCTACAGTATAACGATATCACAGAATGAAAACCCTGTGTGCTTGAACTGTATTTCAGGAAGCAATTAGTCAGTACTTTTTCTTCACTATAAGTTTCAGCTGCAGTCCCAGGCAAGCGAGCTTTAAACGACAAGTAAATTGTCATAGTAAGTATCTTGAATTATTGCATTTGTTGCATTTCTGAGGTCCGCCTATAGTCATCCAGTTGGTTTTTAAAACTATTATTAATATTTAAACTCACCGCCAGATCAGTGTCCCCTTCATTATAGCCGAGAACACCTTGTAGATCACCTGATCTTTTGACGTTAACGGAGACTCTTGCCATTATAAATGATACTCGAAACCACCCGGTGAGCGTTGGTGGACCCAATGAGGAGCCGAACTGCTCTTAGCTGTATCGTAAAGCAGAAACATCGACGAAAGACATTTCTGGGCTTTTATTTAATATCTTAGTCAAAGGTACCATAGAACATCATGAGAGTCTTTAAAGAAAACTGTGGACTGATTTCTTTTAATAGTTCTAGCTTTAAGCATTCTTGTTAATTCCAACGTATGGTAGCCAACTTATGCAAAGTTCCAGAATGCACTTTCTTCATACTTTCGTATTTGTTGTACACTTCATCTGCAAAATCAGGCAAGCAGCTTTTAAGGACATTTAATTAATCATAGAAATGTTTTGACTGATGACGCTTATTATAATAATATTCATATGTTTACCTCTTATTTTATATTAGTAGAATTAATAAAACGTACCGCTATTACATCGTCCGCAAAATCTTTGCCAAGGCCCTGTCGTGTGTCACCAAGGCTCTTGACGTCAGTAGTTACTCTATCAGTTCGAGCAGGTTTGCCATCCAGTCTGGCCACACCTTCGGTCGAATAACTAAACAGTGCACAGGACAAATTAAATGAAATTCAGAAAAGCTGAACCAACTCATGCTTTAGTAGCGTTTGCATCAGCAAAGTATTTGGCCTGATTGAAACATTTCTGCTCTGGACTACGCTATGTTAATCTTTACCTTAAACTTTACCGGTAAAAGCAAAGGACAATTAAATGACGATTTCTGGCCTATGGGCCGTAATCGATCGGTCATACACAACCTGCAGCTTGATGCCATGACCTATTGATCAGAGTCAAAGTCACTGGGACACTACGGGCTCTTTTTCTTGTCGGTTAAGAGGGGAAATTCTGATATTCATTGATAATCTCGTTAACTCCTCGGAACTTAGAAATAATCGTTATGCGTGTGTTTTATATAAAAGGTATGTATACCATCTGCAGCCATGTAGCACATAAGCTGGAAAACCTCTGACCTCTAAACCAGCCACGCTCTATGTGTGCCTGCTAATAACATGACAACTTCGTCCTAAATTATGCCCAGACCTATGACTAAGTGAGTAAGGCATGAATAAGCTGGTGGAGTCATCATCTCAATCCGACCGCATTTTAAGTAACTAAATCCTTGTTGTTTTAAGTATAATTGGTAATAGCCAGTTTTGATTTCAGATAACTAGTTTTAATAAGTTACCTTACCAAGGCAGGCAGTTACTAGTGGCCTGTCACCAGAAGGCCTGTTCTTTTAAAGTGGCAAGCTTCCAACGGGCGTTATTTGCAAAACACACAGGATAATAAGCTTGAATAAATCAAATATTTTTCGACAAAAGGAGGGTAAATCTGGAGACTTCTTAAAAACAGGCCTTAATACGTGGACTGTATTATGTTATAGGAAGGAGTGCATTGGATTCTCTTTCTCATGAAACGTCACCTGGAATTCTGAAATACGTTTTCGATTCAAATAAATTAATTATGTAAGGTTGTGATAATGACAATCGCACAGCCTAATTCAAATATATTAAAGTCACGTCAGGATGCCATTTTTTAAACGAGCTTCTTTCTGACAGTCTATAAAAATATTAACTGTAAAAAGTGGCTACTTTTGTTGTATGCATTTACATCATGGGTTTTGATTGCCTTTATAAATTCAAATATATTTTATGGAAACCATGCACGAAAAAATAATTTGTTGTAGCCATTTGGTAGAAAATTCCACCTTCTTTAAATTCTATACTTAGGAAGGAGTATCTTTCGGTTTAAAAAAAGTTCTTTATTTTGAGGTTTTTTACAACTATTAGGTTATCATTCATTAAAAAGCACATCCGTCAACTAATTAGGGCTGCCTATGATGTGCACAGGAATTTTCACATCCGCTGCAACATTTATTGTGTACTATGTGACTTTTCTTCAAATCGTAGGTGAAAACGTACTTTATCTGAAACAAGATGTACACAGCACGCAGTTTTTAAACCTTGAATTCCAATGTAGCAATCTGTACATTAAAAAATGAGTGGAAAATGTAGAAATTTTTTAAAACCAAAAGGTATACGATTTATAGTTGACGTAATGTTCTACCAGATGGCTACAAGAAATAATATTTTTGTGCATGTTTCCTATAAAATATGTTTGAATTTATAAAGGCAGTCAAAGTCTATGATGGAAATGCATGCTACTTTAGTAGCTAACTTTTGCAGTAAATACTTTTTATTTCCTGTAAGAAAAAAGCTCGTTAAAAAGCCAGCATCCTGACGTATTGAAATTAGACTATATGATTGTCATTGTTATAAACATACGTTATTAATATCTTTGAATCGAAAACGCATTTCAGCATTATGGGTGACATTTCATGAGCTAGGGAGTCTATTGTAAATGTATCGCCTACAAGAAGGGTTGACCTTTAAACATGGACAGAAAATTAACTGATCCAGTTTGACCTTTTCCTGTCCTATGTAAGTGAGTCTTGAGCTATCTTAATAACCGGTGGACATAGCAGTATTTCGTAGGATATTACAATTTGGCAAAACTTACGTATTATGCACACTAGCACCATCCTTTGGTGGGACGTAATTGAAAGATGGAATGGGGTCTTTGGGCACCTTAACCTCGAATGGAATCTCATGTGTTCCCGCTGGCAGAGTCACTTTGCTAGGCGTATCCACTGTTGGCACGACACAAAATGTATTTGGTTGATGCTCGGTGCTCTGGGGAGTATTTTTTTCAGTTGGTTTATGTGGGAGTATTTTTTCGTTTAAAGATCCATATCCGTCCAACTATCGTGCAAAAAACGTAAGAATAACACTGGGGTTATATTAAAACACGACTCAAAAGAATAATCACAAAATCCAATTTATATGTTTTTTTCCGGAGCTAAGGCACGTTGTATAGGAAATTAGGGCCATGTTTCCCTTATGTTCGATAGACTCCCTATCTCATGAAAGATCGCCCGAAAATCCGAAGTTTCATCCTAGCAAGCACGCGTTTTCAGCAATTCATTGATGGGCCAGTACCTTTGCAAGGACTTAAATAGTGGGTTATATAGGAGTATGGAGTTTAAATGTTTATCGGTGTAGGGGGTGGGGGTGAGAGTGTAATTGGTCATCGTATTGTCCCCTCATCTCACGCATGCGGGCACCAACCTGTTGAGGACGTGGTGTCCGGCAAGCAGGGAAGAGAGGTGAGTGAGTCTTCTCATGGTTGGTGTGCTTTGTTGCGGATGACGTCTCTATCCTCCTTAACTTGACATTTATACCTAGAAAATGTTGCAGACATTGTGAAGGAAGTTACTTTAAAAGTCGGCATCCTGACGCGAGTGAACTCTCTTGAGATTTGTTTTTTTTCGCTACTCAGTATTACAGACCTACATAAGTACATTGATCGAACTCAAAACACATTTTAAATGTTTGGTTTTTACCTCAAGAGATAGAAAGTCTGCCGTAAATATCTGATAATTTTGCATTTTGTTACTTATTGAAAAAATTTATCAAAAAATATTCCGAATCTCTGAAACGGGGCTCCTTATTATAAGTAAACGTATTGCAGCTTCTGTCAGTACCTAACAAACGGTGCACATTTTGACCTGTAATCTGGACAGTCAGGCTCCAGGTGAAAGATTTCCGTCTTAGATTCAGAAGGAAACCGCAAATACAAGTTTCGATAACCTGCCATTGACCGCACTTACTCAAATTGACGGAAAATGTCCGTAAAAATTGCAAAGGGGAGAAGCTGCCGTAGGTCGCTTTAATAACTTCTTCACATTTACCTACCAGAGGGCAACCCTTACTATCTGATATATCCTTTAGAAGCCTGAGTGCGATACTGAAACGAGGCGAAGTTCTCTCATGGAATATGAGACTTCGTCAAAGTACGCTTATCCATGCTTAGGCAGCAGTTTTCGTTCCTTGAAAGACCTATCTATGGCACATGTCCATTAATTCTTCAAATATTCCCCTGCATGGCATCATACCGTTTTGCTTAAAATAAGGAACGACTGCGCAAATGTTTCTGACATTGTTTAAGCAAAATGGCGAAAACTCACTAAATGAACCATTTGCGTCCATTCACGTTAAGTCACGAAGGAAAAATTCGTTAAAAATATATGATCGGCAGAATCATTGTCCATCGAAAGTGGTTGTTCCAGTAGCTGCTTTGCAGTCTACGAGGCCGTCAGTTTTGTACCAGACGAACAGTACATACCATTGGCGAGTTTGAGGAAGTGAAAAATTCATGAAACAACAGTACTTGCCGGTTTCACTGTTCCGTCCTTATCCACTCCTACCATCGTTCGGTTGAGGTCAACTGTGACGTCATCGAGTTTCATAGGCTCTTTAAGGTCGAGAAACACACGACCAGGGAGTTTATCACCCTGCCTGACTTTGTTGTCTTTGAATTCAACTCGGATTTCATTCACGGATTTTGCAAGTGGATCATTAGGATCTGGTTTGTAGACCCCACTGACCGGCCAGGGAGCGGTATCGTTAGTCCGATATTCTGCAAGAATAAAGCAGTAATTTACTATTAAAAAAGAGATGATATATTTGCGCAAAACAGGAATTCCTCTTGACTTTGGATTAAAAATACGCACTTCTTGGATAAATAGGAAATATTAGCATTTCCTAAGTTCAACTCAAATGCATAGTCAGGTTTAAAACAAAAAATGAAGTGCGTTCAGTATTAAATATTTATTTTCATGATTGCTGATGGCAGCAGGAACTGAACGAGTGCCCATTTTGCCAATTTAAAACCAATGTGCGTTATTCCTAAATTCTTGTTCCATTCATAATCTAATGTACTAGACCAACCCACAATGCTTCAATTGTTAATCTGACAGTATTGATTTCGATGTTATTGAACAGAAATTGAAAATCATATTTTTATTTACCATAAAGTTTATTTCATGATTATATCACTTTCAAGAACCGAAAGTCTATCTAACGTACTTTCTTGGAGTGGATGTAAGAATATGTTCTAACCTACAGACTAAACATATCTATTTGGCCGGATTGTGAAAACATCAGCGGACGCTGACATATAATTATGACGTATTAAAGTCTACCAAACTACTCTGTTAATTAGAGCGTATTCTCCAAGTATTTTACTTTAGTTCTGCGTAGTAACAGGGGCATGTAAATCGCTGTTGAAGTAAATGTACGAAGATGTAATTGTCTTACGTTTGGTTTCTGGAGCGGCCTAAAGTTAAAGAAAGGAGGAAAGAAATCAAAAGGAATCCTTAAACATCGTAGCTGGTACAGTTGACCTGGGCTAAATGATGTGGTTATGTGGGATAACGCGCGAAAGTAGCTAGTCGATGGCCAAACGACACAATTATTGATGTCTGACACGTTCAAATTTTAGTTGATCTGTACA
This sequence comes from Ligula intestinalis, assembly GCA_036362985.1. Classification (NCBI taxonomy): domain Eukaryota; kingdom Metazoa; phylum Platyhelminthes; class Cestoda; order Diphyllobothriidea; family Diphyllobothriidae; genus Ligula; species Ligula intestinalis. The sequence goes on from JAYGXS010000002.1 coordinate 52,404,151, forward strand.
CACGCCCGAAATAGCTACCCCATTTTTTGCTGTTATCCCATCTCTGGCGATGGACTCGTGCAGGAGCCCGAAAGCCTAGACCAATATAATAATGATTCTGGTGTTCGGTAGACCTTATTCTTCTTTTTCTTCTTCTTCTTCTTCTTCTCGCAATTTAGCCAATTGTTAAGGGAATTTAATTAGTTTGTTCATCTGTTTCGTACAGTGCTAACCAAGGATTAATTTCAATATTAATACAGGATCCACAAGCGTACAAAAATCACTACACAATGAAATTAGTAGTTATTTTTAAATATACATGAATTTGGCATGACAGTAATTCTTTTGGGTCAATTTGGGTATACATAGCTATTTTCAATAAATAGCTCGATCTTAAAATAGGGTTATGTACGTCATTAAATAAGTGGCATTTCTTTAAATTATAACGACACGTTTTGAATCCTCTACTCATCCTTGTCTTACATTGAAGTGTTAGCTGCACATTCGGCTGCGTATTCTTCTTAGTTCCCAGTAAAGGTGCACAATTGAAGTCCATTATATAAGATACCTTAGACAGGTTGTAGAGTTGATTACCATGTTGTGTAATTGCAAAACATTTTAGGTATTCCTGAAAGGTGAACGTTGATTTTCCATATTACCAGTCTTCACAAAATAAATTCGATAAACAGAACTATTACTACGTTCGAGTATATCCAAATATAGTAAACTGAGTTCTCTTAAAGGTACATCACGAGTAGCCATTCCTTAGATGAGAGCATTTTGTGATTACGAGTATATTTGTACATATAAAGGCTGAGCAGAAAATATTTGTGTGCAAATTAAGAAGCATTGCTTACATGCATATGCCGTTTGTTTTATTTTCACTACACACATTTATTTCTCAACTGGAAACGACATATCTTACAGTTTGCTAATTGCAAACATCAGTGAAACTGTAAGTTCTATTTAGTATTATAAAGCCCTTGCAAAGCTCCAAGATTTAATATGTAGGCGTAGTTTCAAAAAAAAACTTTAGCAAGGCGCAATTCATAGACAGGTCCGTATAATAAAGGATATCGCTTTGCAAAGTTACTAAAATTGTTTATCAAGTGCACTTTTTACAAGTAGCCGGATATATGTTTATTCAAAAGAAGATATCTCGGTGGAGCAAGCATACCACATGAATAAGCTGCTTAATGAGCACCGCTACAGTGACACACAATCAGTCATTGTTAATTAAGCCAAAAAGTACGTCAAGCCCAAATCCCAGTAAAGAATTTTGGTTGCGGTAAGTCATAAGCACTCACTTGGTCCTTTCGTTCACGAAAGTCGCCTAAATCGGATACAATTTGTATAGCCTTTTTGTCGTTTTTTCAACAGAAATAGGAACAGCACTATATTTCATCAGATATTTACCTGTCGTAACCAACATATCCATCTTCTCTTTTTCACATACGAACGGCTTCTCCTTCCCTGAAACTGTTAAGTACAATAGTTCCAGATAGTACACAACTATAGCCTTCATATCCACTAGTTAGTAACACGACCAAAAGACATTACTAATCTTAAGCAAAAGTAAAACTGATAATGAAACACTAAGTTTTTTATTCACAAAACCATTTCAATATGTACCGTATAGATGACAGTAGTAGGCACATCATCAATCGTAATTTACAAATACGTACTCAAAGACTGAAATTATTACGATTATAAATCGACCTTTTCAGGCCTATCTATTGACTAGACCAAATGGTATAATTATATTCTGGTGTTTTACATACACATCCATAAATATGTTCATATAGGTTTACTGTCCTAGTTTACCTTTAAGAAATTGCAAAAGGTTTTGAGAAAAACCAAACAGCCAAATAGATACAATAGTATTCACATGAGACTGGTCATAAATGCTTACAGTCGGGAAAATCTTTTCCCACACCTTCCGTTCTTTTCTTAGGAGCGTAATGTCCTAAAGAAAGATGATAATCGATTTTTTGGATTTTGCTGAGAAAATGCAATGAACGTATAAATGCCTTAGTTTTCTTCAGGCACTTACCAGCTTTTGGACCCTCACGGACTTCAGTCTTGGGTTTAACCTGAGCTTTGTCGTCGGCTGTTCAAATAAGAAAATGTCGGCTGAAATAGCTCGTAATTTTAAACAGCTGATTACATATTACGAATAATGCGTGTTTAGGAAATCTGTCGTATCTCCTTTGATTGACTTACCGACTTGAGAAAATCCGACGAGTTCAGCGTCCTCAGTTATGCAGTGGTTCACTTTAGAGCAATAAAAAACATTAACGACAATGGTTACTTATAGAGTACAGCGAGTTCATACGAACGGTAGTGTCAAAAAACATGTGGGATTATAAATAATTTCAACAAATAGTACAAAAACTAACTTGCATTAGTCCCAGAATTTTGTTTTTATTGAAAGGACAGTTCAGCTCATATGTCAATTTCGTTCTTAAATTGCAATCAGACTGCATTGACTCTCTTTATATCTGAATCATTTGCAAATGTTTAAGATCCATGTCAGTAAACTAAAACGAAACTGATATTCTGACTCCCTTCCTGATATAAGAAATAAGAGGCAGGCCATGAAAAAATTCAGAATGAGAAGGCGCCATCTCTGAATCATGATCTTTTAGCAGACTTGGTGGAATAGTGGACAAAACACATCGATGGTAGCCGAACATATTTCACGAGACCTAATGACTCCTTAAATGACCTGCCGTTTCAATATTCTAAAATATTTACTATATACTCGCGAAATGCTTTATAAAATAAATGCAAAATAGAAGCCTTTACTTTCAAAAATAACAGTCTTCTTATGTGCTTCGATTCAGGCTGCAAGTTTTTATTCTTCAGCTGCAGTCGCTCATGCGCTCAGCACTTAACTTTCCTCTATTGTTCATTCTTTCACCATGAATCTGTTCAACAGGGGTTTGGATTGTCGCTTGTTAAAAGCCAACCACTACGCTCATTGAGCTAAATGTAAACGTATTACTACCTTGAGTTCAAGTGATCATTTTGTTTAGATAAATGTTGTTGGTGAATAGAAGTGCATACTGATAAGACGGTGTGTGTTGCTCGTCATTTTATCGCCAGTGCCACACTTTTTTACCAACTATTTTTCATTATGAGTTATAGGTATTCTGCACACAAAACGTACACGTTCTAAAATCTGCAACTTAAGTGTCGTTTGTGCACGACTCTACGGACTGCATGAAGTTTTTATGAGCTTAATTTCAAGAACAATGCTTAAGTTTGATAAAGCTGATATTATGATGTATTTAATTTGAGATCGACGATCCTGAGTTGTTGGCTATAGTCTATAAAAATGAGACACAACCACTCCGTTAAAGTTCGGACAAGCTCCTGCATTTCGTAACACTTTGAGTTAACTAAGTAAACAAGTGGTTTTGACTTTAAGACTAACCTGAGGGTTTACAATGTGTACAAAAAGAGATGAAGGTAGTTCTAGCAAGTTTCATTTTTACATAAACAAACTTCATCTGCAATTAGCGTCGTGGCTTTAAATGGTATTGCATTTAGATATTTAACTTCCCTCATAACTAACTGAGCTATCACTGAAAAATAATTGGGCATAAGTTCAATCTAAAATGTGATGCATCTATTTTAATTAAAATTTATCACTGTCACGCAATAACTCCTTAATATAATTAAGCTTATAACCGGTATTTATACGCCTCCAGACAACCTGTGTGCGGTAATCTACGTCATGTTTGCCAATGGTTGACTACAGAATTATTGCAGTGGTTTAAAGAAGCAGTGCTTACTAAGTTCTCATGAAACAGTATTTTTCCACTGTTTGAATACGACTTCGCCATTCGAATTTCAAAAACTTCTGTGAAAAATAACGCTCTGGTCTAGTTAATACAGGAACATTGTGATTGATTTAAAGTATGGAAAATTACTATCATAAGAAGGAAATAACTGCAAATAAATCACGAATAGAATTCGGCCTTATTGAAACAAAATAAATAACAGAAGATACTGTAAGCAATAGAAGACTTAGAAGGCAAAAAAAGATCAAAATCTATTTTTTAAACACCAGCATTTTATTATTTGGTTACTATTAGTTTTAACTCACTCTGTAGTGGATTGCAGGTGAACACACGCTTTTGGACGTGTGCGCAAGGTATTTGAACACCTAAATGTCAGGGAAAGATAACTTGATATTAAAGTTTTAAGCTATTTTGCTGTCAAGTGTTTCCCAGGGCCGCAGTCAACTAGCGACAAACTATTAGGTCGACAATATACATTTAATCAACTGAGTCATCAGCACAATTCAGACCTTGTAGTCTCTCTTGTATTTTTCCGTTATGCCCTTCTGTATATATATACCATTCTATATCTCCAGAGAAGATGAAGAAGAAGGCCAAAGCAAATTCACCTCCAGCAGGACGACAAAGAGGCAGGTAGAACAGAAAACCATAATACGGTACCTGCAGCCAGACAAAGCAAATCACAGCAGGGGTTTCCATGGTAGTGCACAATTATTCTTATTTATATTTGCATGCCTTCCCAATTGATTTATGTTAGGGTTAGTGTGGGATAGTGTGATCATATGCAAAAAGTCCCAAGTTTCTGGCTTACGTGAAGCTTGGAAGTACGCATGTTAATATAAATTAGAACATTTGTGCGCTACCACGGAAACCTCTACCCAAATTACTTCAAGCAGGAACGAATACCTCATAACACTGATGAAGGAAACAAGCTTGATTTCAAAACGTCAACAACAAAACCGTTCTGTCGCGAAGGCACCTTGTTTCGGTCTTCATCTTGTTTTACTGATGGAGAACGATATAGATTATCCTGACTTCCAGTCCTGTTAATATATATATATATATATATATCCCGCTCCCCATCCCCCAAAGAAGATGAAGAAGAAAAGGCGCCTTCATGGACCACACTGTATTGGTGCTGACGTTTCGAAAACACGCTTGTTTCCATCATCAGAGTGATAAGGTGATTGTTCCTGCTTGCCTTGATTTGGTTTGTCTTGCTGACTGTCTCATATGATAGGGGTGTGTTACGTGCGCACCCTGGTCGTCCTGCTGGTCGTTGATTGGGTTTGGCCCAATGCGCCGACCCTGGTCATTCTGTTGGTCCTGGATTGGCCTCTGCCTCTCCGTGGGCGACTGCAGACGACCTCGTGTGACCCCCGTCACTCGCTCGGCTGTTGTAGTCCCCGGTGGATCTGTCTGCACATTGCGCGCGCGCGAGGGGCGACTGCAACCGGAGTGGTGGCGGCCTCGCGTGTCTCCCATCGGCTGCCCGGCTGTTGTAGTCATCGGTGGATCTGTCCGCCCATCGTGCGCGCTCAGCGGGCGTCTGCCATCGGTCTGCTGACAGTCACGTGCGCCCCCCCATCCCTTGCACGACTGATGTGATCACCACTGGGTCTGCATGCCACTCATGTGCGTCAGGGTGGCTGCTGCGAGATCTCCCTTCATAGTCTGGTGGATAGTTTCGTTGTGGCCTGCCGTGATAAGCCCGTTCGCTCGTTTGGGCTCGCCGGTGGGTTGATGATTCATGCCGATCGTGCGAACTGCGGTTAACTCTTGCCCCCTGCTGCAGTCGTGGCTGCCATTGATGAAGCTGTATATCGCTCATTGGCGTGGTGGGCCTCGGCTGGATCGATTGAAGTCTGGTACGCAGGGCCTGAAGGCCGGATTTAAGTCAATATTTCTATTGATTGTGTCTACGGAGGACCAACTTTCGAGCACCAGTCTGGCCATTTTTTCGTTGGATCGGCCGATGACTTCGGCGTTTTCGAAAGCGAATTTGTGCAAGTTACGAGGACTTCCGAGGGAAGGATACGAACTACGGTATACCGCAAGTCAACAAACACCAGACGCATCCTACAATTCGGAAGTAACCACCCCATTGGTCACAAACACAGTTGTGTCAGAGCTCTATTTCAACGGGTTCAAACACACTGTAGCGATGAGGACGGGAGAAAGGAGGAGGCAAATTATTTACACTCACTGTTCTCAGCCAATGGTTATCTACGGTCCTTCCTGCGTAACTGCCGATGAAAACCCACCCGACAGCGGCCGAGCGACGAAAAACCGAAGTTTTGGCTCGCAATCCCCTATGTAAGGAATGTTTCGGAAGCGACAGCTCGAATCCTGATTCCTTTTGGAATTGGGATTGCCCACAAACCGGATTTGACTATTCGACAGCAGATAATGCGACCCAAAGACCCGCTGCCGACAACGGAACAATCAGCAGTGGTCTACAGCATACCTTGTCGAAATTGCAGTGCAAGGTATATTGGTGAAACGGGAAAACGCCTCTGTACAAGACTGCACGAGCACCAGCTGGCAGTCGATCGCGAGGACAGACTGTCACTGGTATATGGCCACATGAAACGGGAGAAGCACAAATTCGCTTTCGAAAACGCCGAAGTCATCGGCCGATCCAACGAAAAAATGGCCAGACTGGTGCTCGAAAGTTGGTCCTCCGTAGACACAATCAATAGAAATATTGACTTAAATCCGGCCTATCAGGCCCTGCGTACCAGACTTCAATCGATCCAGCCGAGGCCCACCACGCCAATGAGCGATATACAGCTTCATCAATGGCAGCCACGACTGCAGCAGGGGGCAAGAGTTAACCGCAGTTCGCACGATCGGCATGAATCATCAACCCACCGGCGAGCCCAAACGAGCGAACGGGCTTATCACGGCAGGCCACAACGAAACTATCCACCAGACTATGAAGGGAGATCTCGCAGCAGCCACCCTGACGCACATGAGTGGCATGCAGACCCAGTGGTGATCACATCAGTCGTGCAAGGGATGGGGGGGGCGCACGTGACTGTCAGCAGACCGATGGCAGACGCCCGCTGAGCGCGCACGATGGGCGGACAGATCCACCGATGACTACAACAGCCGGGCAGCCGATGGGAGACACGCGAGGCCGCCACCACTCCGGTTGCAGTCGCCCCTCGCGCGCGCGCAATGTGCAGACAGATCCACCGGGGACTACAACAGCCGAGCGAGTGACGGGGGTCACACGAGGTCGTCTGCAGTCGCCCACGGAGAGGCAGAGGCCAATCCAGGACCAACAGAATGACCAGGGTCGGCGCATTGGGCCAAACCCAATCAACGACCAGCAGGACGACCAGGGTGCGCACGTAACACACCCCTATCATATGAGACAGTCAGCAAGACAAACCAAATCAAGGCAAGCAGGAACAATCACCTTATCACTCTGATGATGGAAACAAGCGTGTTTTCGAAACGTCAGCACCAATACAGTGTGGTCCATGAAGGCGCCTTTTCTTCTTCATCTTCTTTGGGGGATGGGGAGCGGGATAATTTATCTGGACCTCGTATCTTTAGTCATGTTAATATATATATACATAAATACATGTATATACATATATATTTTGTATTTATCTGAACTTAATACATTTAATCCATATTCAGGTGTTGTCCTTATTTTCAAAACTTCTGATCAGTTTCGTGACATGCTGATCGGTCTGGTGGTTGTTTGCACGAGAAAAGAACGGTTCCCTAAAAATCAATCATATACAAGAATTTTTTTGCCTTCACACCTTTTAATTTTAAGCGAACTTAAGTAAATCAGCACTAAATTTTTGTTTCTACAGCAATCACAAAGTGTAACTCACAACATGAGGACTGTGGTTTTACTGCCTTTGTTTTAGCTTCAAAAGATGACATTCTCGGCTGACAGCACTCTAAAAATATACACGCAATCAATTTTAATAATTTATTGTTTAAACGTGCACAAAAAGCATTCAGACAATTAAAATAATGCGTATCAATGAAGATGTGTATTTTGAAGTAGACAAATGTAAATTCATTTTGTGCCAGTACCATTATCCCGCTCAAAGTATACGAAAAAGTTTTAGAATCTACTAAAACCACGCCACATTGCCGAATTATAGTGACTTCAAAGAGGCAGACTCGATGTGGTATATCCAAACAATGGTCTCATTAGCTGATATAAAAAAACAAGCAGATGGCTAAATAAGCCACTCTAAGGGGCCTTTTTTGCACATTCTATTTAGAATGTACAAAACATCCTAGCCGCCTCGCTGTGGAGGCTCGAGAGAGAGAGCTCCAATGGCAGTATTGGGTGACGAGTGTGTCCTCTGAAAGATCGGTGTACGCGTCTATGCCACAACCCATTCAGTCTAACAAATTATACCCTTGAAAATATCTAGAAGCACTTACACACTTTTACACTTTAAAGACCTTACATGCGCCAATCCAACTCAGCTAATGCTTTTTAACATTCTGGTAGAAAAACGGCAAACAATGTGTTGAATTTTAAAAACTACAAGCACGTGCTTATAGCCAGTGACTTTAAAGATGATTATTTACAGTGGTATAAATTGAACAAAGCCCCGACCCAGGGAAATTATAGTGCGTATGGCAAAAGGCGTACAGCGCAAGAATACCTATAGACTTTATTTTCCGCGATTTTATGAATATTCTAGAGTTTGATCTATTTCCTATTCGAAAGTAAGCAATGTGGACGCAGGTGCAGAGAAGTGTAACACATTGAAAACTCTTAATATTTCAGAAATTTCTACCTTCTGAGCGATGACTTAAATTTAATTTTGCGGTTACCTCTGCCGTAAGAGGAGCATGATTTCGGGCAGCATCGGACTCTTTCACAAGTCACTTTACGGCACCTTTCACGACACATTTCACGACTGCATGAACGGGCTAAAAATAGGATTTCAGAAAATTTGCTTGCTCAAATGAATGTTGATGCAAAAATTTGTACAAAATGGATAAAACTAACACTTAGTTTGTAAAGTAGAAAAAACCTACAAAAATTCTCCCAAACTTTTTAAAAGATACAGTATAGTACATGAACTTTGAATAACACCAACCGCAGCTGCAGATATGTTTTTTACTAAAATGGGCTACGTTTTGCCGGTAAAGTTCTTAAGCGCACTTCATATTATAGAATATATGAAGGAAGAGAATCTGTAAAGGAAGAGAAAATTTGTCTCATCCTGCCAAATAGGATCATCGTAGCCGAATAATAGTAGCTCAGTTGGTAAAGTCAATGTTCCAAAATGTTAAAAAACATTTCCAGAAAGCGAATATTGTGCTTGCATTGCTTAACGTACCTCGTGGCTTACATTTATGCACCGCCGCCATTTTTTCACTAACTGAAATAAATTTAAACAAAAATTTCAAAAACCCAATGTTTAAAGCATTGATTCGGCAACAGCGCCGTGTGACAAAATACTTAAAAGCAAAAAATAATTTCAAAAGCTTACAATCAATTGCAGAAGTCGATCCGAAATCACGAGAGCCGGCCGTGTTTTTCTCACAACCTTGAGTTTTTTAAAGTTGCGACATTTATAAGGAATACCAAACATTGCACACGGCAAATGTGAAAAGAAATTTTAAAATATTTTCTATGCAAAGGTGAATGTTTAACATGCTGAAGATTGCTGTCTACCTTTGCCTTTTTCCCTGGATGAATGAAGATTCGGACGTTCACCTGAAAAATGCAAATACGTTTATGCAGTTTTCAAGCAATCCTTAAAGTTGCCCGAATAGCTTGATAAGTACGATTGTAGAACTTGGCATTCTAAAACTTACCACTCGAGGAGGGTGCAGCGACTATTTCTGTAACCGTCCAAAAAACGCGTTGCCCAATGAGATTTTAAAAATGTGATTTAAATCTACATATAATTTTATGAATTATTTTACCTGCGCAGGGTTTAGAAGTTCGCCTGCGCAGATCCGTTCTACCTAAAAGTTAGGAAAAGTCCCAGTTGTCTAGCTCTTTTGTTCAGTATGTTAAGGAAATTGATTTAGAAGTCAGTTTATGGCAAACAATTGTTTTCAGCAACTATTCATCAGACCAAACGTTTGCAAGGGAAATTAACCCTGTACATAACAATAAAAGTTTGAATAGGCAGAAAAATCAATAACTATCTAACACGGGCGCTGATTGGCCAACGCTGACTTTGTCAAATTGCGCATGTAGGCCATGTCAGCGTGTTGGTTGAGGGATTGTCGCTTGTTGGTAGGGGCGAAATCCTTTCGCCACCTGGTGTCGGTTTAGACAACCTAAACACTTAAGACTCTGCCAAACTTATGCTTAATGCTAAAATCTCCCGATTCTTGGATGAACATTTTAAGTTTGCGCACAAAACTTGTGTTTTCGGATATGCTTAAAGAACATGTGTTTTTCACATTTCTACTACGTTATATAACTTATTTGTGTGATAGCAAGCACATTATCACTGCTGAATGCTTCAGAAAAATGATCAGTCCAGAGTTTACCTAACCGTACGTCTACACAAGGTATAGTGCAGAAAAAGCGTTCTACGTATTTGAAGACCTTTGAAGAATCCACCTTCCGATCACCTGTCAAATGTTTATTACGTTTAACAAAGCATAATTGAGAAAATTTAGGTACAAAAAGTTCATAGAGTTAGTAAATTTATTCACCATGTATGCTTATCATGTGTTTCTGGACAGCGTTGAAATCTCAAATATACATTTCTCCCCAACTATCTCATGACACCACATGCTTCTTCGATACCTTCAAATAAAGTTTTTTAAGCCCTCTTGGAAACTTACATACATCCGACTTCGCAAACATGTGCCCAAGTGCTCAAAACTATGCTGCCTTGCAAATGGTAACCCTTTAAACTATATATCCATCAATTTAATGTTGTTATTGTCATGGGATGCAAGTGCCGTATGATATAAGCAAATATCGGACAATATTCCTTCAAAAGCAAACGTACCATATCTCAACTTATACCCAAAAGGATTACTTGTCGAGCCTATTAGAATAAAGCATAAAGTCACGTAAGTAGTAAATGTCTAGAGCAGCGAGCATTATAACAATTTGTTTGTTATGTAAAAACAGAGGCAAAAGGCTAATCGATTTGAAATCTCCTCATTAACGACTAAGTGACTGCTATGCCTCTTATCAGGTGATATGAATGTAATTCCAACTCAAAAAGTATATCAGACTTAGAAAAGTTTTCGAATGCAAGAACTGCGATATCATTTTAAGAAGACATACGATCTACTTACATGCAATTGTCTGGTACATAGTCTTCAAAACATGGTTTACGTTGACGCTCCCTTTGCTCGCGAGTAGGTATAAAACCCTTTTTTTAAAAATTATTCCCTACTCGACAGAGCCAATATGCTTTCAGGTGAGTGACTCTCTCAGGCAAACTTTAAATTTTTACGTCATCCCCTAATAAACCCACGCCAGTCTCCACAAATCTTGAGAATAATGAGTAAGCCTGGTAATTTATTTTAATGCACTGTTTGCCGCAGAGGTGAGAGTGACTTCGCACTCATAACACACCATTTGCCCGACAGTGCTACATAACTACTCGAGACATGAACTTCCGGATAGTGTGGGGGGGTGGAGTATTGCCCGTTTCAGCTCACATGGGACCGTTTGGAGTATGTGCGCAAATTACGCCTATGTGTGTGCAGAAGCAAAGCTTTTTTCTCGTTTACTGATGTAGATTTCAGGTACATACTAATTTGGATTCATTCTCGTCATACTCCTATTCACCCGCAGGTCTTGCTTGTGTTTATTGCAGGCAAGAACTGGCACTTCTTAATCATTTTCAAGACTAATTACCTGTGTTGCTCCACTTCCGGTATTGTAATGGCGAAGATTTTTTTCAGACTATGACCTGTGGTCCCGTTTTCTGATACTGTTGAGATTTTTTAGTAGTCCACAAGAACTACCATTTGAATGTTGAGAAACCGTTTTGATTAATAAAAGTTTAAATTTATTAAAATTCTTAGTTTTTCAAAACTTTTCGTAGTTTTTCAAGAAGACAGAGTACCACGGTCCTTTGTTACCAATCATCTACTACATAGCGTTCATCCTGTCGACATCAAAACAGCATTTCGAGTACTTTTTCAGGCCCCAGCAAACCTAAACCTGTGCTATTTGCAAGCTGCTTACATGCGGTGGGAGAAACCTGACCTATGCAAGCAGCCTGGTCATGTGGTCAACCGCCAATTGCTATGGTAAATGGTCATTTAATTACCATGTGTTTTTCGTTATGTTACCTCACCCACTACTTCCCATCCATCGACTCAGCGCACTGTCCTTTATCGATTATTTTTTACACTGAGCAACGTGCCTTGTTGTTAGGCCATTAATTCTGTGAAATTCCCAACTGTCAATTTTCCTCCTCGTTATCTTCGTCATGCAGTGACAAGATGCATCTGAGAAGTTGTCACGAAATTTACGGATATCAATAAATCCTGCCGTTTATACCTGCTTTATATCTATACCGGAGAACAAATGCTAATATATATGATGATGGACTTCCACAAGAGTCCATAGCTCAGACAAATAAAATTATGATTTTGGCGAGTGATACGTCTTTTACTTCTGTATCTCTATGTTTACTTGGGATGCGAAAAATTGCCCCAATTTATGAGAACGATGTTCGTTGCTCAACAAAGCTGCAGCGTATGAGTTTTTGCACTGTGTCACTAAGATAAATGTATTCAGACGAAAACCTTAGAATGGGAAGAGATCTCGATGACATGATTTCAGTTTTCCCTTGAGCGAGCAATCCTGCACATGTTCCGTTGTCTCCAGCATTTATTAATCAGAAGGATATATCTAACGAACCTCTGTGTCAAGAAGTATTTGCTTTGGTCAAGAAGGACTATTAATGTTTCACCCTTCCCAATTTCTGTGCAAGGCTGGCTGTAATATGTGACTGGTGTTAACAGGGCTATTGCGTGTAAAACTAGTAAAAAGGGAGTGAGATATACTTTAGTTTGAAAATATAATTCAAAATTGTCAGCAGATAACTTCCTCCATTAAAAGGAATAAAATTAGGCGCAGAAACTGACAACATTTGAAAAGCAAAGTAATGCATAATCACCAAGGGCTGCAAGTTTGGACATCATGGTATAGGTCCTCAGAAAATTCGTGGAATATAGGCCAAATTGTACTTCTTTCAAAACGACGCTAGCACTGTGACCTCGCGCAATGTTGACCTCACTGTAGTGCAAATGAATAAAGAGTAATAACAATCGGTGAATAATGAGCGAAGTAGTCCAAAAGAGGTAAACATACAAAGATTTACATGCGGATTGAGGGTGGAGAAATGGCGGACCGATTTCAAACGCCCTCTAGAGGAGTGGACTTCTCAAGTGAAAAAAAGCGAAAATTGTTGGTCGTTTATGTGATGTCTATTTTAGGAGTAGGCGTGGCAGTAAAATTGTATTTCTTTTTCTTACATAATCTTGTCATAATTATTCATGGTTTTTTAAATTAAAGCAGTTCCCTAAAAAATGTACAAATTAATGCAATCATGATTACAAGGTTTAATTGTTCTGTTTAACGAGGCCGCAAGCATAGATCCGTGCACAGAGGTTCTCTCTATTAATCCAAAAAAGAACTGAAATAAACATTTTTAATTAATTATATTCCTATGCAAAAAATGTGTTATTTGCGCATTCCACTCAGCCAGTGGCCAAACACATCCAGTGAAACTTGCTTTCCATTGGCAAAAAATTGTTAATTTGAGTATTGCCCGAGCAGTGTATTGACTAACTTACATGAAAAGGTCTCACTAAGGGAGGCTACTTCCCACAGAAGACCAGAATCCATGACTGTGGGGTTAGATAACACGGACAGAAATGCGAGGCTGTTGAACGTGGACAAGTGGACTTTCCTTACATGTACGTCCGTGTCATAATGATGGTATAGTACAGTGAATTTAATTAGATTTGGTTTCAATTCCATGTTTGTGATGATATTTAAACAGTTTTTATAACGTCCCAAATAGCTAACGTAGTCGAACAACATCTTGGCAAACCGTTTTGCCGGTATTTTGGAGGTTAAAATTCTCAAATATTAGCAAAAAGGAATTTCTAATAGTGAAATTTTTCGTTGCTTCTGAAAATAAATGGGTCTCTTTAAACTTGGGTTTATTGCATTTCAGCAACTGCGCACTAATGTAGCCAGTTCTTAAAAGGGATGAATTTGAAACCTTTCTAAATTATTTGAGGTTTTTCATAGCACAATGCTTAAAAATAGAGAGCTTTGAACTGTCGCAGTTAATAGCACAGAAAATGTATTTGACAGCAGCCTATTCCTGAGTTGGTCGATAAAAATACATATTACCATTAAAATGTTGAACTATAAAGGCAGTTCTCATTATAGAATGCTTGCTCTGAATGAAATTCAGCAACTGAATCAAAACGATGCGAGCAAATATATGCTGCAATACCAAGTCCCATTTCGTCATGACCTTTGCACGGATTCTTTGACTTAGTATATTAATACTTGTGTTTTATACTGGATACTGCAGTTGCATGTTAAACGAGTATATCAGAGTCATCGTGCTTGGTTATTGGCACTGTCATTGACTGCAAACAGTTAGAATTATGTCTCCAACACTTCGCGCACAACCATATTACGTGCCATGCATACACTCGATGGCCATTGGCCTGAAATGTTCATCTAAATACTTAACCATGTTTTCGATTGCAGACGTAGAAGTTATAATATTGATAATTTTGCAATATAACTATTTCTATATATTTCAGTCACGAAGGCATGCCAGCATCCCTAGTCTCTTTTATGGTGCCAGACGCAAAAGACGCACCCGTATAAATATAATTGCCCAATTGTTATGACATCTTGGTAACCATTTTTGATTTCCTTGTAAACCTAAAAATATTTATGCAAACCATGATCATATTATGTTATACTGTAGGTTTTGATAGAACATATGAACTATGCAATTTTTTCAATTTTTAATTTTAAGAAGTTCACTTGTTGGTGCTAATTAGGAGGTATAAAATATTGTCTTCATCGTTTTTACACTGCCCGTATGTCCTGATCGACATGTAGAGTCCATTGGTCTAGGGAAGCTGTAAGTATGGGTTGCGGGTCAAGTTCGCGTGGTGAAAATCACTGTCATGGGCACTGGGTGGTCATGCAACGCCAGAGGTTGGAGGGAAGTATCGATCGTCGCCCGGCGTCGGCCTCGGCCACGCAATTCATAGTGTCTCTATTAGTGTCTTCTGACAGCACAGTACTATGTGCGCTTGCCGCATAGCCCCTGTCAAGGCTTTTGCTAGAAGTTCGCTAGTGTCCTGATTGACGTCGATTGGACCGATTCAATTATTCGTATCAACAGGCTGTGCGAGAACTGAACTCGAAATATATTGTTTCCGCTGTTCTCAGCCGGGACGGTATGTGTTCACGTAACCTCCTCATGAACTGTCCCTTCCAACACTTGGGAGTAAAACACCGACTCTTGTTGAAGATCCCATCGCTGAGCATTCAATATTTTACAGCTCTCGTGAGGTAGAATACATAAGCCGAACAACGCGACGCCCAGGTAAAAGAGGGCGCATGAACATATGCAGACTCTGCTGAGTTTAGGAAAAACAAGATCGATTTTGCATCCACTTCTCGTAGACCATATATATATATATATATTCACTCAGGAATGTGCGAACACCGATCGAATAGACTTCCGAACTAAACAAAGCAAATGGCAGGTGGCGAGGCGCTGATGAACTGCGGTTCGATGAAGTGCTTATGACCCATCTGATAGACACCAGTGGTGGAACAACTGCGCCGTCTGTAAGCGCGTTTGTTTGTGTTGTCCGACCAGCTAGTGTTCAGGGTTATGCTTGGCTGATGAAGGCTAATAAGCCCGAAACAGTTCTGTATCAAGTTACCCCCAGATGCTGTCATACCCCACTTACGGCTCGTTGCTTTGTCGGTTGTGATCGGGGATATGATGGAACAAAGGTGCTCATCCGATCTATCTGGTAAGGGCACATACTTGTCCCGGAAGTGCATTGAGGCTCGTACTTGAGTGATATCAGGCTTGTCGCTTAGCGACCTCAGAATATGATGGAGTGGATCCGACAAAGACAAGGGAGACCGGAATGGCCATTTCTGGCTTGTTAGCCGTCATCAGCGAGTCATACCCAATCTCAGGGGTCGGAACCCCCGAGATTCGAACCCGGGACCTTTGGTAATTGGGTTTACCACCCTACCTCGGCACCACGGGCTCGTTGCTTTGTCGGTTGTGATCGGGGATATGATGGAACAAAGGTGCTCATCCGATCTATCTGGTAAGGGCACATACTTGTCCCGGAAGTGCCTTGAGGCTCGTACTTGAGCGATATCAGGCTTGTCGCTTAGCGACCTCAGAATATGATGGAGTGGATCCGACAAAGACATATATATATATATATGAGAAGATAAGGCGATCTCGGGAACCATTGTTTTATCGTCCTGACGTTTCAAAAGCGTACAGGCTTCCGTCATCAGATGTGGTAATTGTACCGCGCCTCACAGTATTTAAAGGTGTTGGCAGTCATAGTCAATAGGGTTCAACCAATACAGAGGAAGGGGGGGAAGGAGAGGGAGGAGGAGGGGGGGTTAGAGGGGATGTTCAATCATTGTGCCCTGTGAAGCGTAATAACCTCAGTCAAGGGATCTCTCGTCAACTTCCGGTGTTCGCGTTTCTGCAGCCGTCAAAACAATGGTTCCCGAGATCGCCTTATCTTCTCATTTATGTCCGGGGACGCGCATCTTCGCTTCTATTAGCAATATATATATATATATATATATATATATATATATATATATATATGTTAAGGTAAGGCGATCACGGGAACCAAAAGGTTTATCAACCTGACGTTTTGGATTCATACAATCTTCCATTGTCAAAGGTAAAAGTCACACGAATTGTCACAGTATTTAAGGGTATCATCTGCAAGGCAGGCCAATGACTGTTGTTGTCATGCTTCCGTGGGCTCATCTCGGTAGGGGGGGGAGTGGGGGGAGGCGTCGGGGTGATAATGGTCATTGATCGGGTTGTCATGGTCCGTTGGTAGGGTTCACTCGTTCTCCTGCTGTGTTGACAACTTCCCGCCAGCGTGTGGACGGAGTTTGCCATGTCCGTGTTCACGTGTCGGCTGCTGCCGGGCTGGTGATCATCGCTGTCAGGTCCCAGCGTGTGTTTGGGTTTGTCTGCATTGTTCTTCTTGTCATGCGGCCGTGGGCTCGTCTCCGTGGGAGGCGGTGGTGGCGTCGGGGTGATAATGGTCATTGATCGGGTTACCATGGCCTGTTGGTTGGGTTCACCCGTCGTCCTGCTGTGTTGACTGCCTCCCGCAAAAGTGCGAACGCTTGCTGCCAGGTCCATGCTCCCGTCTCGGTCGCTACCGGGCTGACGACCATTCTCGCTGTGGTCTGGTCTCAGCGCCTGCTCGCGTTCGTCTGCGTTCACATCATGTTGCTGATCCCGCGGGCCTGTAGACGACATGGCTTGCCTTCCGTTTGCGACTGCATCTGGCGGTCGTTTACACTCGTGTGTGGTTGGCGCGTCTGGCCGGCGTTCCCATCCGTGGTCGTGTTGCTTATACTTAAGTTGTAAAGCTTGGTAGGCTGCCGGCAGCGTCACACAGCGGTTGATAGAATTGGATGTGGTATGCCAGGCTTCGAGTGTCTCCCTAGCTGTTTGGTCGCATCCTCGTCCCAGGACTTCAGCGTCTTGAAAAGCGAACGTATGATCTGTAGCTGCACAATGTTCTGCCACTAGAGAGCGTTCTTCCTGTCTGCGCACAGCTCCTTCGTGTTCGTACATGCGGGTCTGCAACCGCTTGTCCGTTTCGCCGAAATAGTTCACTTCACAGGAACTATAATTGATCCGATACACGACGTTGGCCGTTTCACCTCGGGACAGGGGAGCCTTTGGTTTCATTATTAATCGACGGATCGTTGCTTTGGGTCTATGGGCGATGCCGATACCTAATGGTTGCAGGAGTCGAGCGGCTGCTTCGGACACGTTTGCAATATACGGTAGCGCCCGCCAGACTTTTGGTTGGTTGTCCATTGGCTTTCTTATTGGGTTGGCCCGTCTACTGCGCTCTATGAAGCTCCGGGGGTATCCGTTGGTAGTGAACATCTGCTGTAGATAGCGGAGCTCGGCCACTTTGTCGGCTCTTTTGCTGCTGTGAGTTTGAGCTCTTTTGTACAGATTTCGTACACAGCTGCGTTTATGAGACAATGGGTGGTTACTTTGGTAGTTCAGTATCTGACGCATGTTGGTGGCTTTCCTGTAAACCATCATCTTTAGGTTCCCGTCAGACTTTCGATGAACCAACACGTCCAGGAACGCCATCTGCCCATCGTTCTCCACCTCCATTGTAAATTGAATATCCGGAAAAATTGACTTGAGGAGGGCATGGAAGTCCGTGACTCTTTCCCATTTTAGGATAACGAAAGTGTCGTCTACATAACGCGCCCAAAATTTTGGCTTGTGGTTGGCGAACACTAGTGCTTCTAACCTCTGGAGGACCGCTTCGGCGATGAAACCGGATAGTGGTGATCCCATAGGTGTACCTTTGGTTTGCTCGTACACCGTCCCTTCGAAGGTAAAGTAGGTTTTGAGGCAGTACTTTACCAACTGCATGAGATGTCCACGTTGAGGTGTTTTGGCTGCCTCTAGCTAGCATGTGTCAAGTAGGTTGCTTACAGTTTCAATGGCCAGGCTCTGTGGGATCGTGGTGAACAGTGCGATGACGTCAAAAGATATCATGATCTCATCTGCCTCGAGGTGTAACCCGGTGAGTCTCTCCAAGAAATCCGTGGCTGATCGGACTGTCGTATCACAGCCCGAGGTAAAGGGGTTCAAGCGTCGAAACGTCCATTTTGCTAGGTTAAATGTGGGTGTGCCTTGCAATGACACGATCGAACGAAGTGGAGTACCCTCGTTGTGAACTTTGGGTAGTCCGTAGAGTCTTGCCATCGCTGCATCGTTTGGTTTGATGGCCAATCGTTCAAATCTGGTCATCGCACCATTGTTCTGTAGCACATTGAGTGTTGAGTTGATTTGCGTTACCAACGTTTTCATTGGGTCACCTTCACACTTTTGGTATGCTTGGCGGTCCTCAAGCAGTGTGTTGGACTTCTGCAGGTATTCAGCCTTGTCCAGTACAACCGTAGAAAACCCTTTATCTGCTGGTAGTATGACTATTGTCTTGTCAGCCTTCAGCGAATTCAGGGCATCCTGTTCCATTCTCGAGATAACCGGGCGGCATTTGTGCGTCATAAGAAGGGAGGTGATCTGGTGCCGAATCAGGTTTTGTGTCTCTGAGGGCTCATGTGTGTGCTTAAGAACCGATTCGATGGCGGCCACCAGGTCAACCGGGTCCGCGTCTGTGGTGTCCAAACCAACACCGTGTTGTAGCACTCTGATCTGTTCTGGGTTCAGTTCTTTGGAGGACAGATTATGGACCAGTTGTTCGTTGTCTTCTTCTGCGAAGGAACCTAGTTTGCGAAATTTATCCATCAGCTCCCTATCTCGTGTGGATCTCAGTTCGCTGGCTCGTTGGTGAATCACTACACGGAGTAGCTCTGTACCGTTCTCCCCGGTGATCTCTGAGCATGTTGACGATGATTGATAAATCATCCTGCGGTATTTGTGAAGCCTACAGTTGCAGTCCTGGATAATGATTCGAGTCATCCGCCTGCCATGTTGCCTCACCCATTGCCTCGCCAGTATTGTGTTCAGCGGTGGCTTGTAGGACAAGCTCTTCGGAAGCACTCCATTGTCGAGGCATCTGTGAAGAAATTCTATTTGCGCGCATGTGAAAGACACGCCAAGTGCAAATATTTTCCATCGTCGTGCTGGCTGCACGCTTCACGCCCGAATATGTTGCTAATAGAAGCAAAAATGCGTGTTCCCGGACATAATTGAGAAGGAAAGGCGATCACGGGAACCTAAGGTTTATCGTCCTGACGTTTCGGAAACATACAAACTTCCATTGCCAAAGGTTATAGTCAGACGAGATAGAGAACTGATGGATAAATTTCAAAATCTGGGTTCCGTAACAGAACAGGAGGACGAATAATTGGTTCACAACCTGTCATCCAAAGACCTCAAGCCAGAGCAAATTAGAGTGCTGCAACACGCTGCCGGTTTCAACACCTCTGATGCCAACCGGTTGATCTGTTAACCACCATCGAGTCGGTTATTAAGCCCTCCCATGAGCCCGCTGAGATGCTAAACCTAATTCAACAAAAAATTACGTCTCTTATCATGATGCAAAAATGCCGGCCGGTTATCTCAAAAACAGAACAGGACGCCTTGAGGACGCTGAAGGCCGACAAGACAATCGTCATACTACCGGCAGACAAAAGGCGGTCTACGGTTGTACTAGACAAA
>JAYGXS010000002.1:52424384-52445852 GCA_036362985.1 Ligula intestinalis
ACCAACGCCACCACCCCCTGATAAGACGAGGCGCAGCCGCATGACAACAGTCATCCCCATGCCTAGCTAAATTTTACCTATAAATACTGTGAACGTTCGTGCATTTACCACCTTTGACAATGGAAGCTTGTCTGATTCCGAAACGTCAGCACATCAAATCCTTGGTTCCTGTGATCACCTTGCCTTCTCAATTTTGTCCAGTAGCACGCATTTTCGCTTCTTTCAGCAAAAGATATATATTTATATATTCATTCAGAAATGTGCGAACACCGTTCGAATAGGCTTTTTAACTTAACAAAGTTAATGTGGTTGTCATGGGTCCCCAACGGTTTACCGCCTGCCAGGCCGATTCCCACCAAGTCATGATAGCAGTAAGGGGGTTATTACAGCATTTGGGTGTATTTTAATACAGAAATATTTCGGGCTTATTAGCCTTCATCAGCCAATCATAACCCTGAACACCAGCCGTTCTGACAGCACAAACAAACGTACTAACAGACGACGCAGTTTGTCCACCACTGTTGTCTACCAGATGGGTCCTAAGCACTTCATCGAACCGCAGTTCATCAGCGCCTCGCCACCATCCATTTTGCTGTCACTGCTGATCGGGTATATATTCACTCAGAAATGTGCGAACACCGATCGAATAGGCTTCCAAACTAAACAAAGTTCATATGGTAGTCAGTTCTTCCCAACGGGTGAGCACCTGCCAAGCCGATTCTGGGCAAGTCATAATAGCAGTAAGGGGGGTATGACAGCATGTGGGGGTAACTTGATACGGAACTGTTTCGGGCTTATTAGTCTTCATCAGCCAAGCCTAACCCTAAACACCAGCTGGTCAGACAACTTTCGTTAGTTCGGAAGCCTCATCGATCGGTGTTCGCACATTTCTGAGTGAATATACACCCGATCAGCAGTTACAGCAAATGGCAGGTGGTGAGGCGCTGATGAACTGCGGTTCGATGAAGTGCTTATGACCCATCTGATAGACACCACTGGTGGACCAACTGCCACGTCTGTGAGTGCGTTTGTTTTTGTTGTCCGTAGATGTGACCATGAAACGCCCTTGCTGTGACACGGGCAGAGGAACCCGCCACGTCGTCAGCAGTCCGTTTTTTTGGGTCGATACGAGGAAGAGCGTGACGAAGCCGCGTAGTCTAGGACTACAGGTGTGATAGATGCTATGGCAAATGTGATCAATGCGGTTTGCAAAGTGAGAAGTAGAAGCGCGGATGTGAGCTGTGCAGAATGAAAATATTTTATCGAATAGTAATATTGCTTATCGTTACTATTAGTATATCTGTAAAGCATTAAAATGACTTTTAAATGTTAGGTTTTGGAGAACTCAGTTGCCGTGATGGCACGTAAGGCGATGCTGATCAAGCTTTGTCTTAAAGGTGTCCTCGGATGGAGGCATGACAAAGTCAGCGGGAAGGGCGGTCAATGCCTGAATTACTCAGTTAGATGAAAACAAGTTTTTGGGTCAAGTCTTGCCCCAGTCACTTGTAATTTGAGAGAGTGTCCTCGCAACCTAGTAGTTATGGCCTGCTCGAAGAAGTCACTGGTTTCGAGGCAACAATCCTAACCGCACGGCATGCGTAAGGTCCGTATTGGGTCAGGGATTGGAGTTGTCTGTAAATCGGAGGGAACCAGTCAAGATTTACCAAGCGGGTCTAATAAGGAAGGTTCTGTTGGTATCGTACTATTTTTTTGCGGGTCCTTGTACTTCTTCCAGTTTTTTTCGGTCTTTGTCTGTCCAAGGTATCCAGGCTTGGATGGAAAATTCCAGTTGGGGTCGCGTGAACGTGCCGAAGACCTTGCCAAATATAACTTCATTGAACTAAGAAAAGTCACACTGGATTAGATACAAGCGGGACATTGCGGGTTTGGCCACCTTCAAGCAGTTAAGTGATGGCTTTGGTGAAGGCGTGATCCACATCCCCAGCTTCTTCTGAGCCTCGTCCTCTGTCAGTGGTGTGTGATTTAAATAATGCAACCTCCGGTGCGCATTGCTGGTTTTACCGAAACGCATTAAGTTGAGTGTGGCCACTTTGAATGGCATGAGCCAGTGGCTCGACCATTTTTCAAGTCGATATAAGTTTGTCTGGAGTTTTAATTCATCGTCTTCGTTGAGGTTGACCTTCCAAAGTTTTAGGTCATCAGCAAACACTTCGATTTTGTAGTCGTATCCGCTTATATAGTCATCAATATATATAAGGAAGAGGATAGGGCCAAGAACAGATCCCTGTGGAACCCCGGTCTCAACTGCTACCTCCGCCGACCGCTGTTCGCCAATACATACAATCTGGGTGAGACCAGTCAAGAAGTTTGCGATCCACTGAAAAAAGGTTGCCCCTTATTCTTATACGGCTGAGCTTGTATAGGAGACGTTGATGAAGCACAGTGTCGAACGCCTTCTTGAAGTCTACGAAGACTGTATGCAACGTATTTCATTCATCAGTCGCTCGGGTCCATTGTTCTAGACAATGCAGCAGATTGGTCAAGCAGGACCTTTCCCTGCAGAATCCGTGATGTTTGTCAGAAAGAAGTTGATGTTGCCCCGAAAAGTGCATCAGCTTGCGTTTGACTATGCGTTCCATGAGCTTACAGGATATTGATGTGAGGCTGACCAGTCTGTATTTATTTGCGTACGCCAGACTCCCCTTTTGTGGATGGGTGAGATCCATTCTGCCTTCCAATCGGGTGGCAGTTGGCTTGTATTAAAAAAGGCTCGAAAAGATAAGTAAAGGTGTACTGCCAACTCTGCGGCTAGCACTTTCAAGAGCTTTGCAGGCATTTCATCCGGGCCCCATGACTTCGTTTTTTTGAGCTGTAGTAGGTTTCGCAGGACAGTGGCTTCCATGAGGACAACTGAGTCGGTGATCTGGATCTCAACCACACCAAAATCTACAGCAATGAACTCTGTCTCTCTCTCGTAAAGACCGACTGAAAGAAGCTGGATATATACTCCACCTTTTAGTTATTCTCGCAAATTTCTACACCATCATCTATTTTTTACAGAGTAATAAGGTTCCTCTTTCGAGTGCATTGTCTAATGCAGCTGTAAATAGGCTTTGGATTTCCTACGAACGATTAATCAGCTTACTCTCGAAGTAGAGAATATTCGAGTCTCAGGAAGCAGTTCAGAGGAAGAAGATGCGATCACTGGGACAAGAGTTGTATTTGCCTCGGGAATCCTTAATAATAGGTGATAAAAACATAGGCATGGTCATGCGCAGATGAAGCGGATACATGCACAGGCTGCACGGTATTTATAGTTCCTAGCGGTCATCCGCGTGTGTGTGATAATTGTTCTCTTCTGTAGCCACCACTTGGGTCTTAATTGACGCGGTACTGGCTTGACACTTCGCGTTCGACTCATTAATTGCCATAATTGCCATGTCCGCGTAAGCGTCAGATGCGGGCCTAATTATTGCGTGACAATTATGCCCGCTGTCGTCAGAGTTGTTGTTGCGTCCTGTCCCTCCCACGTGACTGATTCTCTTGTCCAGAAAACTTCTCAGTTCACCGTATGGGTACGCCAAATCGTTGCGCTTATTGATGGACTGGGGGCCTGAGAACCATGACTCAAGCAGCTCGCGGCTTACGCGGTTATAACCTCTTGCGATTATTTTGGCCTCGTCAAACTAAAAAATATGGCCAGGTCCCGTCAAATGAGCTGCAACCTGAGAGTTGGCGTCTTTCTTTCTCACCGCCGCTGCATGCTCGGCCATTCGCATCCGGAGTAATCTTCCGGTTTCTCCGAGATATTTACTTTGTCCACAACTGCACCAGATCCGGTTAACGACTCCAGCCGTTTCCTGCCGTGGCAGTGGGTCTTTCGGTCTCATGACCTGGCACCTGATGGCTGCTTCTGGACTGTGCGCAACTCCAAACTCCAAGTGGGGCGAGCAGACGGCTGACCGCTTCCGATACATTCTTCAAGTACGTAGAACCTCGCGAAACGTTTGGACCAGTTGGAGGTGGCTCCTTCACCTGTTTGCGTATGCATTGGTTGACAAAATTGCGCGGGTAATCATTCGCTCTCAGCACCCGTCGAACATATATTAATTCAGCAACTTTGTCTTCCACTTCGCTGCAATAAGTCTCGACGCGCCGGAATACCGCTTTTGCACAGCTGCGTTTGAGACCGATTGGGAAGTTGCTGTTTTAGTTCAGGATTTGCATAGTGTTGGTTGCTTTCCTCAGCACTGTACTGTTTAGGCAGTGCGTTTCAACACGCTGTGAACCATGCAGTGAACCAGAAAATAAAGTTGCCGCAATGCAATACCTTCGATGGTTATTCAGAAAAAATGGATACCCACGCAACTTCGTCAACTGGTGCTTGCGCAACCGAGATAGCCAACAAATTCACATGGACCCATACATTTGGCGAGCGATCCTGTACGTCATAAACGTATCGGAGGTTGTCGGCTGCCTTCTCGCTCCACTTGGAGTAGGAATCGCACACAGGCCGGGAGCAACCAAGAGGCGTCAGATCATTATACCGAAAGACCCTCTACCACCGCAAGAAACATCGGGAGTTGTCTACAGGATATGGTGCAGTTGCAGGCAAAGCAACTTCATCGGAGAAATTGGCAGGCTTCTGAAGGCACGAATTGCTGAACATGCGGCAGCAGTGAGGCGAAATGATGCCAATTCTCCAGTTGCGGCTCATTCGACGAGACTTGGCCATACATTCAAATTCGATGAGGCCTAAATTTTTGCAAAAGGTGACAATCGAGTGAGCCGAGAATTATTCAAGTCATCGTTAGCGGGCCCGCAATCCATCAACAAATGCAACGATTTACCCAATATATATTCGGTGTTGAGACTAAATTTGGCCAAAGCAAATCGCCATTTGTAGAACAAACGGGCCACCACATCGTCTTATGCCAACACCGCAAGGCCAGATGGTCATGGCTGATGCGACGAATCAGAACACACCCAGGATATTTATCAATTTTGCTGTTCGTTTTAATTTTACGGCGGAACTCTGCGCACACACCTAAGGTTTCAACTACGGGTTTGTAAGTATGTCTCTGAAGATGAATCCACGATGGATATCGAAACGTCAGGCAAATAAACATAGTGTCCCAGCGATCGAGTTGTCTTCTACTTCTCAACCACGTTTCTGTTATGCAGACGACATCTGGATCCAGTTGGCACATAATCCTTTAAGCTCGTCTTCTTTAGAGGACAGGCTCTGTGCGTTAGTGAACATGCACTTTAGTTTTATTGTTCGGTTTAATCCGGTTGTGTCAGTCAAGTCCTGACCGTCGTTTGAAAGATTACCGGTTGGTTCGGCGTTTTCTTTTGAATTATCTTCCCGTTGAAGATAAAACCTTGCCATTTCTTACCCTCAACTGTAATTCCGCTACTAATTCCGGGCGTTTCAGCCGTACCTTTGGGAAATAGCCCGGTTGAAAAAAACTTCTCGATGCGAGCGACGTAGGTTACGTTTTTTAGACGAGATCAGCTTGACATGTTCTTTGTTTTTCAGCATAATTTTGAGCGGTCTTGGTCACAGCATATCTGCGGTATGTGTCGGCTTTTTCTCAATCCGAAGTGAATTCAGAACTTTGAATTCTTCACTTGGTGGAAACAAGTGGCTTGGAACACCATTCAAGAAAACCATTTTTGAGTCGTCTTGGTCGTCTGAGCTGTCTGAACGGGCTTTTTGTAACCCCCTGTAGGCTGCTTGCTGACAGCCACATTATAGATTTTACTTGATATTTAAGGATGATTAAGTGTAAACGGCCTTAACCGAATAGCTTTAAACGTAATTCTATTTGTGCATGTCAGTGAAATCGGTGTTTCCCTGCACATTTTTTGTTTTTTAAAACTAAGATACACCAGGTAGAGTGGTAGTTGACGTTGTGGCAATTATTGCTGTTTTATAAAAAACATAATATTGCTTTTATGTTTTTCAACTTGCATGAAAGCACTCCTATACTTTCGGTGTTTTTTTTCTATAAAATTGTGTCGGTTTGTGAGTAAATGTTAACTTTACGTAAAGTTTGGTCCATTAAATAAGGTAGCAAAATCACTGAAAGTTTATTTCTATACCAAACCGTCAACCTAGTCAAAAATGAACCTGAACCTGTATCATAGGCGGCTTTTGTTGTGTTCGCGTAGTGACATATATGCAATCTCGACGATACAAAAGTTCGGATAATGCAAAAGAGCCCACCAAACTACCCTATGTCCCGTGGATCACCGACTGTAAGCAACAAAATAAGCGAACGCTATCAGGTTGACGAATCCGGTCTCGTTTGAACAAAGGAAACTCCTACAATCTCCGCTTCCGGCAAGACCAACGGCCACTTAACTGCATGAACTCTTGCATGCTTTCTTTCTCTTTAACGTCCTATTGGCCGGCCCCAATACACCCTAGCAGCCGCATAACTAGTCTCCTCCGATCGAGGATCACCACACCGCTCCCGATTATAAAAAAATAACCGCATGTTTTAGCCATGACCGCATTTCTATAAAAATTTACTTGCCCGAACAGAATTTATCGATAGCTTACGTATGCTCGCAAACTGGTCTTCTGAATACAACTCACAACACACGATTTCCGGCTCCAGTTTTGGGCAACAGAAGAGGCAGATTTGCATAATTGGTCCCGTGCGGGTTATGGGATTGTGATGAATTGCAAGTGAGTTGGCATCCCTGTGCTTAAGAATTTACCTTAAACCCAATAACTCGACACCAAAATCTACGAAAGCTCTATATACGGTACGAAGTGGATGCATTCATAACCGAAGGTCTTCCAGGAGAGAAAATTGGGAGTCGTCTTGAATGCCATTTTGATTATATGGGCATTTTCGTCACATATTTGGTAGGGATTCCTTGTGGGGCCGCCTGGGGAACGTGTGAAGCGCGTCCATCAGGCTCGCAGGCGCCTGATTTGAAGAAAGAAGACAGGCGGGGCATGCCAATGAACAAATTAGATCGCAATATTTCTGTAATTTAATTGACCAAATCTTGAATAAACTCGCGGTATAAGGCGGGATTTGAACCCGCATAGGAAGGAGGCCTTTTACACAAGCCAACGCTCTACCCACTTGAGCAACGAATGTCGCGCTTCACACCGTGAGTTTAATCACACTTAGATCGATATTACCCGTCCAACTTTGCCGCTCACATGAAATCCACCAATGGGGGACAGCAAGTTGACTGCCCAAGTAGGATTTACTAAGCAATTATCTAGAATCCACCATGATGATTACTAGGCTGACTTAATTATTAAGATGTTTTGGCAGATTTGGTTAATTAAATTGACCAAATTGTGAAAAAACTCGCGGCATTCGGGGGGATTCAAACCCGCATAAGAGGACATGTTGGGTCGCGTACTTAAACCTTGGGAGAAGACACTGTAATAGGCTTTAATAGCATCGCCAAACCGCCGCCCGATCAACGGCAAATGGGTGTATAGATGGAGTGTGCCCTTACCTCGGGCGAAGTCACTGAGGTATATATTCAACGGAAATCACCAAAACCAACTAGCAAAAGTTTAGCGAAGTACGAAAGAGGAAGGATTGTGGAAATCACCGTACTCCAAATTTGTAAGTAAGCGGTTATTCCCGTGGTTAATATAAAAGGCTAATTTCGCTTAGTATACTCACTTAGGCGGTTATGGTATGGGGTGACCTTTGGAGGACCGCTCTGCTGTTCAATGTCGTCATCAAATCCCTGCTGGATCGACTGATGGCGTGTAGAAAACTGGAACATTATGGGTAATTAAACCTATGAAAATTTTTTAGGAGGCTGCTACAATGCATAAGCACCTTTTGGAGACCCTATTTGGAAAGCCTAGCATATATTTTTATCTTACCACTTTGTTTTAACTATTTGGAAAATATGCAAATGCTGTCTCAGCAACCGAGCATCCCCATCTAGGTACTGTCGCCTGGTTATGCTCTATCACGATTGACGCACTGCATACACCGCTAAGTGGTATGCAAACGAAGCATATGGGACACAGTTGTCTCTCTGCATGTAGTAAGGACAGGAAAATGCCGTAACACTGGACAGATTTGCGCAAAATATGAACTGATATTCAGCTGAGTAGAAAATCGTTTGATTCATTTTTAATGAAAAATTACTAAATCCACCAGAGAAAACACGCATGTATTGTAGAATTCGAAGAATGAAATAGATAAATAATTGTCTATATTCTGGGTTTCCTTTAAAATTTCGTTTCTTTATGCTCTTCGAATGGATGTCGGTTGTGTGAGGTGAGTAGGTCTCCAGCCTTGTTTGAGGTCATCCACAAGCGCGAAGGGTGCTTCGTATGCAGCATCTCCACCCTTGATCTGTAGGGAAAAAAATCAGTCTTCTATAATCTACTGCTCGAGCTTATTATTTTGTTGTGCAACTAAAGTATGCATATAGGGACAAAATATGCCAAAGGCATCAACATGTACACCAAAAAGACAGAATATGAAGACTTCACCTTGAGTTTGTAATTGCTTTCGAAATCCTTTGTTGTTATAGAAGGCAGATCAGCCTTGACTGGCGCATTTTCCTGCTCGAAAACTTTTGAGAGGTTGTCATTCGGGAGTTTCGAAGTGTTAGTTGGATCCTCGTTGTAGTTGTTTATGACAGACGAGGATGATTTCGAACTCTTGGATGGTTTCAAGTCTGGTTTGAGTGTCATTGTGTCGTTGATACCTACTGGTGGACACCTCACATGTTGCACAACACTGGCTTCGACATCATCGTTCTTCTTCTGATCACTGTCTTTCTTCTGTCCGAGGCCATAATCAATACCAGTGCCCTTCTTGACGTACTTCTTAGCAATCTGAGGTAAAATAAATAAAGCCAGCGTTCACACAAAGATTTTTCGATCATTTTAAGCCCAACCACAGAAACAATAACCTTGGGTCCCGCTTATTATAGCGAACCCAATTTAAATATTTACACATAATACCGAACTGCTTTGAACATTGTCGGCTGAATAGTAGCACCTTTGTCCTTAAGTACAAGAATCATATTTTCTCCTTTAGACTTCTAAACTATAATTTAAAGATATCAAAAATATTAGCTGTACATACGTGAAATAAATTTCCACGCAGATACCTGCATAAGACCCATGAAGGCTTTTATAGAAAACTGTGGATTTATTTTTTTAAATCAGTCTTACTTTGGGCATTTTTCATACATTCTAATGTAAGGCAGCCAAATTATTCATGAGATGCATTTCTGCGTACTTTGTGATTCGATGTACGCTTCATCTGCAGTCAGATGCAAGCCGAGGCTCTTGACAGTAAAATACACTCTTTACCTTCAAACAGTCTTGCAATAAAGCTTGACCACACTTAATTATTATCCGGAGGTGATATAGTAGTGACCTATTGGAGAACGCCGGGGGACGCATTGAGGAACCGAAGTTCTCGTTGCTGAATCATGTAGCAGCAGAAAAATTGCTGAAAGGCGTTTCTGGACATTTAAGTAGTATCTTTGTCGGAGTTGCCGTATATAATCTTGAGGGTTTTTATAGAAAACTGTGGACTAGTTTCCTTAAATTATTCTTGTTTTTGGGGGCTCTTGATAAATTCCAACGTAAGTGGCAAAATTATGACAAGTTTTAGAATACATTTGCTCCGTACTTTAGTATTTCTTATACGTTTCATGTGCAATTTCGGGAAAGGCAAATTTTGAAAGCATTTAATTTATCAGAGTAATTTGTTGAATGACAATTTTCATACGTTTATTTAATATTTGTATGTTTTCATAATTACTGAAACTCACCGCGACTTCATTGTTAGCGTCATTGAAGCCAAGACCGCCTTGTGTGTCACCAAGCCCCTTGACGTCAACAGTTACTCTCTCAGTTCGAGCAGTCTTGCCATTCAGTCTGGTCACGCCTTCGGCCGAATAGCTGAACAGTGCGCATAAGAAACAACATGAAATTCAAAATGGCCGAACCAAGTCATATTTTAGCAGTGTTTGCATCAGAGATGCATGTGGCCTGATTGATACGACTCTGCTCCAAACTACGCGTTACTTCTCTGCGTTAATCTTTACGTTGAAAATTACCAGTAAAAGCAAAGGGCGCATTGGCCGTAATCGAATAGTCATACACCGCCCGCGGCTCGATCCCGCGACCCGTTGATCAAAGTCAAGGCCACTGGGCCACGACGGGCTCCTTGTTTTGCCGGTTAAGTGGAGAAATACCGATATTCCTTGATAGCCCTTGTTAACTTCTTAGAAATTCGAAGTTATCGTTATTCATGTGGTTAAGATAAAGGAGTACGCATCCGATTTGCCGCCATGTCACACTTCAGCTGGCAAACATTTGACGTAGCTCGAATTCAAAAATACCCACCCAAGAGGTATAGTTTAGAAACCAGCTGCGCTCAATGTGTGTCTGTTAATAAGAAGGCAACCTTCTGACTAAGTGAGTGAGGCATGCATAAGATGCGAGAGGTTTTATCTCAATCCGATAGCATTTACCGTAGTCATACTCTTGTTGTTTTAAGTATAGTTCGTAATACCCAGTTTTTAATTCGGATACTTGGCTTAATAAGGTTGTTTTAGCAAGGCAGCCATTTTAAATTGGCCTGCCGCACAAGGCATAGTGTTTGAAAGTGACAAGCGTCCGATGAGCGTAATTTTCAAAGTGTACAGCCATACTAGGCTGAAATAAACCGGCAATCATTCGACAGAAGGGATGTTGATCTGGACACTCCTTAAAAGAAAGCGCTAATATTCAGACCGTATTACGTTATGGAAAGGAGTAAAGGTGTCGCCTACACAACGGTTGACCTATAAAAATGGACAGATAATTCGTTGATCTGGTTTGAAACTTTCCTTTCCTACACAAGTGATTTTGCTTCTTCTTAATAACCGGAGAAAAATTGCAGTATTTTGTAGGGTAATACACTTAGTCACATCTCACCTGTTAACTACACTAGCACCGTCCTTTGGTGAGACGTAATTGAAAGTTGGAATAGCCCCCTTAGGCACCTGAATTTCGAATGGAATAGCATTTGTTCCCGCTGGCAGAGTCACTCTTTTAGACGTATCCACCGTTGGTACGACATGGAACGTAGTTGGTTGAGGCTGTGTGGTCTGGGGTTTATTTTTGTCATTCCATTTCTTCGGGAGTATTGTTTCGTTCAAAGATCCATATCCACTCAACTACAATACAAAAAATAAGTGCAAGACTGCGATTAGAGACCCCAAAATCCCGTTGGCTTAAAAGGTAACGAAAAACTTTTTAATGTTCAGTAGTCTGACATTGCATTTTTCGTTAAATTCTACAAACAGAAAAACGAATTTCCATTTTTCATTAAATTCCACGTAAATAAAGTAGAATTTCCCTTAATGGGCATTCGTATCCTGCACAAATGAAGTTAACTTGTATTTAATTTTATTCAATCATACCAAATTTAAAAACATAATCTTTGAAGGTGTTTTTCCCCGGTACAAATTGTAAACAACGACAAGAAGCAGCTGATGAGCTGTCTCGAAATGTGTTGATATCAATGAATTCTGCTGTTTTCGCCTGTTTTAAACATAATCATGTTGAATTGAATATTTTTTCATCAATTTCGCCAAAATTACATAAACTTTTACACACACTAGCCAATAATTAATTATTTTACCGCAACATATGTAAAGCAATTGGGCGGAGGAAATAGATATCTAGAGGTGCCCTACAAGTCAGTTTTATTAAAAAAAGCATAATACTGGGGTTAACTTAATATAAAACATATAAGATTGTGCACAAAATCAGATTGACACGCTTTCCTGATGGTCATGCACAATGGATAGGAACTGGGGTTAATATTTTCCGAAAATTTGATAGATTTCCTATCTTATGAAATGTCGACCGAAAATCTGAAATGTGTTTTCACTTAGAGCAACGTACCCAGGCGGGGTTGTACGACTAATTAGCGTACAGCCTTATCTCAAGATACTTTTTTCTGGCCAGGATGACGGCTTTTGGGCGAGCTTCTTCCGTTCTGCCGACAAAATTTATTAACTGTAAAAATAGTTACGCAAGACCTTTGCGTTCTCATAGTTGATTGCCACTACCCACATTTAGTCAATTACACTTGATAGAAATCATTCAACATATAGTCTGTTTCATATTAGTTCGTTATAAGACTCGTCCTTATTTAGAGGTCACACTTGAGAAAATAAATAAATAAATTCAATTTACGAGATTGTTTTTACATGGTGAGGTGTTCATTCATTCTAAAATGTATGCGTTGATTCATTGATGTAGCCTTCGAACTATACAACGTTATCCACGTCTCTTGCTAAGCTGCAATAGGACCATGTGAAGGCCTCTGCTTAGCGTAGTTAATATTGGTGATTTTATTTCGACAGAATATATAAAGCATAGAGCCTGGGGCTCTTGAATAAGAGTGTACGGGCGGAGTGGGTTCATAATTATGCAGAACTTCAAAACGTTTCTTATACCGAATATATTGTTTCTTCTATTAAAAAAGACATAATTTTCTTTCAAACAAGAGCAAGATAAAATATGTTTATGGATAATTTTTATAAAATCTGTTTACGTATACACGAAAAAAAACATCGATTCGAAACCTTCCTTTTATCTTAAAATGCCCTTTATACCCAAAACATTATGCGGACATACTGAGTCAGCATCCTGACGCGAGTGAATTAGTTTGAGATATGCTAAGCAGCATTAGAATCCTCCTTAATTTCTTCGTAATTTCTTCGAATCCAAAACACATCTTTAAAATATGGGTCGCTTTTTCAGGAGGAAGGGAATCTACTGCATATAGTCGAACATTCTGCGGTGTGTCACTTATCTGAACGTTTATCAAGAACTGAAAGTCATCACAAAAGCATTCCAAGGCTCTGATTGTGGCTTTCTGTGAGTGCGTAAAACTGTTGGCCTTTTTTATCTGTAACTTAGGACTTCAGTGCTCCAGGTAAAGATGATACGTGCATTTGATAAAAATTGCCCTGAAAAGCTCTAAAAAGTAAATACTAAGCCTCGCATTCCGAGGAAGGAAGGCTTTTGGACTAAAAGATTAGAAATCATGCCATTGACTGCACTGACTCAAATGTAACGAATAACGTCCGTGAAAATTACAAACGGTAGAAACTGTATGAAGGCGCTTTGATAAATAATTCACATTTACCAACTAGAAGGCAAGTCTTTCTACCTGACATCGTCTTCGCAAACCTAGGCGTGATAATGAAATAAGGTATGTCATCGATGAGCTGGGTTTTCTCATGAAATATGAAATTCCTTTAATGTATGCTCATATATGCCTAGGCAGTAGTCCTTGGAGGCCCTTTCTATGGTATATGTCCATTCAGTTGAAAAAATATCGCCGACAGAATTATTGTGCGCCAATAGAGATGTTATCAATAGCTTCTTTGCAGCCTACGAGGCATTTAATTTTGTACCAGAGGAGCAGTATGCATTATTGGCGAGTTTGAAGAGGTTAAAAATTAGGGAAAAAATGATAGCAACATAATTTACCGGTTTCACAGTTCCGTCCTTATCCACTCCTACCATCGTGTCGTTGAGGTCAACTAAGACCTGATCGAGTCTCGTAGGTTCTCTAAGGTCGAGAAACACACGGCCAGGTAGGTTATCACCCTGATTCACTTTGTTGTCATGGAATTCGATGCGTACTTCATTCACGTATTTCGCAAGTGGATCATTAGGGTCTGGTCTATAGACGCCATTATATTCCCAGGGTGCGGTATCGGCTGTCCGATATACTACAAAAATAAAACACTGGCTTACTATTTCACCAAATGGCAAGATACATTTGTGCAAAAAAGGAAGTCCCTTGCATTTGGACTAAATAAGTGCAACCTTTCGATAAATAGGAAATATTTTTGCATTTGCTGAGTTAAACTCAAGTGCACAGTCAGGTTTAAAACAGTAACTGAAGTGCGTTTGGTATTGAATATTTACTTTCATGGTTGCCGCTGGCAGCCAAAACTGCATCAGCGCCAATTCTGTCAAATCTAAACAACTGTTTATCACTCCAGATGTTTTTTAAATCTTATTAAAAGTAATAAGCCAAATCATAAAACGCGTGTCAAATTTTAATCCAACAGGTATATTTTTTTCGATGAGATGGAATACTCAATTGAAAGTCATTTTTTATTTGCCATAACTTTTAAGTCAATTAGTAGATCATTTTAAGGTACTGAAAGTCAGTCCTACGTAATTTCTTAGAGAAAGTGACAAAAACTGTCCTCCTAGATGCAAACAGAGCAAATTTTTTGGGCCGAACTGTGAAAAAATCCAGGGCCACCGGGTTTTTCACAATTTGCTCAAATTGACTATTGAAAACTCCAAAAGATCTCTACTAATGAAGGCAAATCCCTGAAATATTCCATTTTGGTTCTGATTTGTAAAACGTGCACGCAAACAACAACTGAAAAAAGATAGAGAGGTGCAAAATATATTACCATCTGTTGGTGGAGCGCTCTGAAAGGAAAATAGGAGGAGAAATTATAAAGCATCTTACAGCATCGTGACTGATCTGAATAATATTATCTATATGACTGTAGTTGCGTGACTCTGCGTACCAAAGAGAACCAGTTAGTATTAATAGGTTTGCTGCTGTGAATGATGCTTTTTTGCAGGGAAACAGAGAAAGGAATTCGATTAAGGCAAATATGAATGTTCATTTGACCCAATTGTAAGAAATAGCGGCCTTCCTGTGATTCGAACCCACACAGAAGGGAAGGCTTTTGTGAAGCAAATGCTGCACCATTGAGTTACGTGGCTCACCATGAATTTAATCCTAAGTAGATCTGTTTTACCCGCCCTATTATGGAATTAACTATAGCGGAACTGTAAGCTGACTGCATAGGCAAGATTTCTCAAGCAAATCACACACCTAACGTGCTGCTGTGTGGATTCGAACCCCACCTTGGCCGCGAGTTTTGCACAACTGGGTCAACTGAATAAAGCAAACGTGTCAAAACCTCTCCCCCGAAAAAGTACGAATATATATATGCGACAAATGGCACTACCAGACCTGCCAAGCCCTTCATACCTAGGTACAAAAATATTTACTATGAAGGGATTTATAAATGGGGGGACGCTTAAATGTTAGATTTTAGTGAAAGAAATGTAATTTGTTACGTAGGACCACTTGCTATTGTTTTTTTACGATAGTCGAATTCCAATTGGTGTCAAATAACTACTTTATGACAGAGGTGATAACAGTGATTGCGCTTTGAAGGAAAATGAATAGGAAATCTGCAGTTCATTCTGACATTCGGACATTGGCCCAGTGAATTCCTTGAATTGACCATTTTAACCCCTGAATAATCACCATTATTCAGCCGAGTTTCTATATGACAAGCAAATGCAGCGCAAATTCACTCAGGTTTTTTGTGATGTTCCGTGATTCTGATGTTTAGCCAACTATCTAACAGATTTATTCAATTTTTATTGCATTATTATACAACTCTAAAGCATAATTACGCAGATTATCTACTGAGGCTTATGGAGCAAAGGCAACCGTTAAACAGATTACATAATATACAAGTGTGCACATACATTAATTTGGCATAATGTTTGTTCGTTTGGGGTAATTTGCTGATAAATCATCAGTTTCATTAAATGTTTGAAGCATACAACAGGCTTATGTACGTGATGGTATAATTGAAATCCCTGCAAACGCTAGCTACATAAAATGGGAGTTTTCTTATTAGCAAATCTGACGGTTAAGTGTGAACTTTACATGCGACCACATATCCTTCTACACTGCCAGTGACGGTGTAACAGGATAAATCTATTATTTAAGATAACATACACAGTTAACACTGTTAATTACCAGGTTGGCCAATTGCACCATATTTTAGTTATTCATGAAATGGTGGCTGCTAATTTTCGATATTTTCAGCCTTCTCATACAAAATCGATAAAAGGAAATCTTGATATGCCATGCTCTCTCCCTTTGAAGTGCAACGCGCCAATTCATACAAATGTGGCAAACTGTGTTCTCTCGAAGGTACATTAAAAAGTGGTCATTTTTTAGCTGAACGCATTTCATGATTATGCGTATGTTTTCACATACATAACGGCTGACCAGAAAACACTTGTGCAAATTAAGCCACACTGTTTAGTAAATATGCAATGGGTTTCATTTTAAGCGTAAAAAGTTAGAATGATGCGTGATTTTCAAATGGAAACGATATTCCTGTTAGGTTTTTTTGTTTTCACCAGTGAAACTGTATGATCAATTTGATATTTTTAAGCTCTCGGAATCCTTTGTGCATTTATATGCATTTTAAATAAAAACACAGCTAAAACTAGTCACTAGTTATTGATTTATATGCCTAATAAACGATATCGTTTTGCAAACTTACTAATAATTTTGTTTATAGAATGTTTTTTCACAAGCAGCCGGACATGTTTTGATCAAATAGATGATATTGCGGAGGGACAAGCATAGCACATGATTATACTGACTTATGAGCACTGCTAAATCGACACAAATTAAGTCCTTGCAAATGGAGACCAAACGTCAAAAGTGCGTCAAGCCTTAATCTCTGTAATGCGTTTTGGTTAAGGTAAGCCATGATCACTCACCCCTCGTTCACGAAAGTCTCCTAAAGCAGATAATGATTTCATGGTTACTGCCTATTCTTTTTTCTCGTTGAATAAATAGAAATATAAACAACATTATATTGTATCAGCTAAAGCTTTTGGTTGCGATGATTTCAGTTCCGTATGCAAAACGTTATTCACGCTTCTTCACACATAAAAGAGTTCAGGTAACTCAAAAGATAAAATGTAAACCAAAAGCAACTACTTGCCTGTCGTCACCAGCATATCCATCTTCTCTTTTTCACATACGAACGGCTTCTCTTCCACTGATATCGAAGGAAATTAAAAAGAATTTTACGTAGGTATTGTACGCAATTTTATCTCTCATATCTACGTGTAAGTACCATTAAAATTTTTTATAAACTTAAGCGAAAGTAAATATATATTAGCAATAACATTTCAATATGTGCCGTATATTTGAAAGTATTGAGTTCATCATTGTTAGTTACAATTACCTTATTGTGAGCTGACGTCATTAGCATATAAGCAAAACCTATTCAGGCATATTTATTTACTGGGATAAATAAAATAAGTTTTTTCCTGACGTATTATATAAACCTCCATATGTATACAAATAAGTCTACTGTCCTCGTTTACCTTTAAAAATGCAAAACGTCGTGAGAAAAACCAAACAGCCAAATAATTTCAAAATTAGCTCAAACCGAATGTCTGCATCACATAAAATTATCTGTATATGAAACGGGGTGAGGTCAATTAAGCTTACCTTCAGGAAAATCTTTGCCCACGGCGTTACTCGTTGTCTTAGGAATGTATTGCACTAAAAAAGTTAATGATCGATGTTTTTGAATTAACCTCAGAAAATTCAATGAATATGTAAACGCAACTTTTAATGCACGTGCTTACCAGCTTTTGGACCCTCACGGATTTCGGTCATGATTTTGACCAGAGATCTGTCGTTCGCTGTTCAAATAATAAAACACAGAGGCGAAATAGCTTGAACACGTAAAAAACCGATTACATATGCCAAACTGTGGATGTTTGGAAAACATATCACATATTGTTTGGATGGCTTACCGACTTGGGCATATCCAATGATTTCAGTGTCCTCAGTGATGCACTTGTCCACTGTAGAACAATCAAAAAACGTGCGCCAACAATGTTTTATGATGGAATATAGTAAAATTCAATACAGTCCGTGCTGAAAACACAGTAGCCGCTTAAGACCATGCAACGCTAATTATGAAATTTGGCTGGACACTTTAG
Source organism: Ligula intestinalis (assembly GCA_036362985.1). Lineage (NCBI taxonomy): Eukaryota > Metazoa > Platyhelminthes > Cestoda > Diphyllobothriidea > Diphyllobothriidae > Ligula > Ligula intestinalis. The sequence goes on from JAYGXS010000002.1 coordinate 52,442,194, forward strand.
GATAAAGTTGAAAACACTTTTGTGATTCATTCAGTTTACTGAATTCTGCGAAAGCCTATTACTAAGGTAAATCGTCATTAAAGTTAGGTTTATTAAGACAAATAACCAGTAGTTTTAGGGAAATACGAAGTTGTCTCACATGAAAGTAATTTCCTATGCTATTATGGCAGAGAGATCCAAACTGAGCATTTATGTTGATAATACTAAGAATGAACTCCCAAATAAGCAAAATGGGTAAAGAAGGTATCCCTACCAGAATTGAAAAATTTTTTACAAAATTATTCAGATAAATGTGAAGCCAATTTAACATAACCAAATTTGTTTGCAGTAACAGAACAGTTGTTTTTAAGAAATTATATTTAGCTATTATGTTAATTATTTTGCAAAAAATGAAATTAAAGCAGAGTCTTTGATTGAATGCAGCAATGAACCTCAAATTTTTTTCATTAAAACCAAATGTCTGACATTTTCTCGCGTACAAAAGACAAATAAGTGCTTATTGAATTATTTTCGTGAAGAAAAAGAGCTTTTTGTATACTTTACGTTCCTTTTTTACTTTATTTAGAAATAGAACAGACGAAAGAATAATATGTACTTCGTAAAATGGCATTGTATATGACCAGTTTTTTAATTCGCCAGTATATATCTGAAAGTGCAATTTATCTATTTATTTGAAAATTAATCCATCATAAAAAAGAAAAGAAAGTTCTTTTATCTCCAGTCAAATTGAATCATTTATCTTCAAGAAACATAAACAACTTCTCAAAATTCTCAAATTTTATTGTGACATTACGTTGGAAAATATTAAATATACGCAGAAGTTAGTCAGCCAAAGATCCAATCAAAGCAAATTCTAAGAGGTAACCTTTCATGACACGTTTTTTAATAATCTAAGGAATAGTAGTTTCAGAGTTCCACTGCTGGCATGATTCACTCTCAACAATGTGGTTCGCTGTTTCGAGGTATTTCTGCAAATGAGCAACATGGTCATCATTCTAAAAACGCATATCTTAAAACGCTTTCTTTTGGTTAATAATTTTTATGCATACCTTATTTTAAAGGGTTTGGTGTAAACGTCAAACAGATGTACAATTTATGAATTGATCAATGAACAAAGAGAAAAGAAGTAAAATTATGACACAATTTTTTCGATGAAATTAAATAAATACTAAACCGGTAAGAACAAAGTTTAAAAAATATATTGACTAACGAAAAACTATTTCATTGATAAAAGGTGATTGCTTCTTTTCTTTACGAACACTTAGTAATTCCTGTAGTTCTTATAAGTACTTAATATTCCTAGTTCTGTTAATGATTATTTTTATGTTTTTTTAAATACATTCACACTGGTATTGGAGCAATCATCAAACTTTTACAAATTTTGGAAAATACCATGGTCTATGGTGACCACTGTATATCATCCACAGAAAATTAGAAAAAACTTCAGCTCAAAACACTTATCTTGCGGAATAGTATATTGCCGGATATTTCTATACCGTAATATCCATGCAAGAGAATAAATAAGCTCAACGATTAGTACAAAAACAAATTTTTACTGGTTTCGGAATTTCATTTGTATTGGAAATTCAGTTGCGGTCATACGTTGATTTCGTTCTTAAACTGCCGTCAGTCTGCATTGGCTCTCTCCTTATCTGAACTTTATGCTATGAAACTGATATCCTGACTGCCATCTGGTTAAATCAATCAGGCGCAGTTCATTTAGCAATTTAGAAGGATGAAGTATGATCCCTGGATCACGATTGTTTCAGCATAATAGACAAATCGCAAATGGCGGGGAATTAAAGATATTACTCTGGACTAGAATGCTAACGGCAACCGTGCAGCTCACTTGATGGAAACCGAACATATATCACGTGACCAGATTCTCCTCAAAGTGTGACAACAATATGACCAGCGAGCTGACCGAGTAATGGTTTCCAGACACATAGTCAACCAGTGAACCAAATGATCTGCTCTTTATATATCATAATGTTTGCTTGTTATACACTCGCGAAATGCGCTTACTCATATGCAGAATAGGAGCCATAACTTTTAAAAATTACAATCCTCCTATATATTATGATTCAGGCTGCAGTTTCTTATTCTTCAGTGAGAGTCACTACTAGCTGAAAAGCTAACCGTCGTGTACTGCTTATTGTGCCAAAGTAAATCTGTTCAACAGGTGTTTGGATTATTGCTTGTTAAAAATCAAACAGCGCCTTCCATTGCGTCCCTGAGATAAGTGTACACATATTGCTATCTTGATTACAAAATACCGTTTTATTTGCATTGATGTTGTCGGTGATGAAAATGTGAAAATGTGGTGTATGTATTGCTCGCCATGGTGCCACCAATGTCTTACTATTTTACCAACTAGTTTTCATAATCGATTACATGCATTCTGCACACAATACTTACACATAAAAAAATTTGCAACATAACTTCTCTTTATGCACGACTCTACAGGCTGATTAGAATTTTAATGAGCTCCACCATTTGCTCCAAATACTACGTTTGGGCTTGATGTAGCCTATATCATGCTGTAGTTTTCTTGAATCGTGGGCTTTGTCCTACGACAATGGGAGATGATCGCCCCTGATATATCTGGACAAGCCGTTGGGTTTCGTCAAACTTAACTTCAAGATTTTGCCCACCCCAACGGTATTGAGTTTTAAGTTTATATGAGGACTTAACACGAGCGCAAAAAAAGATTAAATTAGGTGCGGCAAAGTTCATTTCCGCATTCATTAATTCATCTGCAGTCAGCGTCGTGGCTTCAGTTAGAAGTGCATTTTGGTGCTGAACTTCCCCCATAACTAACCGGGCTATCTCTAAAAAAAATAATCAAGCATAAGTGCAATCCGAAATGTGATGCAAATATTTTAATTGACATTTATTAACTTTAACGCAGTAACTATCTAATATTCATAAACTCGTAACTGGAAGACGACAATATGCACGAATTTGTGTGCTATCTGCTTCGTTTTCGCGGATGGTGGACTACCGAATGATATGAGCACCACATGCTTCAATAAGGACATGCTTACTTATTTCTCGTCAGTAGTAATTTTTTCTCATTATTGGGCTGCAACTTCTGTAAACAACATACCATTTGCCATACGAAATTCAAAGACTCCTAAAAAATTAACGCCCTGACCCATAGAATGCAGGAACTACGTGATTGATTTACAATAAAGAAAATCACTCTCATAGGTGGAAATGAACAGTGAATTAATCACAAATATAATTCGGCCTTATGTAAACAAAATGAATAACAGAAGTTTACTCAAGTAATAGAAGACTAAGACAACAAAAACAGAGGAAAACCTTTTTTATGGGCTGCGTATTTTTTTCTGGTAGCTGGTATTTAAACTCACTTTTTAGTGGAGGGCAGGTGAATACGCGCTTTTGGACGGGTGGTCCTGGCAGTTGGCTGCAGTTGGAGTGCCGAAGACCTTAACGTCAGAGAAGCATGTCATGATACCAAGCTGAGTGCGCCTCGAACATTTAAGGCGTGTTGCAGCCACATTATTTCTAGCGCCAAAGTAAACAGTCGCCAAACTTTTAACTTGATAATGTGATTTTAAGCAAATTAGTCAGTGACGACATGCTACGGTTTACTTAAGTAGAATAAGAACGTGTTATCAATTTAAAAATGT
>JAYGXS010000002.1:52445952-52487948 GCA_036362985.1 Ligula intestinalis
CCTTATCAGCAGTGACAGCATATGGCAGGTGGCGAGGCGCTGATGAACGGCGGTTCGATGAAGTGCTTATGACCCATCTGATAGACACCAGTGGCGGACCAACTGCGCCGTCTGTGACCGCGTTTGTTTGTGTTGTCCGACCAGCTGGTGTTCAGGGTTATGCTTGGCTGATGAAGGCTCATAAGCCCGAAACAGTTCTGTGTCAAGTTACACCCAAATGCTATCATACCCCTTTTACTGCTATATATGTGTCGTTTTTATGTCAACTATTTTACCTTATTGCTCACAATCGAGAAATTCAATGAATTTATGTAAATCAGCATTCAAAGGTCTGTTTATTTATGAAACCCCTGATAAATTTGCTTAAATGTTTATTTGTTTGCTGATCATTGTCGCGTAAAAGGCACACCTTAGAAAGAGAAATGTTTGGACAAAAATTGGAATAACTTGCCTTGAAATAAATCATATCCAAGAACTTGTATGCCTTTACATGTTTTAACTTCAAGCAAAGTCAAATCGAATCAGAAGTATATTTTCGTATTTCAAACATCCGTAAAAGTAACTCACCACCTGACAACTGTGATTTCGCTGCCCTCGTTCTAGCTTCAACCGATGGTCTTCCCTGCTGGCAATCTTCGAAAAATTAACGCGCAATTATTGCTTGATATAATGGTGCCTAAAGATGCACGATTAACATGTATGATACCAAAATACTGGATTTTAATGAAAATGCATATTTTCAAGAAGGAAAATATAAATTCACTTTTGCACCAATTCCACTTTTATCCTCAAGAATATGAAAAAGTTCGACAAATAGGCAGACTCGATGTTATAGATTTAAGCAACGGCTTTACAGGCTTTTACGCAAAGAGCTAGGAGATACATCAATGACCTTTTACAGAGGGCAAACGTTTCTCATTTCTATTAGAATGTACAACATATTTAGTATAACAGTAGATTCGCTTGAAAAATTGTAGAAGCATTGACACACGAATGGACTTTGAAGACCTCCTATTCGCCAAACCCACACAGCTTATGCTTATTTTCAGCATTCTGGACAAAAGAACGGCAAAATAATGCGTTTCTATAGAATTCCAGTTGAGAAGTCGAACTTGACCATGGGAATATTTGCCAAGGTTCTGTAGAATTTTAAAAATCATCAGCACGTGCTATTTATTTAAAAGATTAAATTATGATTATAACCATTTGTATGAATGGAATAACGCCCAACGCCGGCGTGTGGCTAGAAAAAACTGTACGGCGCAACAATATTAATATGCTTTATTATGCGTAACTGTATGTATATTCCTATGCTTGATCTTCTTCTTCTAAGAATGTATTTGATATCGACGCATTTTTGGATTAACTTAACTCTGTAAAAACATTAAACATTTTATAACTTTCTACCTTCTGTGTGATAAGAAAGAAATTGGAATAACTTAACTAGAGAGAAATCACATATAAGAAGGTGTTTGCCGTTTACATGTTTTAATTTCAAGCAAAATTACACTAAATCAGCAGTATATTTTCGTATCTCAAGCACTCGAAAAAAGTAACTTACAACTGGAGGAATTTGATTTTGCTGCCCTTGATCTAGCTTCAATGGACGATCTTCTCCTCTGACAACATTCTAAAACATTACGCAAAACTATGGTTTGATGTCTTGTCACCTTAAACTGTGTAAAATAAATTTAGGCTACCAAAATAATGTGTTTCGATGCAGATGCGTATTTTGCAGTAGGCTACTGTAAATTCACTGTCGTACTAATGCATGATTCCACTCAAAGTATATAAAAACGTTCTGCAACATACTCAAACCAAAACATAGTGTCTAGCTGCTATAATTTCAAAGACATACCCGATTACAATGACGCAAACAATGGGTTTATGAGCAAACAGACAAAGAGCAAGGTGATACTTCAGTAAGCTTCACCAAAGGGCCAACCTATCCACATATCAATTACAATGTACCGTCTCTTTAGTTTAACCGTGGATACTCTTGAAAATGTCGTTAAGCTTCACTTAATGCAAATTCTACGCATTTCAATTAGAATGCACAGCACATTTAGTATGCCAGTGGAATACTATTGCGAAACGGTAGATATAACAATATACGTATTCACTTTAAAGAAATCTTCGGCAACAATTCCACTAAGCTAATGCATTTCCCGAAATTCTGGTCCAAAAAACCGCAAATAAAGTGATCCGGTCGATTTTTCAAAATAACCAACAGGTGTTAATGATCAATAGGTCTAAAAAATGATTACGGTCATGGGTAAGAATGTAACAACGCCCCGACACCGGGAAAAAAGATGACGTCTAGCAAAGATTCTACAGCACAATGATATTCATATGCTTTATAATCCGTCATTTTATGAATATTCCAGAGTTTGATCTATTTTCTGTTAGAATGTATGAAATCTCGACGCATTTGCAGAGTTGATTACTATAGTAGATACATTTAACATTTCAGAAATTTTGTAACTTCTGAGGAATAAAAAGTAAACGTTGCAGTTACCTCTGCCATAAGAGGAACATGATTGCGCGCAGCATCGGGCTCTTTCACGACTCACTTCACGACCGGTTGAACGAGCTGCAAACGGGGTTTTATTAAAGTTGCTTGTTCAAATAAATTGTGAGGCAAAAAGTAATAAGATAGGGATCACACTGACATATAGTTGAACCAGTTGCGAAAAAAACTCGCGGCGTCGGCGGGAGTCCAAAACATAAAGCAAAGAAGCTTTTTTGCGCAGCGAACGCTCTACCCATTAAGCTACGACGCACATGCTGTGCGGGTTTGACTCCCGCAGACACCACGAGATTTTTTTTAAATTGTCAACCAAATTAAGCAAATCTGCCAAAACGTCCTCACAAAAATTTACATTGAATCCATTCACTCGAATCAAACCTAGAAAATGTTGTCCTAAACTACTTAAACTACTTAAACTTAAACTAGTTTAGTACACAAACTTCGTATAATATCAATATTACCAATCACTTTTGCTGACCTTTTCTAATAAAAAGCGTAAGGTTTTTCTGGGAATATTGTTAGATCGTCTAAACCAAATAATGATAACTCAGTCGGTGAGGTAAATGTTCCAAAATGTTCAAAAAGATTCCCAGACAGGGATTATTATGTTGGTATTGATTGACATACCTCGTGGCTTACAATGCTGGACAGCCGCCGATTTTTCACTAACTGAAATACATTTAAGCAAAATGTAAAAAAACCAATAACTGAAGCATGGATTCGAAAACAGTGCCTTGCGAGATGACTGTAAAGATAACTGAAAGCAATGTGGAAAAAAAATGATTTCAAACGCTTACAATATATTTCGGTGGTCGATCCAAAGTCATGAGAACCGGCCTTGCTTTTTTGCCAACCTGTAATTTTTTAAAGTTACAGCATTTGTAAGGAAGACCTAGCATTTAACATGGCAAACGCGAAGGGAAATTTCAAAATTTTGAGCAAGCAAAAATGGATGTTTAGCATGCTGAAGCTTACTGCTTACCTTTGCCTTTTTCTATGGATAAACGACGATTTGGGCGTACGCCTGAAAAATTCAAATACTTTTGTGTAGTTTTCAAACAACAATTGAAGACGACCTATTAACCCATCAAAATTTACATAAAAAACTTGTTTAATAAGACCATAGCCCATGGTATTTTGAGACTTACAACGCGAGGATGGAGCAGTTGCTGATTCTGTAACAGTACAAAAATATGAGGAATTTATATCATTTATTCAGATTTTGGCAACGTCATTGATTCCTACGTATAATTGTATGGACAATTTTACCTGCGTAAGGTTTAGTAGTTCGTCGCCGCGGATCAGATTTTTCTGGAAATAAAGATACGTCTCAGTCGACTAGCTCATTTTCAAGGTGTCAAATAAATTCAATCTGGCAAGTCAGGCGCTATAGACTGAAAAATTACATTTAATGCTTGAAATATATTACGCTTGAATATAAATTTATAGTTCTCACAAAAAACTTGCGTTTTGTTGGACAAAAGTGAGGAAACTTTGTCAAGATCAATGGATACCTCTCACATTCCTACCACGTTCTATAACTTAAGCAATTATTTCACTGACAATTTATAAACTCGAGTGTATTTATTAGCTTGCTAGCATGCTGAGCGCTATAGAAAAATAACCTACCCGCCGGTGGCTGACACATATGTTTATACGAAATAAGGTGTTTGCCTCGAAACATGAAAATTTCTGTAGCAAAGTGTGTATTGGTAAAAGGAGTCAAGTGCAATACGATACAAAGTATTCCTATCTCTATGTCATTCTGTAGATTTTTACATGAGAGTGTCAGACAATATATCCTTTAAGGGGTAACGTACCATATCTTAACTCGTACCGCGGAGGATTACTTCTCGGGCCTATGAGAAAAAAGCATAAAGTCACATGAGTAATCAGTTTCTAGAACAGCGAGCATTACAACAGTTTGTTTTACATGTAAAAAGAGAGACAAAAAGCTCATCGATTATAAATCTTCTTATTCACGACTAAATTACTCCTATGCTTCGAACGCGACGACAACAATGAAATTACAAGGCAACACCTATCTCAGACTTACAAAATATTATGTATGTAAGGCATGTGATATCAGTTTTAAAAGACATGCGATCTACTTACGTGCAGTAGTCTGGACCATGATCTTCAATGCAAGGTTTCTGTTTAGGCTCCGTTTGCCCGCGAGGAGGTATAAAACGTGTTCTCATAATTAGTCCTTACTTAACGCAGCCAATTGGCGATCAGGGAAATGCCCCGTCAAACAAGTGTAACATTTCCATGTCCCCCAAAGACATCTCATCATATCCACGAATCCTGAGCACAATGACTAAGCCAGCTGTCTATGTCGACTGCATCGTTTGCTGTAGAGTTAAGAGCGACTTTGCGCGCCTGACACACTATGCGGCTGCTTCTGGAATAAAACCGCTCGAGACACAAATAAGCACAGTCCCTAGTTTCCGGATAGTGTTGAGGGGGAGGGTTGCCCGTTTAAGCTAACACGAGACCGTTTTGCGCATGTGCGAACTTACGCGTAAGTGTATGCAGAAGCAGAGCTTTGATCTTGTTCACTGATGTGAATTTAAGGTGCATATTGCCCGTGGTACAGGGCATGCTACATACTGTCAAAATAATCCCAACTAATGAACTGGTAACCACCGGCGTGCAATAAAGGGGTAACGCTTCTTATATAAAAGAGAGATTTGAGAAGTGCGTTTTCAGTTCAGATCTGTCCAGGTAGGTTGTGACCAGACAGTAAGCCTTGACCTACAGATCTGAATGCTTGCCTTCTTGTACCTCATTTGCAAGTTGGTTTGGATATTTGAGCAGGATTCCACCCGCTTCAAACAAATAGTCACACAGATGAGCAACACAAACTTAGTAAATTGTAGTGAGTTAAGTGCTATTTGTGCAACGCAGGTACGCTAGATTTCTAAATTACTGTAAGGTTTGTTTAAGTATACTTATACATGCACAACTGACTTTCCTTGGATTAACGAATAACACGGGATCCCGCCTCACATGTGCCTCCTGAAGCTGAAAGATAATAGTCCGAATTCAAAGTTCAATTTTAAAGGCCATCTAAGGAAATTATTTTGTCAAGATCCAAAGGGATGATGGGGATTTACAAACCTCCTATCCAATTTGGGTACACAACTTAACATTATAGTATGCGATGATGAAGATGGATCACAGTCAAAGAAAACATAACAAATCTGGCAAAAAGTATACAACGTGTATTATAAATCAGTTCGCAACTGCTTGAATTCTCTTTTTAAGTCCGGAATACTATGTGCCTTTCTAAATAAGTTATACTTTTATTATACGGTACTTTCAATATGCCGCATCAGCTTTCCCATGCTGAAGAAACACCGATCAACAAACAGCAGATTCGATCTCATTCGAAGGAAGACTGCAACAGTTATTCAAATCAATCGTTAACTCAATTGCAGAATTTAAGATAATTCTAAGAAAACCCGAACTTGGGGCTACTTACGAAAATTCTTTGAAATCCTTAACTGAGATTTCAGTGTCAGATTTTTGAATAGGTAGGTTTTAAAAGAAGATTTATGAACTTTAGTTTTAGATCTGAAATTAATCCTGATCAAAACAAAACACGGATGCTGTCTAAAGTATTCGATTCGGTATAGCTGGCGCATGCCAGCCAAAAAGACAGAAACATAGCTTTCCGCAAAGTTCCTTCTGTATGCTAAATAATCCTTATTTCGTTCACCCTTATTAAATTATTCGAAACTTTGTTACTGCATCCAACTCCAAATAACGGTTTCAGCATTGATTTATTTCGCCCCTCTACTATTCTGCAAAGCCGGTTTTGAATGATTTATTTGTTTATTTAGATCAATACACCAATTTATTTGGCTACGGAGTTAAATTTCACGCAACCTCAATGACACGAAATAATTCGCAGAAATATTCAATAAAAACTTAAAATTGGAAGAAAGGGACATTGATCGAACATAATGACACTATGTAAGCAAATAAGTTATCGGCTCTCTAGAAGTATTGGGAGTACATTCCTGAATTTATAGAATCAAAGACCCAGATGTGTCTTTTGCGGTTACATACAACCACCCAAATATTTTTCTTATTAAACTGCTTAAAAATTAAGGAAGCTTTCAAGCCTTGTCATTTAAAACTTATCAACTTTATAAAGGAAAGCCAAACGCTAATCGAATCAAAGACCCAAATGTTTACATTCGCTAAATGTAAATCGAAAAATGACTTGTATGGTGATGCACCCCGCGTCATTTATTTCCAGAAACGACTCATTTGATTGTTTGCTTGTCACGTATGAGTAGAAATATTTACCGCTTAATTAGCTGCCGTAGGTCGCCGCAACTATCAGATAACGAAGAAGCATCAGAACAGTTCCTCAGAGCGAATTTGAATCAAAAAAATTATATAATGACTTATATGTGTTGAGAGCTGCCTTAAATAACCAAAATGTTGTCTATACATGTAAATCCACCACCGCACGCAAAGGGTAAGAGAAACTCGAACTAATAAAATGAAGTTTTTCTAAATACACTTCAGTTTTGTTCAAGAACATTCCTTTTAACTGGGTATCAGCGCTTGACAACATGGCTAGGAAAGGACTACTTCGAAATTGAATAAAGATGAAATGTAAAGCTTCTTTTCCCTGGTGAAAATTTGAACGCTGTATAAACAGCAAAATTTAATATATCCATAAATTTCGAGAGGGCTCTTCAGTTGCCACCCCTCATTGCATGGATCCATTAAATTTTGCTGTTTATACAGTGTTCAAATAAAGATGAAGATGAACTCCTGTAAGAGTTCGAAAGCTCAGGATAATAAACAAATTGATCCGTTGCTCGAAAAGTCTTCTGCCTTATTCATACCTGGAACGCGAACCTTTTCATTCATTCGTGGATAAAGCATAGTCGGATCACTTTAAGTCATTATTAAGTTTATTATTTGATTATAATTCTATGGCAGACATGGTAACCTTTGTCGCTTAAGACAAGAAACGATGCATTGGCTATTTAGAGCTCGTTAGCCATCATCAGGCACTCATACCCAACCATAAGTTGGGATACGCCCGTGTCCCGAACCCAGGACCCGTCAATCAGAGGTCAGATAGTCTAAGCTATTGAGCCAGGGGTTCGTTGTCTTGCTGTTTGAAATAATGCATTTTGAAATTCGTGGAAGACAGCTCGGCGATCGCTAAAAAATCTGCCCGTAACGTTCTGCATTGGGGCTCATTGCTAAGTCACGCCAAAAGCCGGAGAGGAGTTAGCAGTTTAGTTGTCACACTTAACAAATAAAATATGTTTGCAATTGGATGAAACATTATAAGGCTTTCGGTAAACGTATAAGTTTCAGGTTTCCAAAACATTGCCATAATAAAATAAATGGCATATACTCCTAATTATATGGTATGATTTTTGTCTTATTCACGTATTCCAGTTTCATAAAGCTAACACATCTATCACAGAATCGACGGTTGTGAGCAGGATTTTCTGTCATCTGAATGCAATAATGGCAAAGGTTCACATATATTTTTATCAATGCAATCATGCAGGCTTTAAGCAGTTTTTATGAAAAGAAATTCGAAAAAGGTGTGAGAAACACTATTTAGTAGTTTCAAAAACTTTCCTGAGTGCTAACCTATTATAATTCCCCTTTTGATTCCACAGACAGCAAATTGAAGCATAGAGAAATTTGAATTTGTACAGAAAATAAATACATAACGGCAAAATCATTGTATACTGTGGAAAACAATCGACGAAAATGTTGCCACCAGACTTCGTTTACATAAGAGTCGCTAGACCATGCTTAATCTGTTGAATTCAAAATATCCTTCCTCGTGCATGTTATTGCACTTAGAACTTGGAACCTGAGCTACATTTTAGCAGCCTGTGTACGGCGGGAATACCTTAACCTATGAAAGAATACGAAGGATGAAATTAATCGAAAATTATTTTTACAAAACAGAAGTTTACTCTGACCGTACGAATAGTTGGCTCATCCTGCAGAGACTATGTTGGTCCGCACTATAAGCTCGGCAAACTCTACAGCATTACCCGATGATCCAACTTGCAGGCCCATCCTGACAATAAAACAGCTTATTTCAGTAGTAAAGATTACATCATGTCAAACCCTGGCATCGGGATGCACAATAAACATTGGAAATAACCCTTGAATGTCTTTTACGCAAAACCTGGGTTCTTCCTTATGAGGGCAAAAATGAGTTAAGTTCCCATGTCTTAGACACTCTTAATCTTTATATTTTTACTCTTATATTCCACCTTTTCCAAGTTATTATGCTAACAGTGGCAATGATACGTTATAACATGTTTTGATCATGAAGATTTTATATTCATATTTTAAAATAAATAAGTAGGCCTAAGATTTATTCGAAGTCCTATGATTTTTATCATTCTTTAAGTAAATTTTAGCTTAGCTAATGGAGCATTCTATGTAAATACACGGCAATGGGATATCCGAAATAAATATCTGGATGTGAAATTAACCAATATCTTATTCCTCATATTTTGGTATTCAGGGAGTTTTTGCGATCTGACACCTTTTATTTAAACGGCCAATGAAATAAAGTTTCATAGACACAAAACAATGTCCTGCAATGTCTTCTTGTCCTTTTCAACAAAATTCAGACGCTCCTTCTGCGGAGATTAGTTAGTATGTGTGCCCACCATTTGTCCAGACCGTAAGTTAATTATTTAAGCAAAATTAAATGGTTATATATCCTTCTGCAACAAAGTTTGATGATCAACTGTAGCGGATTAATCATCATTAGCCAGCCACTTCCGCATCGAAACTTCTATTTTTCTATTTTGACGTTGACGACCAAGCATCTAGTCCGAAATAACAGCGGCAATATTTCCTAACCTTATCATCACTTCTACCTCACAATGAGTGAAAATTTTCTATCACATGTTATTTATTCTTAAATCCATTTGGGTTCAAAAGATGATGACGTTTTAAGACATATCATACAAAATGAGTACATGTAAGACCGATAAAATTATGTTAGATTGGATTTTAACACTCTACATTAAATTTTTAGTCTTTAAATTCACACTCTCATCTCTATGGCTGACCGCGAGCTCCTGAAGTTCACATTCCACCGTGTTAAAACACACTATATGCTGGTATTAGGACAAATGATAACTAAAGCTAACACCTTTAGTAATAGTACACTACTACTGGCAGCAGTATTCTAGCCTTGTCATCCAAACTGAGCGGAAACTGCCACGGTATCTTGGACAGAGCTGAGTGGGCGAAAATCAAGGAAAGTCCTGTTACGCTCTGTGTTGCTAGCATGTCCTTACTGTAAATGGTATAATTTAAGGTTCTCAGTTCGGTTAAGTTCAAGCTACGAATACATACTGTAGAAGGCCTACATTTATTCTATAGACGGCAAATTGCACTTCGTAGAGGTAAAGACTGTCCACTGGGTTAAATCTTCCTACATCCACGCACAGGTGGCATTTTTGCTTACCACCTACTGGTTTTAGCAAGTATGGCTACTAGAACTAGCCCTCCTAGCATGGGCATAGCACTTCTAATGGTAGCATTCTGGAAAGCGGCACATGCCACTCTGCTACCACGATGAATATTCTGCCCTTATTAAATACACATTTCTTTTACCTTCAGCTCTCTAAAATCCCAATAATGGTTACGACTGTATGCTAGATTAAAATTCCCTGCATGTCCAAACAGGCCGTATTTTAGCTAACCGCCTACTGGTTTTAGCAAGTATGGTTACCAGAACTAGCACTACTAGCATAGGCATAGCACTTCTAACAAAAATATCCTGGAAAAATGGCAAATGCCATGCTGTTACAAAGTAAATGACTGACAGATCTTCCGCTTCTATCAAATACACGTTCGTTAAGCACTCATTTACTAAAATCATCAAATAGGTTATGTTATAACCATGTTTGATCATCTTCGTCGCCATATGTTATATTATCAAGTTGTATGTTATGAAGAGAAGACAGCGAGCAGAGCAGAGAAATGTAACAGTCTATGTGTGTACATCAGCTTCTGTGCGTGTACCTCAACTTCTCAGCGTCCCTGTCGGCAGCTTGGTCTTAGCTTCAGCTTGAGCTTATCTGCCTCTGTGTGTACAGCAGCTTGATCTCGTGTAGGCAACATTCTCTCGTCTCGGACAGCAGTAGTTGCCCACTGTTCGCAACCCTGTATTTAAATGGCACGTAGTCTTTCTACCCTATGTCTCTTCTTATTGGTTCCTGCGTGGGAGGCTTATCTGGGCAGGCGTGGTGTAATGCCTATGACCTCAGTGTGACACAACCCGGCATCTGTGTCTTGCGTGCGCGTAACTCCTTTTGCTCTCGCGTGGTGTCAGCCCCTGAAGGTCGCACGTAACCTGGTCATTTATGCGATGGCGCTTTCGCGTGTTGTCTCTTCGTTCTCTTGGCCTCAGGATGGCCTTCGTGCGGTGGACCTCTCAGGGCAATGCATTACTCGGCCGCCTTCTTACATGTGTTAACAACCCCTTGGGACGGCGGGCTTTCTAGGTTCAAATCTCCCATGTGTAGGCCGCACTGTAGCTTGCTACTTACTGAATTTTGCCGGTATGCTGCTGGGAACAGCACTTCAAGTATAGGCATACCACTTCTAACAGCAGTATTATATCCCTAGCAGTCTTAATGAAGTGGAGGCTGACACAGCTGATCATTGACGTGCCAATGCCTGATAGCCTAACGCTGGTTCCCTTGACTGTCCATGCAAGTTTTCTCACTACTGTCAAAATTGGCCGTGATCAAATGGGCTTAGATAGATGTGGGAAGAGAGAGAGAGAGAACTTGAGATATTTCTTGAATAACCTTGTAGCTAAATATTGCCTGACTACGGACTATGTCTACCTGCTAGTATCCAAATTAATACATGCGCGTACAAAGATAGACGGGACTCACTGAAGGTGGCGATGAAACCGTCATACACCGGCACATTATTCGGAGCACCCAGGACTAGCTATCGGCGATTGCGTCACCATCACTGGCGTATTATTTTATACGAACAGTATTCCAGCCTTAGGATTGTCAAGTAGATAGTCAGTAATAACCATCCCTTAGTAATCTTTGAGGCTCTACTAGCTCTAATTTAACACTTGTACTAGTATCACCGATAGCGAGGCATTTTCCCTTGCTTGCAGAATGCAATACCGCATCAAGCATTCGAAGCTCTATCAGCATCAGAAATTCTAACATTGTAATGCAGCTAAAACTTCAGCAGTCCTAGCAGCCGTCTACACGGGTCAGCCTGAAAACTCGGTCAACCGTCCTCCCCCTCACCTACGTCTGCAGATGACCTGGACCCCCCCCCTATGCCGGTCGTCGCCTTAGACAAACATAATGGCTATTATTAAGTTGGTTTGGCAGATTTGCTTAATTTGAGTTGACCCATGTGTGGATCTAGATGAGTGCTTAGGAAATTCTGCTTGGGCAGTCAACTTGCTTCCGTATTGGTGGATTCCATATGAGCGAAAAGTAGAGCGGGTAGTATCGATCCAAGTGTGATTAAACTCATGGCGTGAAGTGGGCGTTTGTAGCTGAGCGGTAGAGCATTAGCCTCCGGCAAAGGGTTTCTCTGATGCGCGGGTTCAAATCCCGCCAAACGCGTAGAGTTTTTCATACTTGGGTCAACTCAAACATAATGGCGTACATAGGGGTCAAATAAGGTGTGGAAAGCTAGATACGGCCGATTAGGAACATATTGAATATACAGAGGTGAGAGGACGTAAATAAAGATTGGCACAAAGCACGCGCCCCCCGCACCGAATTCACCTCCCCAATGACTGAGCTCGACCTACAGGAAATCTCCAGCGGAGGTACATTGTGGTAAGCAGATTACTAACAGCTCCAGACTGCGCAATTTAGACTGACAAGCAGAAAATAGCACCATGCCACATATAGGCGGAGTAAAGCCTGGCCTAGCATTTTAAAACGCCTTGTAAATCAAAAAGATGACGCAGTCTGGCGAATAGAGTTCAGAGGGTGGAAGTCAAGGCAAGCCCTGATGTGCTAGTATCACCATTATCACTAATATTATCAGCACCACCAGTACTAGCAATGGTGCTTCCAACGCTGAGCTATACTGTTTTTAGTAAAAGCAGTTGCAAAAACTAACAACACAGCAGTTATCACAAAGGTTGGCTTTGGTAGACGGCCCGATTAAACGATTATTGCGCCGATTAAACTCGGTTTGGTCGTCCAAGGTCGCCAAAATAGTGAGAAAATACTAGATTCTGCGGTGGTGCATCACCCGCTAGAGACTGGAGAAGTGTTGATAATTTAGCATATGTACTCTGCGTGTTTCATGCATGCGCGTCTTTATGAGGATGAACGTGAATCCGATCATATGGAAAGTAGCATCATGTGACATAAAGCTATGACAGAAACTGCGATATTACGCAATAACGTCTCATTAATTAGTAATATGACAGCTTGATGGATAGAGTTAATTGGGCAGAAACAAAGGAAAGCCCTGATTTGCTTGTTTCACCATTATCACTAATACTACCAGCATCACCAATAGTGCCCTGTTCCTGTTGAACTGACTCAGACTATCCTACTGTTTCTACCTAATACTGCATTGTCGAACTGCTGTCTTTTAGGGTAATACTTGTAGTGTGCCCCTTACCATACTGCATTCATCATTTCTACTTTCGATGGTACTTGTACTCCCCAACTATCAGGTAAATAAAAATAACACCGCTGCTACCAGTAGTAAGACATAGCGGCAGAAACACGAGACGTAGTAGCAACAATATGAAGCTAATCAACAATCCTACCTGCTGGATGACACAGAATAACCTCAGGTGGTAAGCTCATAGTTCCACCTGTTATACTAAATTGATAAACTAGGATGCATATCTTATTACTGAACTTTCAATACTGTTAGAGGATTTTCCTACGCTTCCATGACTAGTTGACTGCTGTAGAAGTTTACTTTATATTAGGCAGATCATGTTCTGTAATTGTTGAGTACATGCTAAACATTGTAGAACCTCAAAGACACGGCTCGACAATTCTGATCCTGATTTCACGTCCACAAGTGTTATTTGATGGCACAGCTAAATGTTGATAGACGAGATGCTTAACTGTCTATTGAGGGCTAAACGCTAGGAACACTAATAGATTCGTCTTTTTACCGTGGTTGACGTAAACTTTACGTGCCCGTGCAGGTAATTAGGCGTCTCACACTAAGCTGAAGGAAAATTGCAAGTATATATTAGATTAAGGAAGTCAAGTTAAGCGAACAAACGTTGTCGATTAATTCATCATCAGGCAATACAGTAATATAAGGGAGGGTAGAGTCAATGAAAGTTTTAGGCAAACCCATCAGTAGTAACAAGGGGGAGAGAAGGGAAAGAGGTGTAAAGGGATCAAGGGGATCAGATTCTAGTCTTAATTGGGGGACAGAGAAATGGGGGTGGGGGAAGAGGGGAAAGGAAAGGAGTCAGACAATTAGTTAATGTCATCCAGTGGTACTCACACAACCCAACAAAACCCGAGACGAGGACCACTGAATGACATTAACGAATTGTCTGACTCCTTCCCCTTCCCCTCGCCCCCCACCTCCATTTCTCTGTCCCCAATTAAAACTAGAATCTGATACCCTTGATACTTTTACACCTCTCCCCTTGTTACTACTGATGGGTTTGCCTAAAACTTTCGTTGAGTCTACCCTCCCTTATATTCCTGTATTGCCTGATGACGAATTAATCGAAAACGGTCGTTCGCTTAACTTGACTTCCTTAATGCTCACATGGGTATCATCGCTGAACTTAAATGATATTATATTGCCAGACCGTACGAAAAATGCCCAAATGATTACCGCTGGGAACTATGCGTTCTAAACCACCTGGTATTAGCTATCCGCACTTGTATTATTGGAAGTGGTGTACTATTTTATAACCATTAGTATTGCAGTCTTCAAATTGCCAATAGAGGAGAATATCCGAGTTTCAGGAAGCAGTTTGAACGAAGCAGAACAAGAAGCGATCACTGGAACAAGAGTTAAATTGTCCTCACGTTTCGGATTCCGCGGGAATCCTTAATCATATGTAACAGAAGAACAGTCTGATACATGCGCAGATAGGGTTTTATATGCACAGATTGCATGGTATCTATAGTTCGTAGAGGTCACCCGCATGCGTACTATAATTTTCAGTTCCTTTAGCCACCGCTTGAGATCTTAGTTGGTGCGGTGACGGCTCATTAATTATCAGGGCGTTCTTGTCGGCTTCAGATGTGGGTTTTTATAATTGCACGACAATTATGCCCGCTGTCGTCAGAGTTGGCGTTGCGCCGAATCCTTCCCACGTGACTGATTCTCAGATTCAGATACTTAATTACTAGGCATAAGTAACTATCACTTACTTCTTCTTGTGCTTCTATTAGCTGTATAAACATTCGTACTATTATCATTGATATCGAGTGCACATTTTCCTTACTTGTAGTATTATCAGTACAAAGACCTAGCAGTCCAAATGCTACAATGACAATACGAGTCGTAGCAGTAGTTGTAAAAAAATCTGGAAATGCTGCCTTACTACAACTTCTGAAAATCAGCTCCCTTCGGTTGATATTAAAATACTTGGACTCACAACTATCAGTGAAGCTAATGCGCCTAGTACCTCCCCAAGGTTTATGTACCAATGTTCATACGGCTCATCCCGAAGGCATGTGTGATGCATCTGAAGGGTATCGCCGATCCTGAGGAGGGCGGTGGTGACCATTATTATTTTTCATTTTCTGCTTAGCGTACTTCGACAACCTAAAGCTGGCAGATTTCACCCTCAATTCACAAATCGGTATTCAACGTGAAAAATACATATTTTTAGAGCAGGTCAGATCCGTAAACACGATCGAGACTTATACAGATATGGTACATGAGTGGCCAAAGCCAGGCAATGCGACTCCGGTCAGAAGTCGTTTTCAGACCCCGCTTCCAAATGCAGGGATCCACTCAAGGACTACAGGTATATAGGCAGGTCACCCAAAAGAGAGTAAGATAAAGTGGTCGCCGGACTAGAAGGTCAGTTTTGAAGTCCGAAGAACAGCTAAAAATGATAGTTGAGCTGCTTGACACGCTATCACAATCTAAACACAGAAGTTAAACGAGATTCCCCTCCCTTCTCTGATTTTCGAAACCTTAGATGCTCCCCCCCCCCCACCTACGTCTGTGAAAAGCTAGGCCCATAAGCTAATTTCGACACCAAATGTGCACGCAACAGTGTTAATAACGGAGTTTTTCGTCACCTCTAGATGTATAAGGACAACTAGGTCCCTCCACGTCTCGGAAACGAACCTGTTTTAGAAACTCAAGTCTCTTGATTGCTAAAAACTGTCTCGGGTATCCCCCAGCGCCCTCCCACCGGGACAGTCGACGACTTAGGCGACAACGTGAGGCTCATAACGGTCCAGTATGTCTTGAAAAGCTAAATACGGCCTATCTTTTCTGACTTGCGGGCAGATTGGGAACAGATTAAGCATACAGATGGGACAGTGAATTAACAAAGGATGTGAAAATTGCACCCACATCTACCTTCCAAAATTACCTGGCTCAAATGTTTAGCTCCAGCCACACAAAAAGACGTAGGTTAGCACGAAGCTAGACTCTGCTAGTATCAATACTTCCACTGTGCCACTACTACGGAAGCAACTACTGCTGTGATCCCACAAATACTCTCCGCCCCCCACCCTTAATATCAAAAAAGATAAGCCTTCACCCAGGCAGACTAGGTTACAGGGACAGGTCGGAAAAGGAATTCACCTCACACGAGGATGCTAGAATATGCGTACTATGTTAGATAGATCCCGACAAGCGGCCTACCTGATCGGAGGACGGCGTGTAGGAGCCTGCCGCCCCCCAGCGCTGCCATGATCACTCAGTCTGCCTGCTCTGTTAACGTGGCCAGTCAATCGATTTTTGGCGCATCGCTGATTACTGGTTTACACTGGACTCGCCTCGCCACTTGTTATGACTGATCTACTAAGCGTGAATTGGCGGTCAAATCAGTCAATCAGTCAATCGTTTTTGCGTACCGATGATTGCTGGTATGCGCCGGATTTGTGGTCAGCGCTGACAAAAACACATTTCACACTAAGCTCATTCAACAGGTAAGGCGGAACTCACTCGCCCTTTTGCCCCGGTGCGCGGTGGACGCGAGGCTGCGGCGCTCTCACTCTCTCTCTCTCTCTCTCTCTCGCTCCTCATGGTCGAACACGGAGCCAGGCCGAGTCAACCCTTCTGTCAATTCTTCTCCTACTGATTCTGTACAGAAAACAGTCTCCTTCTACCTTGGCTTCCACGACTTCTTCTTCTAAGGAACCGGGCTTGGAAGATCGCAGTGGTTAGGGTTTAACCGGCTTAGCCCTAACCACTTTGCGATGGACGCTATTGACTTGAGAACTGGCACGTTTGAACGTTGATATGGCCACACTCAGTGAAACTCGCTGCCCCATCCTAGGCCACCTGGAGCATGTGGATGCTGGAAACACCTTCGTCTGGATTGGTCGGCCACAAGCAGAGTGACATGAGGCTGAAATCGGCTTTGCCATCCGAAAGAAATTAAAGGAGGACTACAATCGTTGCCGCAGGCCTCCAACGACCGCTTGATGAGCCTCCGATTGCCTCTTTGTCCAAAAAAATTAGCTAGCAGCGTCAGCATTTGTGCCCCGACGATGACCAGCCCCGATGAGGTAAAAAAGTACTTCGAGTGTCTGCACGCCCTCCTGGCGACTGTGCCGATGTCGGACAATCTGACTATCCTTGGGGACTTCAACGCTCGCGTTGGCTCTAACTATACCGCCTTGGAGGTAGTGTTAAGAACGCAGCGTATCAACGTCAAAAATATAAATGGTTTGCTACGAAGGAAAGCCTACGCAGAACACAGCCTTATCGTGACAAACGCATTCCGCCTCCCACGATGGCAGAAGATGTCATGGATGCGTCCCCGGTCCCAAAAATGGCAAGTTCTGGAGTTTGTCTACAGGGAAATTGCATATTTTCAGAAAATAAGGAAATTTAGGAAAAGAACGTAATGATTTTACTTTTTGTATGTGGAGCTACATTGGCTGACTTCCTTTTCCTTAATATTGTGCATGCTGCAAACTACATTTGCTTAATTTTACAGTTTCCTAATCACGCCCGCGTAGGAGAGAATTGAACATTTTAAGGACCCTTCTAAGACGACCGTCTTACGATGTCCGGCAGCTCTAGTGCAAATTTCAAACAAGGACACACGTCAATAGAGGAGAGTATCCGAGTTCCAGGAAGCAGTTCAGAAGAGGAAGAAGTGATCACTGGAAAAAGCCTTTTATTGTCCTGACGTTTCGGATTTTCTCGGGAATCCTTAGGCATAGGTAATCGTAAACAATTCTGAGACATGCGCAGATAAGGGGCGATAGATGCACAGATTAACTGTAATTTATAGTTCGTAGCCGTCACCCGAAGTCCTTGCAAAAGGTGACAACCGCATGAGTCGCGAGTTGCGCGAGTCATGGTTCTCAGGCCTCCAGTCCATCAACAAGTGCAATGATTTGGTGTTTCCATACGGTGTATTGAGACAATTTCCTGAGCAACAGAATCAGTCATGTGGGTAGGACTGGACGCAACAAGAACTCTGACGGCTGCGAACATAATTGTCGTGCAATTATCAAACCCGCATCCGACGTAGACAAAAACGCTGTGACAGTTAATGAGCAATCGCCGCACCAATTAAGACCTCAAGCTGTAGCTACAGGAACTGACTATTATAGTTCACATGCGGGTGACCACTGCAAACTATAAATACCGTGCAACCTGTGCATGTATCGCCCTTATCTGCGCATGCCTCAGACTTGCTTATGATTACCTATGACTAAGGATTCCCGACGGAATCCGAAACGTCAGGACAATAAAACTCTTGTTCCAGTGATCGCTTCTTCTTCTTCTGAAGGACACACGTGTTTTAATGTGGCAAAAGCTGCGATATCACCGTCTACCTACTTCTTCTGTGAGTCCCCAAGGAAGAACACGATAAGAAGAGCGTATAAGTAGAAGTATTTTCATTTACCTCGTACAGACAAGCGAAGCATTCAAGATTTGGACCAACGAGATTGCGGTCTTAAGTAAGGCCTGACTGCATTGGCTTTCTGACTCATGCGGCCGGCGTTTTAGAGTCCTGCGCTTGGCCGCAGCTGTGCGCGTCATCACGTGCACTCTGTTTGGGCAAACCGGTTGTCCGGCGTGGGATGGACTTGTAGTGGATCGTTGCCTGCTCGTTGTCTGGCCTTCCTCTCGTGATCTCAATCTGTCTGGACTTCAAGATCGTTGCGATTGCCGCGAGACACAGACCATCCACGATGCCCATCAACGGTGTCGAACCATACACCATCCACCCACACACTGTCCACCCGCGCGGTGTCCAACCAATCACAGGCTGACCTAGCCAATGGACCCGCTCTCTCTGTCTACTGCCCTAGCGGCTCTCAAACACTGACTTGGGATTCCGCTTAGGTGCGTCGCAGCCTGCGACGTCGCCCTGTCGTACGGGCCGCGCGGTCCCTCACCCTGCAAGGCTTATTGACAACCTTCCCCTTATCCCTTCCATAAACAATACACTGTTCCGTCTATTCTGCCTTCCCAAGACTTTTCGTATCTCCTAAGGAACCAGGGTCACGAAGATTGTAGGTGTTAGGGCTAACCGTCATAGCCTTACAACCTATAGACTCGTCAAGACTGTGTGCGCACGCTATTGAGTTGAGCTCTGACATATTTCTCCCTGTTTTTCTTGCATACCTATACTTATGAGTGTTGTAGAAATAAACGAGGACTTTTTTGATCATATTACAAATTGAAAAGCAGGTGTACGCATGAAAACTATTTATAACACAACGAATAAGAGGAAAACAGCGGTAGTATTAAAACACATTATTTAATCGCCTTTCGTTCTTTTACCTCTTCTCTTTTTGCTATTCATGTCAAACCATGTCGTTTTTAAACACAGCCCAAAATCAACCCTGACTAAGAAAATTGAATTGGTTAGTGTTAGCATTCGTTTGCAGGTTACGATCCTTGGTTGCTAGTTCTTGCTATGTCGTACTCAACATAGTTGGATTCGTCCTTTTAAATCTCTTGTTTTTTATGGTGGCCATTACACCAGTTCATTAAATAATATGTGCATTAGAATGTAGGCGAATTACAGTACACCCGAAGGTGGGCACTATTCAACGACTCAACCTTCTAGCAAAGGTTAAGCGCCGAGATTAACATTATTTAACCCACTCATCTTCTAAGGCAGCTCGAATAAACGTGAAGCCTAAAGACAGGGTCACGGCTCTACCATAAGTACTGCCTGCCGAATATTATCATTAAAAAAGGATGCACTATTAAGAATTAGATATTACAACACATTGAATGCAACATTCTCGCACATTATTTTGTCCTTTGTACCTATTGCCATAGGCCAGAATCTATGGATTAGGCGATCTTAGATCTATGTATGATTGCAAACTGTACATGGTTCTGCTGAGTTAGATATAAAAGGATCGGTAGGATTGTGTCGCGTGGTCGTCTGGTGAAAGAGTGAAGCGTGCTCTGCAGGCATACAAACGAGTGATTTTAAGGGAGAGGACGGGCGGGGCATGCCAGGGAAGAAATTAGAACCCAATTTGAATGCCCAATAAAAACGTTATGAGGGCAAGTTGGGCCGCGTACTCAAACCTTGGGAGAAGACACTGAAGGTAGCTTTTATATCATCGCTCACCCCCCACTCGACCAACGGCGAACGCGTGCACGTAGGGGGTGTGCCCAAACCTCAGGCGAGGTCACTAAGTGACATTTTCCAGTGGCTTCACCAAAACCAACTAGATAAAAGCTTAAAAAAGGTCAAAAGGCAGGGAGATTAGGCAAATCATCCTACTGAAACTTTGCAAGTAAGCGGTAGTTTCCGTGGGTAGTATAAAAGTCCAATTTTGCTAGGTTTGCCGATTTTAGCAGTTATGGAATGTTTTTGCCTTCGGAGAACCGATGTGCATTCCAATGTCATCAGAAAATCCCTGCTAGATCGATGGAGTGCGCGTAGAAAACTAGAAGTGTAAAGGTAATTAAACCTACTTAAAAGTTTTAAGTAGGTAACTATAATACATAAGTACCCAAAAAAGACCGCTAGAGACAACCTCACCAAAGGATCGTATAAAACAAAATGTATTTTCAAATTTTGTTATTCGAATGAGTAACTTTGAACTAGTCATGTGTTAAAGCAATCACACAAGCTTTTTATTGTCTAACAGATTTCTGTCTATTATTAGCCAAAAAAGTCATCGAATCTTAACTTCTAAATTTTTTGTGCGTAAGTCGAAGGTCATTTTTCGCAATAAGCCTGAGAGAAAGTTTGCATTTTACCAAAATTTCCCATGAGTTACAGTATATTTGCTCTTGCACATGGGGCAGATAAGTTTTACTGTCATTGTAGGCTGCGTCGATTTAATTCACTCGCAAGTGTGAACTTGGCGTATCAAAGAACCAGATTTATTCATATAAATGGTTTATTAAAGATAACAGCTGAACAATGAAACTGCTTAAAAATACTGTCCCAACGGACTTTTTCTTGTTCAGGATTTTTTTTACTGCTTCTGAACTTATGCTGATAACGTCGGCAGGGATTATTTTTCAATTTTTTACATTCTTAAAACACTTTTCTTTAAGATTTTCTTCATCTTCGGTAGAAAGATGAAGTCGCAGGAGGCTAAGTAGGCCATTGTTATGGGTGAGCCACTGCTGTCATACCGTTTGCGCCAAGACATAGATTAGTCTTAAGCACTGTGTAGGCAAGGGCATTCTTGTGGTAAAGCAGTTAGTCACCCAATCATTTAAAATTCATGGGTCTTTTTTTAAGATCTCACGTTATAACTGCAGCTCTTCCAGGTGATAATGTCCATTCATTGTATTGCTATGCCTCACGAATGACTCCTTCAATGTCGGCGAAAACCAGCACACCTGGATGTTATGTTTCGCTGAAATCGTTCATTATACAAACCGAGTAAAAGAGTGCCTATAAGACACGTTCAGTGAGAGAGACCAGCATAACTTATTAACTATCCTCAGGAAAAAATTTCATTTCCGGGTACATCCTCGTATATTGACAGATAAATGAGAGTCCGCGAACACGTCCCCACCTGGCCAGCTAAAAGGGATAACCAATCACTGTGAAGTTTACGTCCATACAAAAATACGTCATTCAGGCCTCAATATTTGGAATTCCATACTAAAAAGCAGAATATATTGCAATTCCGGCCTACGGAACTGCTAACCATAACTCAACTGTGGTCCTACAGTGTGAGGAACAGTATATTTTCCGGAGCCTCCGTTCAGTGGAAATAATTCACCTATATGGGAGGTTTGGTGTTTTTTGTTTTTTGTTTTTTACCATTATAGTTTCCAAAAAGTATTTCAACAAGCGATCAAATATACGAAACATTTAAGGTAAGATCAAGCCCATTTTATGTAGAATTTTATTCATACATTTGACCTGAACTATGCTAAGTGGTAGCAGAGACACTAGCATACTGCAAGAATAACTGAATTAACAGTAAGGCTTAACTCACATTTATTATATTCCGGCATGTTTCCCTTGCAAAACATGATAAGGCCAAGGCCAATAAATAAACGTTTTCGATAATTATTCTTTACGATTGAAAAGTCAGATTGACAAACAGCTGTTTTCGGTCACTCACAGTGACATGGAAAATAGGCAAGATAAACGGGCATTTCTGTACAGTGCTAGTATGATTCTTGATGTGGGGAGGAGATGAGAGGGGTAATTAGTCTTTTCGATGTTCCCTCGTCTCCTGAGGGCCGGGCTCAGCATGCCGGGGACGTTGGGTGGTCACGCGTGCGGAACGGGGTGGTGCCTTCTCACGGTCGATGTCGGACGCAAGGCGTGCTCCCTGTGACTGTGAGCAGCATGGTCGCACGGCGTGTTCTCTGCGGCTGTGGGTAGTATGGCTTCAGTCTGCGTTGTTTGTGACGTAGTAGCTTCTGGCGGTGCAGGATCCTTGTGTGCAGTCGGCTACGGGAGGGGAACTGCATGTACTAGAGTATTTTGACAGCAGAGAGCGGGTTTTGTTAAAAGAATTGCCTCTGCCTTAGCTGTGGCTAGCACCCTTTTACGCAGGCCTTGAGGGTAGTGTGTTGGTGTCTGGAATATGACCTGAAAGGCCTCTCTTTGCGTCAACTTGGTGATTTCTATAGATTTAGTGTGCGAGGATTGAGCTTGAGATCGACTGATTTTTACCTTTGCCTAGCCAGGTAGGTATGTTTTCGCGTACCCTCTTTTTCAGATGTCTCCCTTTTGGCCGATATATCCCGCTCCACAGTAGCAGGTGAAGGAATAAATGCTCATAACAGTGGCCTGTAAGAGTACCCTGTCTTTAACCCCCCCCCCCCCATCCACAGAAGGAGAGAGTTTGTGAAAAATGCGCCTAAGTTATCCGCCGGGAAAGCACTTTTAACTGCTGTCCTTAGGCGTCGTCTTACTAGTTCGCTTGATGCGTCTGTTAGGAAGGGCCGTCTTATGAAAATGCACTTCTGTATAGCTAGATAACATCTTAAAAGTTGTTATGCTCTTCAAAATATTGTCCATTAGATTATACCAACTTGTCCCAAGGAAATTTCTACTATCCGGAACTTACATTTATTCTCAACAGCTGCAGTTTCTTGCCTCAGAAAGGCCTTTGCAATTTCTATTATGACCTAAGAAGGCGCTCCCTTTGGATTTTTTAATCTTTGAAATAAAAGGAAATAACTGGAAGAGAAAATGAGGTGAAAAACTGCTTGCATGCTGTTTCCTGTCTGAAAGCAGCTTGCTTATAAACGTTGTGTAGGCCAGCGCATAGTACTAATAAAAGAAGCTGACCCCAAATCATCACAATTCCGGAACGCTACAGGAATACCCAAGCAGGATAAGTGTCTATAAAACATTCCAGAGAGAAGATATAAGTACTGTTAATTCTCTCGCTTACAGCAAATTTCATTTACAGTTACCTCCTTGTGCATTGGGAGTATAACAATGGTTCGCCCAACTTGCTAGCTAAGGAGGAAAACCACTAACTTACAATTCTCACGCATGTGATTTATACTGCTGCGGTGGCAGGACCCCCTGTGCATTCACGGCAGTCGGCAAAAAGGGCCACCCGGGGTACGTCACGCCCTCATGCCAGACGCTCACTTCTACGCATGCGCCGTGAGCCAAGAAGGCCAGAAGACCACCCACATAGCAGGCGCAGTGGCCGTAGTCAAGATTTTTCCAGAATGTCTGGGAGCAGACCATATACTAAGAATATATTAGCCGTCAGTTATTAAGCCCACCTCAGGCCCAGACCAAATTGGGCTTAATAAGCGGCTGGGCCTATTAACCGCGGGCTTAATAACCGGCGATTACTGTATTCTGAAAAGGCCTGGGCCATATAAATATGCCGGATTTTACAAGCTTAAGGACGACTCCGCCAGACCGGTGGAATGCACAGAACCGGCTAGTCATGCAAGCCCCAAAGTCTTTGTGTGCGGTTAAATGAAGTCATTGCCTATCAGGACCGCTCTCTTGCCTCCTTCTGCTTATAAGTCGGGTTCAAAATACTAAGCTATAACAACGCCAAACGAACTGGGCTATAACAGATACTGACCCCCAAATACGACGCCAAAGATGCCCTTTAGGGTTTTTACCATAAACTAGCAAACTTTTTTGAAGGCCTTTATCAAAAAATGGTAGGGACAGTCGACTCAATGACTACTCAGTATAAAAATCCAGCGCCATGTTGTCAAAAGATGTTGACCTCTTTGTTTGACTCCGAGTGATGACTGCACACCGCCTCAACATTTTCACACCAGTTCAACGCAATATCTGCGTTTTATTTGCAGGCAGGACCAATTGTTATTTACTTATTTTTTCTCATGAACCGACCAGAGTATAGATATTTTAAACTTAAGTTATAGTGCAAATGTATGAATTAGAGTACATAATGTACATCATTATACATCGAAGAGGATTTACGCCCTCCCCCGAGACAAACATGTACTTTTTCTGTAACCTACAAGTTTATTCTTCAAGTGATTATAGATGACTGATGGTAAGTTACCCAAAAACTCTTGTCTTCCAATTGACCTTTTAGACCTCCAAATAATCGCAGTTATCATCTACAAGATTTCGAAGGTGCATTCTGTGCCTTCTTATTGCTGGCGCGGCAGAAGTTGTTTTATCAGGTATTAAACTTTCGGAATTTTCTGTATGAAAACGACGCTAGTAAATCAGATATTTTCAACTGCACCAACATTAACACTGAAGACGGATCGTACGGCCGAATCCCATGAGAAACAATTTATAACAATGCGTATTTGTTCCTTTTATATGGCTGTCGAGAAACAGCCACGTAAGAATTCGAAGTGCTGAATTTTCTTATGAAGTCTCCACTGTGTGAAGAAAAAAGCACATGTTATAGCCCAAATCCCTTGCGTCATGGATATTTGACTCCCTGGCTCTATAAAGTAGAGTAAAACAGACTTCCTGGAAAGGTTAGGCCTTCACGTGTTGACATTATATGTTTTTTTCCTGTTACACCATTTGTGACTACGACTATTGATTTCAATGAAATCCACCATTTGCTCAAGAGCAGGGATGGTGAATGGAGACGTAGAGGGAATATAGTGAAATAAGCGTGCAACTGTCTACCTAACTCTAATCTTTCTCCACTTGAACCGATGGTAACACTAAATGCACGATGACTGAGCAAGAATTCGGCGGAAACCGCTTCCTTCAATTCCGCCAGAGACAGCGCCTAACTTAGTCATTAGTGACAGTAGACTTTACTCGGGTACTACTGCACCTTCACGCACCTGTAGTAGGTGTCAAGCCATACCCTGGGAAGTCAGGGCTGGTACTGCTTCTACTGCTATTTCTAATACTACTCACAAGGGTGTAACTGAATGATAATATTTGCTGGTTCTAGTCCCGGCTGTATTTTAAGTCAGAAGTGACGCTGATTAGTATCAGCACTGGGTTCGTAGCCCCTCAATCTCAACAAAATGTGTAGTAGTACTGATGCTAGCTCTGATTAAGGCCAACGTTGGGATTCAAAACTCGTTGATCTCAACAATTAGTGTGAAACTGTGTAAACAATATTTCAAATAAGTATGTGTTTGGGACCCTGAGCCCAGCAGGGCTTGCCTTGGTTTCCACCCTCTCACCTCTGTCCACCACAAGTTGCGTCACATTTTACTAAGACTGGGTACTGGTGCTAGGAGTACTATGCCACTGCTAAGAATGCTAATTCAAGGAATCATGCTTAATAAAACCAGCGGATAGTATATTCTAGTAATAAATTCCTATAATTTTATCGATAGCTAACATGCATCCCATTTTTGCAACAAGCATAACATATGGAAATATGAGATTACGCGCGTCCTAACCTTCATCCGGGCTGATGTGTAAGACACCTGACGAGCCTTCCCATCGGGCGGCCAGGTGCGATTACGCCATTTGACGGTATGCTTAATAGCTGTTTTACTCACAAAATGATATTTTTCGGCCTTGACTTTGTAATGCTCAATATGAGAATTATATCTTATAATAAGGAAGAGCTGAGATTGGTGGTGCCTAATTAACTGAAACCCACAAACTTCAAGTATCTCACCACTATTGACTATGCACTCCCACCACTGCATAATTATTGGTCATATTTCATCTTGTTCTTCCGTGTACACACGCCGCATTCAAGAAAATGGTTCATTATGCCCACCCCAGGGGTTGGGGTTGCAGTCGAGCGTAGTACGGATTTTATCCTGAGTTTTCCACGGCCTTCAGTAAAGGCAAGGAGCAACTTAACTTTACAGTAAAACCTTGTCGCCAGTTGCTTTTCATGCACAGTGGGCCTTAAGTGATGAGCTGTTTAGAGGAATCAAAATATCGGACTGGATGCAATGCCTTTGTTGAAGGCAGCATTTGTATTATTCGTTTGAATATCAAGCCGGTGACTATCAATTCTTAGATATTTATTTTAAAAATTCGATGCGAATTCAGTTCGATTCTCATACCAACTCCGGAAAAGATGAATAAGTGAAATGCTAATGAGAATGAATGCAAAAAGTAAAGTGTTAGCGAATAAATCATATCCATTATGGTAATGCAATTAATTCAGTAAAATCCAATTGAATAAAATGGATGCACTTACCTGTTTTTCGCGAAAAAACACTTTTCCTACTAGATACGGTAAGGTTGTCATTAGAAAAAATATTCTCGACGAGAACAACTGAGAGTAGAATGAGCATTTACGACACATGAGTCCTCATTAGGCAGGCAAAACAACCCAAGATTCAAACCCGCGGCTGCTGGCAATTTTGAACAATGCCACTTGAATAGTGAGCTGAAGGACTGAAGCCTGCTATGCCAATTGCAAAATACTAACATACTAACATATTCATGGGCAAGCTAGAGAAATCGCAACTCAGCAAGCAGATCCACGGGGGGCTGAAGCAATATTGCTTCAGCCCCCCATCCCCTGTCCGAACTCAATAAACCCTCATCAACTTGCAGCCATCTGATAACTATCAACTTCACGCCCCCTCCCCTATCCCCATGACCAATTTGCATTTTGTGATAACATAACTGCCAGCACGTTACTTTAAACCCACTGCCTTTATAAATGTGACGACTCGAAGAGAATTTATCGAAAGCTATGTATATTCGCCAAATATACTCCTCTGAATTCTCTAATGGTTATTTTCGGAGGCCCCCCCCGAGGATCATAAAATATGTCCGATGCGCGATGTTTTATGATTCGTTGATATGGTAAGTGAACTTTTGTTCGATAAATTATGTGTTTTAAATGCTTCTGTAAAACTTGTTTATAGGTTTTGGGCCTCTTACCATAACGGGTCCTTCGGTCATAGGTTATGCAATGCATACACCACTACATAAGCACGTATGTTAGTGCGTTTATCATCTACCAGAGATAAGGAAAAATAAGAGGGGCAGGTTCATGGAACAAATTATATTTGAATTGACGTTTTGGAACCCTTCTCGCTTTCATCATCAGTGTATTGTGGTTTCTATCTCTGGTGGTCTTGAGTTAGCCAACCTTGCCGTCTATCTCGTATTGTATCCGCAATGGACGCACAAAATATGAGCAGCCCTTTTTTCGACTAAATTCGGTCTCCTGGAGGTTGGCTGCTGGTGGGATTGCGTGACCTTCGTCCCCCCTGCAGTCAGCGTAGTTATAGGCGAGTCAGTATGTTTACTGGCTTCCCGCGCGTCAGCCGGCGGAGTGATCACTCATTACTGTTAACTTGAGTTGTTGTTTGGTTCGCGTGCGCGAGGGTGAGACAAAGTTTGACGATGTTCGCGTGACCTCCGACTTCCACCCTTATTTTACGTGAGCGTAGGCCCTCTGTTGAGCGTAGTGGTTTGCCCTTCTGGGCCTGCCGACTTGAGCTGAGCCTTGTGCGAAGCGCCTGGTAGACAAGGCTCGAGTCTATATCTCTGTTGAATGTGTTAGTGGAAAATCAACTTTCCAGGATCAGCCTAGCCATTTTCTTCCTGGCCCTGCCAATTACCCTTGCTTTCTCAACGAAGAATGTTGGTTCAGCTGTTGCACATGACCATAGACCAAAGACAACCTGTTCTTGCAATTCATTGAAAGTTGATATTCGTGCAATCTTGTACCCAGGCGTTTGCCCGTTTTGTCGACATACCTCGCCTTGCCGTTTTTGCGTGATATGCTGTAGACCACGGCTGCTCCATTGCTGGCAACAGGCCTTTGGGTAAGATGATTTGCTGTCTGATTGTAAAATCTGGTCAGTGCGCCACTCCGATCCCAAATGGTTCTAGGATTCGTGCAGGCCCCTCGTCGGGGATGGCGAGCCAGAATTCTGGCTTTTCTTTGCTCGATTGATGAACGCGAGGCTTCTTGAAGCACTTGCGGATGAAGGTCTGCGGATAACCGTTGCCTTTGAAAAGGCATGTAAGTACTTACATGAATATGTACTCAACTGGTAAAGGTATACAAAATTTGAATGCCAATTTCTAACCAATTTATCGGCACATTGAAACTTCTAACGAGAAAGTCCTTATATTGTAGTCCACATCCAGCGAACTAACAAAAAAGCTACGATCGTGAAATCCAAGGTCACCTTGGAAAAAAGTACATCGCCCTGACCGTATAACCAAGAGTTAGTTGTTCAGGCATGAACTGGCAAACAGAAAACTGATTTTGCACTACAATCTGCCACCGTGAATTTGAATTCCACCGATATTGCCAAGAAGTATTGAGCTCTGACAAAATCTGCTAGTATTTAAGGGTGTCTGTTGGTCATCTGGTGTATTTTAGGCCGATTGCTTGGGAAATTTTGCTTGGGCAGTCAGAAGGCACGGTGGGTTAACTGACCCAAATTTAATTAAACTCATGACTGCTATTGGGGGCCTCGTACTTCACTTAGATAGAGTGGTCGCTAAAATAAAGCTTCCACTTGCTGCGGTGGCTTTGAATGTCAACAAGGTCACCGGTGTTCTCAAAACTAGCTCCAATTAATCATTCAAATCTGTCAGCACTCCTTAACAATAACGTACTGCGTACCATTGTGGCACACATTCCTATAAGTAATTCGCTGTTTCCGAGTTTAAACCATTTATTTTCCGGACATGATTTCTCAAAAAATTCAACTGAATTTGCCTTGCGTAATCTTAAATTAACTGGACTGTGCAAAATACCCTTTTTTTGCCGTATCAATGTTAAACATATTACAATTACTATAGGACCTCTGTATCCAGTTAGGTATACAGTGTTATTTGGCAGAAGCAGTTTAAAGCTGGCTTTGGTTTAACATCTTTATTTTTGTTGATTTGAAGTTCTATGTGTTCATATATGTATGTATATACTATATTTATTATAATATATATTCATATATTTATCTGCGAACCGTGTGAAAAATCCTTATTTGCACCACCTAAACAGCAGTAAAAGGATATGCTATACTGCTAGTCGGCAACGCGAAACCGTGCACTCCTGCTTCCGATAGTTTTCTGTGTTTGATACCATGTATCTGACGCAGCAAGTCTCCAAATGAAACCTATTGGGAGCTAAGTCATAGGAGACAGAACGTGGTTTAAACGATAAGTGATATTCCAAGTAACGGTGGCTCCAGTAATAATACCCCTGGTCTTAATAAGTTAACACTCGAGTAAAAACGGTTCTAGCCGTTTTCAGTGGTTTCGCCTGAACAGGAATAATAAATTGATAAATATTTGAGATTTTAAATTGATGATTAACGCTTTCAGACTTGCACGATAAGTTAAGTTGCGTGGAGCAGCAAAATTAAACACAACGTTATACCGAAAACGAATAGGAAGTGCAACGCAAAAAGATAATTATTTTCTGCTGGGTAAGTATTTGGTTGTACTTCTCTCCCACAAGAAAGGTCTAATTGACATTTTGCCTGCTCAGTTTACCACGAAGTGGTAATGGAATGCTCTAGAAGCCGAAGGAGTGACTATTTCGTTAAACGCTCTCCCATCAGACTCTGCGATTTTGTGATGACAAGTTGTAGGGAGCAAACTGTACATAGTTATTCTTTTTTTCACATCAAAAGACGTATTCACATTAAATTTATCCCTTACTGTGCAAACATGGACCAAAATTACTTAATTCAAGTGCTTCAGTTTATGTGTGAGAAAGTGATTAAAGGAATACCTAAATTAGGGCAATTGGGCAACCGACCGCTTTATCCTGATGCTGCACTCGCCCACAGCTATTGTTGCAGATCTACCCGTTTTGGCAAAAAATTGCATACTAACAGTTTTTTACCCTATATGACTTCGTATTTCCAAGAATAGGGGAAAATTCAAGGGAAAGGCGTTTTCAGAGCGTAGTAGGGGGTCAGAAAAATAATATCGGAAGCACATAGTGGGAAACTTCAGAAGAATGTGAAATGTTTCGAACTGCAAATAAATGTTGACGCAAATGGATAATATCCAACGACTGTAATTTAAGGTAAGTAGGGTTTTCACCATTTGAACTTTGATGAAGATTTGCATAAATATCTCCTGTTTTTGTGTACACTTACGTAAGATTTGCTCTTTATCAGTTTCATCTCTATTTTTCCTATTCCTAAAACCCCTAGGCAAATTAAACTGACAAGAACCCTCGTTAAGGCATGTCTGAACACACTTAACTCGCACTCTGATAGGTTGTATTCATTTTCTAGCTCTGCCAACAGATAAAATATCATCGAAAATGTACACTCGTCGGTCTTGAATCCCTAAATTCTTGCAAGGACTTAATCACATAACTTGTTTAATATTTTTTCATATCCGCTCGTTGATTTATTCCTGAATTTGCTGGTGCTTATGTTAAGCTTCGGTAGCATAAGTTTCCAATATACAGTAGTTGCTGGTTATTAAGCCCATGGTTAATAGGCCCAGCCGCGTATTAAGCCTAAGTCAGCTTGGGACGGAAAAACAGCATTATTGTCTTGTACATAACCAAGCTCTACACAGTGCAGTACGTATGTAATGTATAATGCCTATCCTGCTTTTGCTAATCACGAACTAAGACTCTCCGGTTATTGCGCACACCGCTTATTAAGACCAATTTGGTCTGGGCCCAAGGTGGGATTAATAGCCGGCGACTACTGTTTAACTGAAATTATATGGGAAAGAACCTTTATCATATTTCGAAAGTTTCTTATTTAAGATTTCTGGGGTAAGTATGAACTGGTAAGTGTTAACAAAAATTCCGCATGCAAAATGTGCCTTACGTCTCGTACAGATGAATTATTTCCATTGCGTCAAATATCTGAAAAAGCCGATGGCCCCTACTGTTGAACAGCACATAAAACTTATGGTAAGTTGTCGTGTAGGATATTTTGGCAATACAGATGGATTTGAAATGTGATCTGTTGAAGAACTGTGGCCGCCAGCTTGTACATTTTACAGACTAATAAGAAACACTGTTCCGCATAGCGTTTTATTAGAAGAAGCATCAATATTATTGTACAATTTAAACTAAGCGAAAAAGAACATTATCGTGTTCATGTTGAGAGCCTTCAGAAAACGAGCGTTTTGTATCTCAAAGCAGCACATATGCCTGGCCTATCGCTGCGTTCATGCGCATCGGAGCCTTAAGCAAGTGTTGCTTTAAGGTGAATCCAGATAGCGACAAAGTGACACTAATTTGATTAGATATTCTTCGGTGGCCTCAGGTAGACCATGTGAAAGTTTCAAGTTTATTTTCCCAGCTCACGCGTTCCCTACCATGGGTAAAGTCAGCATTAATTCTCGCACGCTCTTGCCGTCGTCACAGCAGGCCTGACTGCAGCGCTGTGACTCGTCCCCACACGCTATGTCAATAATCTCTACTGAATCAGCACCTATGCCTTTTGAGCCCTTCTTCTATTTTCCCTAACTCAGCCACTTAAACCGGTGCTTCAGTCACCTCGATAATTTTCAGCTAGGGTCTGAACCGTTTTTCAGCGGTAGTTTATAAATTATCCCTTTTTTTACTTAGCAGACTTGGAGGATAACAAGGAAAACAGAACCGGTTCGAGTATAAATAACATAGCCCCACTGCATGATAAATGAGAACGAAAACTGCCGCAGTACATTCCATATAGGGATAAATTTCAGTCAACCTAAGTTGAGGTTTACGTTTAGATTAACGTTAGCATTAGTTCTAGCGCTAACTGTGGTGTCAAGGTTTGGGATAGGTTTTGCGTTGACATAAGGAATATATTGCAAATTTATAGTTAGGGTTTACGCCGAGGTGAGGACCTGGGACTATTAACACTGCCTGGAATTATTCTCAGGGCAAATTTATTACTGGAATGGTCATTCACATTCTCTTCTCCTGCTAAACAGCCTTTCAAGTCAAGCCTGCGGCATTGAAGACTATTAACAAAGTGGATTTCATTTTTAAGCAAAATAGGAATAACCAGAAGACATGATACCGGTATATACTTGAACAAAAAATCCCAGAATTCCAGAACTACATTTTTGTATAGTTCAGTACTTAATAAAAAAAGCGGGAAATGTAAAAATCGGAGGTATTTACCGATCTAGTGCTTTAGTTCCATTCAGTCAGATTGCCTTGAACAGAACAGATTTTACAGGCAAATCGTGCAAATAATGTTTATCTTGATGTCAGGGGCACCAAAGCTCTATAGTGTTTAAATCTTACGGCTGTGACCTTTCAGGCCTGGTTCTTTAGGGGTAGTGAGAAGTCCTGACAGGCCAGATTAGTAGGAAGGCTATGCTCTGTACAGACGGAACGGAAAATAGTTTTCAAAAGACTTGACTACTGGAGCGTTCGTCCAAATGCGAGCTAGCTAGGTCCAAAGTGATGCCTAGTGGCAGCCACCACCTGTCGGTCTTTGTCCAGACGGGTTGAGGTCAATTTAATAATGAGGCTAGTCTTGTAACGCGTGCACCTCATTGGGCGGATTGCGTCCACGATGGAAAGCCAAAGCGTACGCATTCGCTAGGAGAGAGTGGTATGTGTCCGCTTGCGCATGACTCTAGGCACGCGGGTAACAGCCATTACGCGTGTTTCTACACTCTGAGTGACCCCTTCTGTAGTGTAAATAGTAAAGAGGGCGTTGGGCAGCAGCGACAACTACAAGATATAAGTACAAGATATAGTACAAGATAGTACAACATATAAGTACAAGATATAAGTACGAGATATAAGTACCTAATTTATGTCATTGGCGATCTTGGAAAGAAGGGGGCCCTTCTAGGTTTAAATTGTCAAATAACGGGCGAGAGCTCAACTTAGTTACAATTTCCCGTCTCTATATTAAGCAGATTTGCAACCCTTTCCATTGGCTGTAGTCATCCTAATAAAC
Organism: Ligula intestinalis; assembly: GCA_036362985.1. NCBI lineage: Eukaryota > Metazoa > Platyhelminthes > Cestoda > Diphyllobothriidea > Diphyllobothriidae > Ligula > Ligula intestinalis. The sequence goes on from JAYGXS010000002.1 coordinate 52,479,380, forward strand.
ATTTATTCATAGATATTATTCAAAATAGCGCTGGCTGCATAAAATACCATCCAATTAAAAGGTCTCAGCTTCTGCATATTTGTCAGTTTGATTTTAGTTTTCTACTGGCATACTCATTCGATAAACGAAACGTAAATGGCTGATTCATGTTTATTGTCTTTTAGTTATGTTCTTTATTATACTTGTACATCTATAGATACATTCGGCGCCCGAATTCATGCAAGATCCCAACATATTCGAAATATTGATAATTTTTCGCTAATTGGCATTGAGCTAGGTTGTGATATTGCTTATCTTGTAGTTAATTCTGAATTTATCTCAATCATGGTAGGATGTCATTTTTTTCAAGATACGTATTTCTGACCGCTACCAAAACGTGCATGCTGAAGAAAGGTAACAACTTTAATAGTATGCGTTTTCATCCTTGATGTTCATTCATAATACATTGTATTCCTAAATTTATTAATGCTACCTATACTGTATAAAGCATGTTTCACACCTATTTTAACCTTGTATGAGAACTATGTGACCGTCCCCAAACTGAAGGTGAAAACTTACTTTTATTTAAACAGGATGTGCACAGTGCGTAGTCCTCAAACCTTGAATTCAAGTGTAGCAGTCAGTTGATTTTAAAAATATTTGGCAGTTTACATACTTTTTAAAACCGAATTGCACACTTTTTGAGTATAAAATTTCAAGAATGCGTAATTTTCTACCAAATGAGTACACTTATTTTTTGCTTCGCGTTCATTCGCCATTAAATATATTTTAATTTATAAAGGCAGTCAAACTAAAGGATGAAAACGCATACTATTAAAGTTGTTACCTTTCTGCAGCATACACGTTTTGGTAGCGGTCAGAAATAAGCATCTTGAAAAAGATGAAATCCTACTATGGCTGAAATAAATTCAGAATTAAATACAAGATTAGCAATATCACAACCTAGCTCAATGCCAACTAGCGAAAAATTATCAATATTTCGCATATGTTGGGACCTTGCATGAATTCGGGCGCCGACTGTATCTACAGATGTACAAGTATAATAAAGAACATAACTAAAAGACAATAAACATCAATCAGCCATTTACGTTTCAGTTATCAAATGAGTATGCCAGTAGCAAACTAAAATCAAACTGACAAATCTGTAGAAGCTGAGACCTTTCAATTTGATGGTATTTTATGCAGCCAGCGCTATTTTCTATTTAATCTATGAATAAATATAGAAATAAAAATATTTTTTTGTTGACGCTTTCCCTAAATATATTTATATTTGTAAAGGCAGTCACAAACACTGATGCATATGCATATTATTTAAGAAGTTAGTTTTTACCGTACATCCATCTTGTTGCTGGTCGAAAGTAAGCTCGATAAAAAGCCGACATCCTATCAGGACTAAAATATGTTCAGAATTGACAACGCAGTAATCTATATCACAACCAGAGTCGATACCGATTGGCCAAAGAGTATCAATTATTTGCATGTGCAGGGTATCCCGAAAAAATGTAAACACATTTCAACTTTTTTTAAATTGGTGTTTATCATGATTTGATCATTGAATAAGGTAAAATATTAACAAGTACCATTTTATTGTTTTATCGCCGAATTTATTCAAACTGTCAACCATTTTGATCATAACACTGCTGACAACGTGAAGCAATGGAGTCGCACATAACATGAAACAATTCCCTTGGTATTCGAATGCATTCATAGTTGATGGCTTTTCTCAATTTAGCCAATGTTGCAATAGGCAAAAGGCAGTGAAACACAATAAAATGATACTTTTAACTATTTTTTAAGTTTTTAAAATAACATAATAATAAACACTAAGTTAACAATTAATTTTAATGTGTACACATCTTTTGGGACACCTTGTACATGCATGTTGCACGAATTCTGGCGCGCATTGTTAGCAAGGTCTCTACATTAAGCTTTGATGGTTATCATGATTCCAGTCAAGCACACCCAAAAAAGGCAGCAGATGAAGACAGGAAACATCAGTCTGAAGAAACTGGAACCACCCAGTTAGTCGCGATCAGGTATACCGTCCAATGAAATCATATAAGAATATGTGGTATATTTCGTAAATAGGAGTTAAAAATTCAACAATTAACTACACCAGGGTATCTGACACCATAAACATATCTCAAGAATTTCATTGGCTGCAAACGATCTCATCAGAATAGTTTAAGTCTCCTTTTGTATGGTCGACGAACACAATACCAAGTTTCACAGAACCATTATATTCTTAGATGAAGCCTCGTTTTATCTAGATGTTTTCCTTAGAACTTACTTTCTCCTTTATTATGCTACAGAGTATTTCTTCTTTTTCTTCTTTTTTAATCACCGGAGCTAATCGTTTTACAGCTGTCTCAGCTGATCTTGGTCTTTCTTTCGTGAACCGTGGAGCAAAGAACGATATGTGCCTGGAATGAGTGAAAAGCTGCTACCGTTAATGGACAATGATTTTATGTAATTAAACTAATTTATTTGTTCTTCTTCTTGGTGTGGTTTGCTTTTCAGCACCAGAGGCCTGTAGTTCACACGCTATGGTTTGCTATACAAGTTTCTTTGATTTCCATCTCCAGTACCTCGTAAGTTGACTGAGGACAAAGACACAGTTCCGCCGAAAAAACGCAAACTAGTGACTACGTTAATAAGACAATAGTGTTACGTAGATGTCTTAAAGATAGGTAAAATATAATTATTCATGAGAAAATGCAGAGACAAAAAGAAGGGAAAATCATAAATATGGAACATGCTGTTTGAGTAGCCACCTCGGTCTTGATGCAGCGCACGAGGCGGAGCACCTGTGTCGCAAGATGTCTAACGAGTCGCTGACGACCAACAAGAAACCGATTTTCCAAAACTGCATTTTATCAACAATAGTCCTTTTTTCTACGTTGTTACTAATTTATCCTTTATTTATTTTATTTCAGAATCATTAAATAGGTAACCAAAAGATACTTTAACGTTAGCCCTAACCCATAACCTGCCAAGCTGCAAAAAACTAACCACTAAACTGAGCCAAACCACCAACAGTCTAAAACTAAATCGTCAATCCACCAAACACCAAACCCTACCATAACAAACTCTACACCCACAGTCATTGTGTGAACAACACAGTGGAGTCGGGTTTTATCGCAAATCGAATTTTAAGAAAAACCACAGGCCTACCAAAAAACATCCCTTGTTATGTACAAACGAAATTATTCAATGCAGTCACCTTCTAGTTTCGCCAAATTTTTTAAGTTTTAGTAGGGCGCCCATTGTTTCATAGAATGGAAAATTCTGATATACTATGCTAAGGGACAAATCCCAATAAGCAACCGTTTCCTTACCCCTGTAACTAATAGAGAGTATTTTTTCCTTCGTAAAACGTATTTATTTACTTATAATCTTCTAACCTCACTTCCACTTTGTACAAGCGACTGCGAAATTGCCTACCTTAAGCAGGTAGATTCAATTATTTACGCAACCATGAAAGTAATTTTGCCAAATAAATCCTGGCTAGCCAATACATATTTCCTTGCAGAGGTCGCTGTGCTTTCTAATTTTGACAGATCACCATTTATGGGCTGAGATACGGCACTTAAGATGTTTCTTATGAAAGGGAATGCTGCTGGCAATCAGCGTTATCATGTTCCAGAGCTGTGCTGGAACAAGTTAAAATAGAATAGAATTTCAGCCAGCTTTTTACTTCTAGTCTTTGCGCGCAAGTTCATTACTAGTTGGCTGGTAGGCGTTGGCAAACCTGGGATCAGTCTGATGGAAAAAGGAAGAGTGGAGTCTATATTGGTCGAAGCCCGCGACAATTACAGACTTTAAATAATCTGAAGCCCTGTGACTTCTTGCAACACACAAACCACGGTGTTTTAGTGCTTATCAGTTTCAGTGCGTTTTTAGTTAATTAAATGTGCGATGACATTTGGACTGTTTATTATTTACCGAGACATTTCCCGGCCAAAATACTTAGCCACGTGGGTAGAGTGCGGGTAAATAAAAGTTAGTGACAATGAGTCAAACTTCAGCGTAATCGTCACGCCAAGATGGGGAAACTATAGCCATTGTTGACACTATTTCGGGCTGATAGAATAATACTCGCACCAAATATGAGATCCAACGATGAACTCAAGAACTGCTAAATATAACGAGCATGTAGTTGCGGAGGAGTATGCCCTTTGAAGCCTCTATTCCTCTATAACCGTTATCTCCGGCTGTCGCTGACGATGGGTGCCTGTGCGAATCCATAATGTCATGCTAATAAGACTCATGTTCCAATGATCACATTTTCTGCCTGTGAACCATTCGCTGGAATTTTCCGCTTAGCTTCGTTTGGCACTGAGTATCTGGAAATTCGTTTATAAACATGACTGGAGATCTTGCCACTTTAACTTCTTAATGTGGCGTTTATCTATTTTTGCTAATCTTATATACGTGCAGTCAGAATGTAGGTCATATTTTGTACGGATAGATGGGCTCGTTAAATTTTTCAGGCAAGGTCTCCACTTATATCCCGGAAGGTCATGACTTGCATAAATATTAAACGTGGAAATGAAAGCCACCGGGAAAGTCAGTGCAAGGCACAAAGTGTTAAGGCGGAACTTCAGAAGCAAGTACACATAAAGCCATTTTAATCAACTTATTGGGAGTGGCTAGCGTGGAACTGCAGGTCCTGGGCAGGCAGCTGTGTAATATTTGCTGCCAAATGCTAACACACAATGGGAGAAGACTGAAGGTCTAAGTAGTGGGTGTACTCACTAAAGAACTTAACTTAATTAGTCTGAGTTGCTGCCTGTCATGGGTCACAGACTGAGAGAGATTAGCCGCAGTTAAATTATCTAATTAAATTTCAGCGAATATTCTGCTGTCCGATTTCTTGTGCGCTCGGAATCAGAGCATTTCTCTGATTCCGGTTTGACTGACAACCGGTCTTTCCACATGTACGCTACTTTAAGCCGAAACTGTGTGTGTGAAGGTTGAGGCCATGAACTGGGTCAAGAAAACTTGTCGTTTTCAAGACTATAATAGCCACAGTGAAAACGTTTTTGGAGTTGTATTAGGCATCAGCATGCAGAACGTCTGAATTTGGTGAGTAGGTCAGTAGTTGCCGCAGAGTTAGATTTGAGAGAACTTTGAATATGGGATAAAACCGCTTTTTCTTTGGCAAAATAGTATCTTATGATGGGATGCTCAGCGGCAAATGGTAAAGAACTGCTTGATAGTCTAGCTTATCACACCCAGCACAAATATTCTTGGTAAGGGAACCCCTCGTTCGAACTGGTCCTAACTTTCAAAGATACTTGGCTCAATCGATTGAAATGAACTGAAACCAGACCTTATGAAGAAGCGTAGGCTACCCTTTTTCTGTCAGGCCGTTTATCAGTTTGTTTCAAATATCTTTTTTTTAGCGCTACCGACGAAGTTTCAAGTAAAATTTAGGCACTTGTAAACAACCTTTCTTTCCATTCTTAACCCAAATTCTGCGGTGAAAACTTCAATAAGCGACGGAATGCATTGTCGCAGAAGGAACCAATTAAAAACAACGCGGGAATCGAATCTTTTTTTAGTTAAAAACATATTCTAAATGGTCCCGTCACTATGAAAAAATAAATACGATGTTTATTCAGTGGGAGGTTTAGAAACAATATGGGACATGCTAGAATATGCAGTATTCTTCTCCGAGAGCATTTCCAAAACAGCTGTCGAAGCCTAACGGAATTCCGCAGCTGAAGTACATCGAAAAACAGAAAGACGGTACATCTATGAAATCTAGTCGCTTCTACGGTACTTCATGTTATCATTTTTTAACATTTTCCGGAATTTAAAGGGCTGGCTTCTCAGTATGCGTGGTGATAGGTACATAATAAATCAGAGGTTTTGACAAGTCACAGTTACCCTCCACCTTGCCTCCGTTATAAGTTATTCTTCTGGTGTGACAGGATTGAGGAAATTGACACTTTGTCATTTTCTTTGTTCACTTTTCTAGTAAAATAACAATCTTTGGTTTTTTTGTTCGCACATATTGTCAAAAGGCAGCCTTATGAACAATCCTTATAAAATAAACCGCCAATTTTGACATATTCTTTGACCAAACGCATGCGGAGGTTTTCTGAGGAGCATGTCGTAGGTAGACAGCTATTTCTTTGACTCCAGACTATTACACTTTTAGGTACAGCAACGCCAATTATAAGAAGATGCTTTTTGAGAGGGTTCATTATTCATCTAAAGATAGGAAGAACAAGCAGAAGTTGTGAGATCCATACAAAGATATGCAACCGTTTTTGACAATGGAAGGTACGACTTTCTAATTATATAACTCAAAATATTATGGAGAGGTTTGATCTTGAAAAATAATTCCCCAAATCACATGAATAATGTAGATGTCTTCAGAATATGAACGCGTGGTGTCAACTTAGATGCTTCACAGATGAGACATTTGTGTGAAATTCGGGATGAAGGAAAATTGCACATGTCCGTTAAATGTGCTCTTTTTTCCCAAATCCATACCTTGAAGCTCCCAGAATTGAAGCCATTTTCAATTGGTAAGCATATAAAGGCGCTCATGCTACCACCCGTTAGGTTTTGTTTTAATGCTTCCATACTTAGTCTTTTTTTCAGGCTTTGATCTCGCGATCTCATATTTTCCCAAACTGATTTTAACTTTTTATTGTGTTTTCACCTGCAAATGCTGAGTCCTCTTGTGTTATGGTCCTGCAAGTGGAAGTCAATAAGAAAGTTGTTTTTATTCTACAAAAATAAGTTAATGTATAATTGGTGTTCAGTGAAGATGCGCAAAGACAAATGTGTGAAGTGACTAAAAGGATAAAAGTTAGCTGTCGCAACACCGTGATAGACATTTTAGTTGCTACTTAAATCAATTGAGTAGTGCGAGTTAATTGCATCCATCCCAGCGCACGCTACAATGCACTGAATTCTAAACTGAAACTAAACACCTAATCTTAAAGCCATATCGCCGGCACAAAACACATCTTGTCTACTTAACACTTATTACTGTAGTAATGAAGAAGTGTCAGCTCCACTAGGTTATAGAAGGCGTATTTTCCTACGCCAGACAGGCGGATAACCTCTGTTGTATTAACGATACGCAGTGGCCTAAAGTGAATTCTGAATTTTATTAAACATCTGCCAAATACTAGTTTCGGAAGGCTATAAGTGTCCGCGCACAACATGGGTTAATATAGTGGCCATGGGCCAATCAACTGTCGGAGATAATCAAGTTGTCAGGGCGTTAGAAACAGCTACCAAACAGGATGGGGGGAGGCAATTAGCTGTCAGTGGAGTTGGGGTCAATTATAGCGGTCTACGCTTAGTAGTTGTCAGTGGAGCTGGGAGTCATAAACAGCAATTAGTGTGCGACCTTGCCACCCGGTAAAGTGTCCCGGTAACCTTGCCTCCTCTTCTGGCTGGTTCGTTGTGGGGTCCTCTTCGCTTGTCATTCTTACGTTTGGTTTTGCTTCGTTCCGTCTTTTTTTCCACATAACGGCGCAAGATTTGGTAGGACACTGGCAGGTCTAGATGCCTGTTGACCGACTTGGCATCTGAGCATTATGCCTCAAGAGTCAGCCTTTCGGCTTTTGAGGTTTTTCGGCCTTTGGTGGTTGCTCCTTGATGATCGAAGAAACGGCCAGTCGGAACTGGCAGCACACACCTCAAATTATCTTTTTGGTTGATTTCTCATCTCTGAAGATGGACTTATGCAAGTGTTTGCAAGCTCAAAACAATAAATCGATTGATTTGGTGCCCGACATGCCTTCTTCCTCATTCAAAGAAATACTTCTCCTAAGCTAACTGTGGAGGGTTATACGCATTGTAAGTGTTGGGAAGTTCTCCCACATATACTCAAATCACATAGGATAAAAATATCCACGATATATATTAGCTTCTTAAGAACAAGAGTTCACATGCAAAGACACATCTCGATTTAATCCATTACGATAGAATGTGAGTAAATGTTTCAGGAATAAAATAAATTGCTATGGGTGTTTGGCCGATTTAAATAATTATTTCGACTTTCTTGTGAAAAACGCAGTGGCCTTGAATGAATTTGAACCCACGCACCTTGGGATGGTTTAAGTCAAACCAACGTTCTAGACAACTGAGCTGCCAAACAAGCTATTTTTAAAATTTACTTGGCAGTAATTTGAGGGGTTTTTGATTGGCTGTTTACAAAATCTTAATTGGACTGTCCACCTATTGTAGCAGAATCGGTGGACAAAACGAATGGTTTACTTATTTAATGCGCAATATAAGTGCAGACGATGGTTAGGAACTATTAACGGAAAAAGCTATCTTCGAAAATTTTTAGGCATAAGGAAGATGGGGACGTTAAACGCTGTAGGCAGTGTACGATCAGCAACGTAAAGAAGTTCTATCAATAAATCCAAAGTGAACTGCGATCACCGTTCAAACCTATGTTTAGAAACGACTTTAGGTTAATTTGTGTTGACCCAAGTGTGAAAAACTCTCGGCGTTTGGCGGGATTTGAACCCGCGCATCAGAGAAAGCCTTTGCCGGAGGCTAATGCTCTACCGATAAGCTACAAACGCCC
>JAYGXS010000002.1:52492948-52550884 GCA_036362985.1 Ligula intestinalis
CATGATTACCCCGCTAGCGATCTTATCAGCCAGACCTGATGGCCAAACATTCACCTTTGGTTCGGCATAAAGTGGACTGTCGATGACCTGGACGGATGCCTCTGTTTTTCCAGTTCCGTTGGCGAACTCTGCAATCAGCAAGGAAGAAGCAGGACGCGGCTTCCACATGGTGCTGACACTTGGAACCTTCGCAATGCCCCCCACCCTAGTGGGAACCCCTTTTTTCTCCAAAATCCCACGCATTACCTCAGCAAGAGCGGCAGTTTTTCGCCTAAAAATGGCTGAGGAGTTTTTTCACAGTCTGCTCCTATTTTCATCCTATGACACAAGACAACTGGCCTCGCCAACAGTCTGATAAAAAATTTCTGCAACCACTGCACATCTGTACAAATAGGGCACTCAAAGGAATTTTTCCTACATATCCCTCAATATACTGATGCTGATACAGGTGACAATCCGGCGAGCCGAGAAGCACTTCAGCCATGGTTCACCTGCCCCAATTCATTAAAAAGTGCAATGACTTGCCTAATCCATGCATGGTGCTGATACTCAATTTGGCCAAAGCAAGTCACCGCTAGTGACGGACAGGCCACCACCATCTCATCCTATACCAGTACCGGAAGGCCAGATTACCAGGCAGTCATTTCGCCTTAGTCCACCACGCCTGATGAAAGGTCAGCAGGTCAGAGGCCGCATGCTGTCCAACAGACCAGCGACACTCAAGAAGGAAATTACGGTTAATTGTCGTCGTATGTTTCAAGTAATGTCTGTATCCTTTAAAAGCCGCAAAGTCCTGTACATGTGCTACTCTATCTGCCATTACTCTCTGACTATTTCTCTGATGACGAATCCGCGACGGATATCGAAACGTCAGGCGAATAAAAGTGTTGTCACAGCGATTGAGTCATATTTTTCGAAATCACCTCCAAGAACTTGCATGTTCACTTGTATTGTTATTAACCCTACTCTTTTTGCCAGTAGACTAGCATCCATCCAGAGATCCTCTTTAATTCTTATCAGGCGCTTGCATTAAGTCACTCACTCTGCTATTATGCTGACAAATCAATCGACCTAATGAATTCAACCTAGCTACCCTCCTCGTTTCGTTAGCGCTTTGCAGCAATAACGCTTTTCACTAAAACAGTCCTATGCCAGCTCCATTCGTTTGACATACGTGTCTTCGGCCTTCTTCTTTCTAACCTGATTTTTTAGCTGGCCACTGATTGCAGCATTGTGAAGAGATGCCATAGTTAAGAAGAAGAAGAAGACTCGATCGCTGGGACAATATGTTTATTCGCCTGACGTTTCGATATCCGTCGCGGATTCGTCATCAGAGACATGAGTAGCCATAGTTAACCAACTAAGCTGTCTGATAAATCCTAGTTCTAGATTACGTACTTTCATCACAAAAATGTCTGTGAAATAAATTCGTAGCATCAACCATGCCCATAGATTATGTTGTCAGTAGGATAAACCACCTAAGTTGGAGTAACGCTAAAAGTTCGTGATTGATTATCGATCTGTAATCATGTTCTGGCGTTTCGCTATTTCTTCATTAAATCCCATCACCAGCTGGTACGAAAGTAAACAGTTTTGAATTTTTCAGTATTGCTGTTTCCCACTTATTTGTACTGCAAACTCCTGTGCATGTGCGTCTTGATCTGCTTTTTCTCTCTGACTATGTCTCTGATGATGAATTGGCGATGGATATCGAAACGTTAGGCGAATAGAAGTGTTTTCTCAGCGATCCATTTGTTTTTTCTCAAAAAAAGATAGGTTTTATTGATACTAATGAAGGTCTTTCGATAAATACAGGCGAACCAAAAAAAACAAACGAGACTTCTTTCGAAAACATTGACCCAAATGAATGCAGTGTTTGGAAAAGTTAGTCTTAAAGCTTGCAAATACGGACCTCCAATTAAAATTCATTTGACAGTTTCTTAATCCATAATATCAATATCAGAAAAGATAGAGGACATGGCTAGGTCCATGTCTTAAAAACCATCTTTCAATTCGTGACGGATTTATGAAGGCTTTTATAAACACGCTTGAGTATTTTTCCATTTTTCATTGAATGACAAAATATTTGGGATCTGAACCCATATCAGCAGGAAGGCTTTAGCACCGCCAACGCTTTTCGCATAAAGCTAAGAAAGCTTTGCATGGTAGCACAACTGAAAACTCTACCCTTCCTCATGGAACTCTGGCACCCCACTTGTTTCCCTTGTGCGACGCACTAAGTTTTGTGTCAAAAGCAGCCCTGCCCAACCAATCCGCGGATTCTCCTGTCGACATTCGGGGGAATGTGGTTGACTACGGGCTGTTCCCGTGGATCTGCCGGGGTGGAGACAGGTTTTTAAGCCGAATTCCCCGTCGCTGAAAAAAATGCGTAGCGTGACGTCCCTTTTATATCATTTTAACCCCCAGTCTTATATTTTGTCAAAGGCCACAGCACACAATAATGGTAATTGATTAGTTATTGATACGAAAAGAAGATTTCGAAAACGTGTGCAGTTAATGTGGTTATTCCACTTTCTCCAGATCTTGGCTCTAAAATGTCAAAAATGATTTGTTTAGTGAAGTATGCACGTGCTAAAGTCGTCTGAACAAATACGTCACCTCAGTAACTTAAAGATCTAACTAAGAGGCATTCAAACATGTATGCGCATGTCTATATATAAAAATTGGATGTCAACTGAGCACTTTAGAGAGGCACTCCAGAGGGCAAATATTCGATTCGTACAGTATAATCGCCATGATCGGTCCAGGGACCAGCATCATCGGTCCGATACTCTGCAAAGATTGAACAGTTATTTACTTTTTAACAAAAGGAGAAAATATATGTGGGCAAAACAAGAAGTCTTCATGCATTTGAACTTGAAAAGCGCTCCTCTTTGTAAATAGGTAATATTATCATTTCCTAAGTTAAACTCATCTGTAGAGTCAGATTGCAAGCAGAGCATGCAGTATGTTTACTATTTAATAGTTTCCTCCCTGGTAGCTATTGAAAACTAGAATTGTAACAGTGCCCATTCTGCCAACTGTATACAACTGTGTTTTATTTCAGATCTTTTTAAAACCCCGTAATTTGAAGTGATTGGCCAAATCCTCAAAGGGGTTTCCAATTTCAACCTAACAGATATAGTTATTTTGGTGACATTCAATACACAACTTAAAAGCATTTTTATGTGCCATAACTGGTAAGTCAATTAATAGATCATTTTAAGGAACTGAAAAATCTCTCCTATGTATGTTGTTAGAGTAGACGACAAAAACTGTTTTTCTAGTTACAGACTAAGCATATTCATTTGGCCGAATTTTGAAAAAAATCCACGGCCACTGAGTTTTTCACGATTTGCTCAAATTAATTATTAAAATATCCCAAAGCCCTCTATAAATGAAGGTATATTCGCGAAACATTCCCTTTTATTTCTAGGTTGCAACGTGGACACGCAAACACCAACTGAAATAAACGATATAAAGAAGGTACAAACTATATTACCATCTGTCATTGGAGCACTCTGAAATGCAAAAAGGCGAAGAAATTGTAAAGCATCCTTCATCATCGTGGCTGGTCTAACTAGCATTATCTAAATGACTATATTTGCGTGACTCTGCGTATAAAAGTGAATCAGTTTGCATGAATATGTTTGCTGCTTTGAATAATGAACTTTTTTGCAAGGAACTGAGAAACGGGTGCAATTAAGACAAATACGAAAGTTCAATTGACCCAACTGTAAAAATATTGCGGCCTCTGTGGGAATCAAACGCATACAGCAGGAGAGGGTTTTGTGCAGGCATGAATTTAATCAAAAATGGACCTGTTTTACCGGACCAACTCACTGCTTGTGTGAAATTCAACACCAAATGTACTTTCCAGGCAAGATTTCATAAGCAAATCACCCACCTCACGTACTGCTGCGTGTATTCGACCCCCACCGAGGCCGCGAGTTTTGCACAACTGGGTCAACTGTATTATGCAAACATTCGAACATTGGCATAGTAAACTTCTTGAACTGAAAATTTATCCCCTAAATAGCCACCAGTATTCAGCCTAGTTACTTATTCATAGGCAAATGCAGCGCAAATTCACTAAGGTTCTTTGTCGTGTTCCGTGATGCTGATGTTTAGCCAATTGTCTAACGGCTTCACTTAATTTGTTTGTATTTTTGTACAGTCCTAGCGCAGAAATTTACATCATATCAACTGAGGCTCTTGGAGGCAAAGCAACCACTTAATAGGTTTCATAATATTTGATTTTACATATACACGAATTTGGCATAATACTTGTTCGTTTGTGACAATTTGCGTATAACTTATCATTTTAACTAAATATCTGAAGCTTACAATAGGCTTATGTGCGTCATGGTATAATTGACATTCCTGCAAATATTAGCTATTTAAATAGTGAGTTTTCTACTCAGCAAATCTGACAGTTTAGCGTTAGCTGTACATTCAGCAACTTATCCTATTAAACTCTCACTGAAGGTACTAAATGTGCAGTCCACTGTAAGAGATAACACAGACAGGTTGCACTATTGATTAATATGCAGTCCAACTGTAAAATATTTTACTTATTCCTGAATGGCAACTGTGGCTTTCCCATATTTCCGGCCTTTTCATTAAGCATTCGATAAGAACAAATCCTGGTATGCCATGCTCTCTTTCTGTAAAGCGAAACGCGCCACTTGATCAAAATGTAGTAACAGTGTTTTCTAAAAGGTAACTTAAAAATGGCCATTTTGTCTGAACGCATCTTGTGATGACGAGTATTTTTGCTCATATAACGGTTGAGCAGAAAAACGATGAGTTGTTTTTCAACTGGAATTTAAAGGTTTCTTAATTTTTAGCCCTTAGTAAAACTTTAGGATCTAATATGTAGTTTAAGTTTAAAAATTGGCTTGAACTCGACAATTTTTATCGAAATAAATGTCTTACAAGTATATCGGTTTGGAAACTTACTAAATAGTTGGTTTACCGAATGTTTCTTCAAAAGCAGCCTGACATATGTTCATGAAGTAGATTATATTTCATAAGGATAAGCATGCCACATGAGTATGCCAAGTTATGAGCATTGCTACAGCTACACAACATAAGCCTTTGTTAAAAAGGACCAAAAGTACGTCAAACCTTAATCTCACTAAAGAATGTTGCTTAAGGTAAGCCATAAGCACTCACCTGGTCTCCTCGTTCACGAAAGTCGCCTGAATCAGATAACATTTTCATGATCAGCGCCGATGTCTTTTCGTCGTTGTATCAACAGAAATAATAACAACATAATATTTCATCAGATAACGCTGTGAGTGGGTTTGATTTCACTTCCATACAAAAATGGTGTTTAGGTTTCTCCATACATTAAAGCCTTGACGTTATTCAAGTAATAAAATGTGCACCGAAAACGAATATTTACCTGTCGTAACTAACATGTCCATCTTCTCTCTTTCACATACGAACGGCTTCCAATCATCCACTGAAACCCAAGTAAGTTGACAAACACATTGAGTAAAGATTAAACACAATTTCACCTTTTAAATCCACTTGTTAGTACCACGCACAAAAATAAATTTATAAACTTTAGCAACACTTAATATTTAATTGCAATACCATTTAACATGTGCCATATATTTGGCAGCAGTGAGCACACCATCAATCATTATTTACAAATATATAATCAGGAACTGGCGTTATACGAATGATATCCAAACCTTTTCAGGTGTATTTATTTACTGGATTAAACGGTTTACGTATTTCCCTGGCGTTTTATATAAACCTCCATATTTATAAATATAGGTTTATTGGCCTAGTTTAAGCCTAAAAATGCAAAACTCACGAGACAAGCCAAATGGTCAAATAATTTTAAAAATTACCTCAAGCAGAAAGTCTGGATTGCATACAATTATGTCTTTAAGAGACTGGAACAGTCCAATAAAACTTACTTTCAGGGAAATCTTTTCCCACTGCGTTGCTTCTTTGCTTAGGAACGTATTGTTCTAAAGAAAAAGTAACCATTTTTTGGATTTTCCTGAGGAAAGTTAATGAATGTATAAATTTCATAATTTGCGCTGCACCCTCACCAGCTTTTGGACCCTCACGGATTTCAGTCGTGGGTTTAATCTGAGCTTTGTCGTTGGCTGTTCAAATAAGAGAAAATTGTGTGAAATAGGTAGGAATTTTAAACACCTGATTACATATTCCGAGCAGCGCATGTTTAAAAAGAGGTATTGTATATCCGTTTTCGCTTACCGACGTGGGTATATCCAATGATTTCAGCGGCCTCAGTGACGCAGTGGTCCGCTGTTGAGCAGTTAAAAAAGTGTGACGTCAATGACTTCTTATAGATTTAAGCCCAAACTTACTGGTGGCAATGCCACCATACATCATCCACAGAAAACTTAAAAAACCGGGTGCCTTACGGGCAGTCCTAAGTACTTCAGCTCAGAAGCATTTATCTTATAGGATAATATATTCCGAAATATTTTTATACCGTAATATCTATTAAGAAGAATAATAAATTTCAAATAATAGTACAATAGAAAACTTTCACCGGTAGTGGAATTTTGTTTGAATTGGAAAGTCATTTGAGGTCATATGTCGATTTCCGTGAGAGTCATGTCTGGGTGAAACTCGTTACCTTCTGCGGATGCCTATTCTCCCACCGTTCATTTGTTCAGCAAGCGCTTGCACTATCGCCTGTTAAAGGTTAACTAAAACCCAACATTGCGTTACTGAGATAAGTATAAACATATAACTACCTCGATTGCAAAAAACTGTCTTGTTTATTTTAATGTCATCGATGATGCGATGTGCGAAGGGAAAATTCGGCGTGCACTGCTTGCCACTGTATCGCCAGTATCCCACATTTTTACCGACAGTTTTTTTACAATGAATTGTATGCATGCTGCACACAAGGCTTGCACGTGAAAAAATCTGCAACATAACCACTGGTTATGCAGGACTCTGCAGCCTGAGTGGACTTTTCATGAGCGCCGTTATTTGCTCCTAATACCCTAAGTGGGTCGTTGCCCGCACGATGCCTGCCCTTCCTGTTGTGACCTCAATCTATATAGACCTCAAGTTCGCTGCGATCGCCAGACTTACTGCCGCGAGACATGGACCACCCACACGCTGTCCACCTCCACGTCGTCCAACCAATCACAGGTCGACATAGCCAATGAACGCTCTCTCACTCTGTCTACTGGCCTGACTGCTCTCAAACTGGCACTTGGACCGCGGCTTGCTCTCCTCCTGGTCGTGTTCTCCCAAGTCAGACTTCTTTCCCCTTTTCTCCGTTCCTGTGTGCACAATTAACTCTTCCTACCAATTTGGCCTTTGCCGATTTCTTCTATACTAAGTAACCATGGTCTGAAGATCGCATTTGCTGGGTTCAACTCACTAAGCCCCCTGCGATAATACTACAGTTGGGCTTTATATAGCCTTTATTATGCTGCAGTTTACTTAATATCGAAGATCTTGAATTATGGGCTTGGTCCTATAAAAATGAAACATGACTGCCCCTGTCGTGTCTGCACCAGGCATTACGTTTGGTCGCACTTAAGGTCAAGCATTTGCATCAAACTGTGATGAGCTTTAGCTTCACCTGAGGACTAAACAGGAGTGCAAAAAGGGATCAAGGTAGGTGCAGCAAAGTTCATTTCTTCATCTGCAGTGCAGTTGATCCTCAACTTCACTCATAACTAACGGCGCTATCACTGAAAAAACTTATAAGTGCAAGTACAATCGGAAATTTTATGCGATCACTTGAATCGGCATTTACCAAGGGTAACGAAATAACTGCCTAATGTTTATGAACTAATGAGTGGAAGATGACAGTATACACTCCTTGGTGTGCAGTTATGTCACTTTTGTGTGCGTTAATCCGCGTCGTTTATGCCGACGACTGAATAGCGACTGATACTTGAACCGCCATATTTTATGAGACAGGGCATACTAATTGTCCGTGAGTTATAATGCTTTTATCATTATTTGGCTGCAATTTCTATGCCCAACATGCTTTTTTTTCATTCGAACTTCAAAACCCTAACTAAAAAATAACGCACTGGCCCATAGAACGCAGAAACTTCTTGATTGATTTAAAGTATGGAAAATTACTATCATAAGTAGAAAAGCACTGTTAATTTATCACAAATATAATTTGGTCTTATGTAAACAAAATGCTACGACGGCAGAAGTCAATCGAAAATTATTTTGTTGGCACCAGTATTTTATTTTCGGATACCTTAAATTTTAACTCACTGTTTAGTGGAGGGCAGGTAAACACACGCTTTTGGACAGGTGGGCCAGGAATTTGGCTGCAGTTGGAGTGTCGAAAACCTAAAGGTCAGAGAAACATATCTTGATATCAAAATTTAAGCTGTTGCGCTGCAGCGTGTTTTTTTACCCAGTGTCGAAGTAAACTATTGCGAAACTGTGAATTCGAAAATGACATTTTGCAACTGTGTCAGTGTCTCCATCCGGTGGTTTACTTAAATGCATTAAGAACCCATCATTAATTAACAAAATCAGTATATATAACATCTAAACATACATATATATACATATGCATGCATATACATACATATATGCATACATACATATGCATACATACATATATATGCATATATAAATTCACTCAGAAATGTGCAAACACCGATCAAATAGTCTTCCGAACTAAACAGAGTTCATGTGGTGGTCAGAGGTCCCAAACGGGTGACCACCTACCAGGCCGATTCCGGCCGAGTCATAATAGCAGTAAAAGGGGGGTGTGACAGCATTTGGGGTAACTTGATGCAGAACTGTTTTGGGCTTATTAGCCTTCATCAGCCAAGCATAACCCTGAACACCAGCTGGTCGAATAACACAAACAAACGCACTTAAAGATGGCGCAGATGGAACACCACTGGTGGCTTATAAGCCCGAAACAGTTCTGTATCAAGTTACCCCCAAATGTTGTCATACCCCTTTTCAGATATTTATATATATCCGTATATATAAATACGTGTATTTAGTTTGAATGTCAACGTTTTCACTCATCACCATCATGAAATTTAATGAATAAATTAAAATGAAACTGCTAATGGTGCTTATTTAGGAAACCCAGATTAGCTTTGTTACATGTTGATTGGTTTGCTGCTTATTTACGCTAAAAAAGACAACTTACAATGAAAACTGCTTCGCTTAGTAATTAGAATAACTTCTCATATAATAAGTCACATGTGAGAGCGTGTTTGTATTTACTTGTTTTAGTTTCAAGTCAAACAGAACCAGCAGTACATTTTCTTATTTCAAGCACTGGCAAAAAGTAACGCACCACTGGCGGACGTTCCTCTTACCGCCTTTGTTCTAGCTTCAACGGACGATCTTCTTTGCTTACAACGCTCTAAAACATTAAGTTAAATGATTGTTTGATAGTTTACGGTTTTAAGCTGCACAAAATTCATTAAGGCTACCACAATAATGGTTTATAATGAAGATGCATATTTTGTAGTAAGCAAATATAAATTCACTTTTCTACCAATATCACGATTCCACTCAAAAAATAGGAAAAGTTCTAGAAACTACTTAAACTCCATAATAGTGCCGAACTGCAATGATTTCAAAGAGGCAGACCCGATTGCAACGATTCAAACAATGGTTCTATCAGCTAACAGACAAAGAGCAAGGTGATACTTCCGTAAGCTTCAACAAAGGCCCAACTTTTCCACATATCAGTAAGAATGTACAATCCTTTAAGTATAACCAGGGATACTCTTGAAAATCTCTAGGAGCACTTACACACGTTTACTCTTAAAAGACCTCCTAGGCAAAATTGTATAAATTTAAAAACATATTAAGCAAAAACTTTGCTCAGCTTATACCTTTTTTTCAAAGGTCGGCTCCAAGAATAGCAAATAATCTGCTTTTTTGGAATTTTTAAAATAATCAACAGGTCAATAGGTTTAAAATATCATTATTGCCATGAATACAAATGAAACAACGCCCCGACTTTGATAAAGTAGATGGCCTCTGACAAAACGCAACGATACTTGTGTGCCTTATTATTCTTAAGTTTCTGAATATTCCAGAGTTTTATCTATTTCCTTTCAGAAAGTATGTAATGTTGACTCATTTGCAGAGTTATGTAAAATGGTAAAAATCTTTAACATTTCATCAATTTTTTACCTTTTAAGCGATTACATAAATTTTATGTTGTAGTTACCTCTGGCATTAGAGGAGCCTGATTGCGAGCGGCATCGAGCTCTTTCACAACTCATTTCACGACCAGTTGAACGGGCTGCAAATGAAAATTTTGAAAAGTTGCTTGCTCAAATGACTTTTGATGCACATATCTTAAGTCTGGACAAATCTAACTAGTTTACTTGAAGAAAAATATAAAATGCTCCCCAGACTTCTTAAAACGTACAGTATAATATATGACCTTCCTACAATATTAATGCTACCAATCACATTTGCTGATCTTTTTAAAAAAATGGATTAACTTTTGCTGGCAAATTTTTAGTCCCACTTCTTATTAAAAAATCTATAAAGTAAGACAAAACATGGCTCATGCTACCGAATTAGCTCATCGAGACATCAGTTGGTAATGGTAATGTTCCAAAATGTTTTAAACGTTTCCCACAAGGGGGAAATTATGCTGAAATTCATTGACATACCTCTGGGTCTGCAATGCTGGACAGCTGCCGTTCTTTCACTAACTGAAATAAATTTAAAACAGAAATTTGAAAACCCCTCTATTTGAAGCAAGGATTCAACAACAGCACCAGGTTAGCTGACTGTGGAACTACTTGTATCAATGTGAGAAATAAATGATTTCATAAACTTACAATAAATGTCGGAGGTCGAGCCGAAGTCATGAGAGCCGGCCTTGCTTTTCTGCCAGCCTGTAATTTTTTAAAGTTACGGCGTTTTTAAGGAAGACCAAAAATTTAACATGGGAAATATGAAGAACGATTTTAAACGTTTTTCACGCAAAAGTGAATGGCTAGCATGTTGAAGCTTACTGCTTACCTTTGCCTTTTTCTCTGGATACATAACGATTCGGACGTACACCTGAAAGATGCAAATAATTTTGCGCAGTCGTAAAACATTATTATAGGAGGCCCTATTAAACAATTAAAATTTTAAACAAAAACAAATTCTTTATTGAGGCCGTAGCACTTGGCATTCTGAAGCTTACCATGTGATGATGGCGCAGCGGCTAACTCTGTAACTGTCCAAAAACATGGTAATGTTAGGTCACCCATGAAGATTTTAACAATATGATTTATACCTAATCACAATTGTATGGATAACTATACCTGCGTAGGGTTGAGCAGTTCGTCGGCGTGGATCGGTTCTTTCTGAAAGTTAAAAAAGTGTCCAGTTGACTATCTCTTTATAAGGATGTTAAATAAATTGAATTAGTCAACCTAGACACTGTGGATTTTTTGCCAAAATTAGATCTTATGCTTGAAAATCCCAATGATTGGATCAAAATTTAGAGTTTGCGCACAAAACCTGTGTTTTGTCACATATGAGTGAGTTAAATGGGCTTCTCATATCCCTACCATGTTCTATGAGTTAAGAATTTATTTAACTGACAATTTCCATTTCGGGCGTATTTATGTGATAGCCAGCACGCTATCACCGCTAAATGATTCAGATAAATGACCAGCCTATCGTTTACCAAACTTTTCGTCTACACAAGGTATGGTTTAGACATCAAAACATACAAACTGTTCTAGGTGTGCTAAAACGTTTGACAGATCCAGCCTCCGATTACCTGTAAAATCCTTACTACGTTTAAGAAGGCAACATTGAGAAAAATTGGGTTAAAAACTCCATAGGGTTAGTAAATTTATTCAACATATATGCTTGTCATGCATTTCTGGATAGCATTGAAATCTAAGACATACGCTACTCCCCAAATATCTTATGAAGGTGCGTTCTGCTTTGCTACTTTCCAATGAGACTGGTGGAGTGCTTTTGGAAGCTTATATGCGACTTCGCAAACAGGTTCAAAAATGCCCAAAATTACCTGGCCTTTCAAATGGCAAGCCCGTGGACCACATAAACATCAACATTATATGTAAATTGTCAAAGGATACAAGTGCGGTATGATACAAGTTATTTCTGTGTCTCTGTTGTTCTGTAGATTTAAAAAGGAGCATGCTAGATACTATACCTTTCATGAGGTAACGTACCATATCTTAACTCATACCGCGGAGGATTACTTCTCGGGCCTATTAGAATAAAGCATAATTTCACGCAAGTAGTCAATTTCTAGAACAGCAACCATTATAAAAGTCTTTCAGTTGATTGAAAAAGCCAGATAAAATGCTCATCTATTAAAAATCTGCATTTTTAAGCCTAAATGACTTATTTGCTTCTAATCACGCGATATGAACAAAATTCCAACTCAAAAATTTAGCTCAAACTTAGAAAATATTTCGAATGAAGGATACGAGATAGCAGTTTTAAATTATCTACTCACGGGCAATAGACTGGACCATGATGTTCAAAACAAGGTTTTCGTTGACGCTCCGTTTACCAGCGAGTAGATATAAAACGCTTTTTTATAATTAGTCCCCACCCGACACGCGCTCAGCTGCCAATCTCTATCAAGCCAACTGCAAATTTACACGTCGTCCCCCAAAAAACCTCCCACCTGCCTTTACGAATCTTATGCACAATGACTAAGCCAGGTGTCTTTTTGAATGCAGAGTTTGCCGGAGAGGCAAGAGCGACTTTGCACGCATGGCACACCACGCACCCGTCAATCGTACAAAACAGCTCAAGACACGAATAAGAGGGGTAGACACGAATTTCGGGTTAGTCTAGTGAGGGGGATTTACCCCTTTAATCTCATACGAGACCGCTATGTGTACATATTTACGCCTAAGCGCATGCAGAAGCAGAACTTTGTTTTCATTTACTAATGTGGATGTCAGTTGCATACTATCAATCGTTTACATTTTGTTAACCAGTAGTAAAAACTCCCAATTTTCGTTCTGGTAGCTACCCGCGTGCAAAAATATATAGAAGTGAGATAACAATATTTACATAAAACCGAGCTTTGGGCAGCGCGTTTTCAGTTCAAATCTACCAATGTTTGTGAACATCAGAAACTTCCCGAGGATTTAATTCTGAAGATGAAATAGTGAACAAACGTGTGGTTTTGCTAAATGCTTAGCAGGCCTTTACATTTAGATGTTAGTTAAGTCAATAAACTATGCTGTTTGGTAAAAAAATAAGATGGTTGTCAGGGGAGGGGTAATTGGGGTTAATATCTGCTCAGCATTAGAGGGGGGTCTGGCAGTCGGCCAAGGTGATAAGCTGCTGGCTGTTGTATTAGGGGCTTTTGATCCTGGTAACTGCGGCACAGCGACGAAGTTATTTGGGCACACAGGACCGGTCTGCCTAGCCTGATGACGGCCGCCACTTCTGGAGACAGCCGATTCTGTCCAAGAAATTTTGCATAGCTACCGGTCTTCCAGGTACGCTAGAATGAAACTGTTTAAACCCTTAATTCGGTCCTTTCCTAAGCGTGCTGGAATGTGTACTCGTACTTATTTGGATAAACACCGGATCGCGCAACCGATCTATCCTGCCCCAGATGAGTAGGTAAATTAATATGTACAAATAGAGGTGGTCTGGGTTAGCCGTTTATCTTTTGAAACTTAAGGTTATAGCCAGTTTGATTATGGAGCACCTGGTACACTCACACCATCGCGTGGATGCCAAAGAGGCCTTCCGAGTGATCTAAAAGGTACCTTGTAGAAACGTACACAGCCCGACGGATAGAGATGATAGAGTGGAATCCAAGGCAAGCCCTGCTGTGGCCAAAACATGCACTTACTCAGAACAGTTGAAATCAGGATTCACACTGCTTGCTGAGATCAAGGGGTATGAGACCTAGCGTTGGATAACTCAGCGTTGCCTCAGAAAATTGAGGGCGTAAGTACCAGCACTATACACCATGTTGAGGCTTAGGAGATATGAGCCCAGTGCTGACTTTAATCAGCGTGCCTTCCGACTTACGGTACAGTATGAACAAATACTATCACTCAGCTACACTCTAGTTTGTAGTATAAGAAATAACAGTAGTGGAAGCAGTACCAGCTTTGGCTTCCGAGAGTCTGACTGGAAACCTATTATAGGTGAGTGTGGGTAGACAGGTCAGTAGTACCCGTGCAAAGTTTATTGTCACTAAAGGCTAAGTTTAGGCGGTGTTTCAGGCTGCGTTGGAGAAAGCGGCTTCCGCCTAAAGCCCGCATGGTTATCTCGACTGTGGCCTTGTCTCTGGTTTAATGTGGTGGAGGGTTTGATTGACGTAGACAGTTGCGGGTCTATTTCACTATAATCTCATGTTAAGCTCATTTTACCGTCTCTGCTCTTGAGGACATGGTGGACTTCATCGAAATCGATGGTCATACAACACACACACACAAGGTACCCTCAACCTATTCAAAATTTCTTGGACAGCGTCTGCTGGCTATGGCAGAGGCAGCCGCCTTAAGGCTTGGCTGACAGGTCCTGTGCGCCTAAAGTAACTTTATCGCGGCACCGCAGGCACCATGATCAAAAGCCTCTAATCCAACAACCAGCAGCTTATCACCTCGGCCGACAGCCAGTCCTCCCTTCTAACGCTGATCAGATTTTGACCCCCGATTCCCTTTCCCTGAAAACCGTCTTATTTTTTAATACCAACCCGCATAATTAGTTTACTTTATTACCGAATAAATGTAAAGACCTGACGAGAATTCACCGAAAACAAACGTACATTCAGCAATTCATCTTCAGAAATTTTCAGCGGGAATTTTTGCAAATTTGAGGCTTTGGAATATAGGTCCGAAGACTGGTCTTTCTAAGCTTTATTTGCAAGTTGGTGTGGATATTATTACCAGGATTCCACTAGCTTCAAACGCATAATCGCAAAAATGAGCAACAAGCAGTCAGTAGATTTAAGTGATTTATGTGCTTTTTGTGGGATGCATGTATTCTTGAGCACTTATAGTATTGTACAGATAATCAAAGTAAACTTATAAATTCATGACAGCCTGTCCATGGATTGCCAAATAACACGTGATCTCCTTTTAAACATAGCTCCTAAAGCTGAAGGTTTACACTCCAAGTTCAAACTTAATTTTTAAGGCAGTCAATGC
This sequence comes from Ligula intestinalis, assembly GCA_036362985.1. NCBI lineage: Eukaryota > Metazoa > Platyhelminthes > Cestoda > Diphyllobothriidea > Diphyllobothriidae > Ligula > Ligula intestinalis. The sequence goes on from JAYGXS010000002.1 coordinate 52,508,089, forward strand.
GAAGTGTTTTGCCAAAGTAATAGTGGCAATCACTAAGCATTCAATCACCAAGAGGATTGCAGTAGTGAGCGAAACTTATATCGAACTTGGTAAACACAACTAAACATTATACGTTGCAATGATAAGGACGGAACAACGCCAAAGAAAACGCAACAAATCTGGCAGGAGGTTTGCAGCGCACAATCAAAATCGATTAGCAACTCATTTAACCCCAGTTTTTGAGGGTCAGAGTAATAACTGTTTATTTGTTTCAGTTACATTCTCTTATGAGGCACTCGCAATAAGTTGGGGGAATTTCGTCATGTCGGTGAAACCCCGATTTGCAAACAGCAATTTCGGTCTCATTCGTGGGAAGACTGCGACAGTTATTCCAATTAATCGTAGAGCAGACTGCAGATTTTTAGATAATTCTTAAGAACTCCGACGTGAGATGCACTTACAAAAATTCTTTGAAATCCTTAACCATGATTTCATTGTCACATTTTTAATAACTTGATTGTGAAAGAATAAATAAAAACTAAATGTTTAGTTGATAAATTAATCCTGATAAAAACTAAACATGAATGCTGCCTTAAGTATTTTAAATGTATTGCATTCGGTGTAGCCGGTGGATGCCAGCCAAAAATACGGAAACACAGCTTTTTGTGAAGTTTTTTCTGTATGCCAAATGCCCCTTATTTTATTTCTCTTAAGCAGGTTATTAGAAGCCCTGTAACTACAGCCACATCTTAATTACGGTTTCCGTATTGATTTATTGTGCCCCTCCATTATTTGTCAAAGCTGGTGTGGAGTGATATATATGTTTATTTAGATCAATACTCCAATTTAATTGGCTACAGAATTAAATTTTACACAACCTAGATGAGACAAAAAAGTCGCAAAATATTCAATAAATACGAACATTTTTCAAACAGAAAGGCGGTATGGAATCATAAGTTATCTGCTCTTTAAAAGGCTATGGAGTATATTCCAGAAGTTTACAGAAGCATGAGCCTGGGGTTACCTTCTACCATTTATTATAACAACCCAAAAGAAGTTATTATTAAACTGCCTAAAAGCTTACAAAGATTTGAAGGTTCATCCTTTAACACGTATCAACCTTATCAATAAAAACTAAACGTTAATCACATTAAAATACCCAAAATTGTATATTTTCTGAACAATCGGAAAATGCCAATAGAGGAGAATATACGAGTTCCAGGCAGCAGTTCCGAAGAAAAGGATGCGATCACTGAACCAAGGACTCTTGAATGATCACTCGGATCATCTCTCGGCCGTGCATGAATACTCGTTATTTACCAGAGGTCTTTTAGAAACACACTTCGGTAGCACATTATTATCGAGACAGCAGTGATCGCATTTTCTTCCTCGAAATCGGAAAATGCTTTGTCAGAAGATGTATCTCGCGTTATTTATTTTCATATTGAACTACGTCGCTTATTGACCTGCGGTATATGAGGCGAGAAATTTGCCAGTTCATCAGCTGCCCTATATGGGTGCAAATATCAGATATCGATGAGGCATAAAAATAGCTCCACAGAGCGAATTTTAACCGAAAAGTGTATACTGGCTAATAAGTGCATATAGCTACCACCACCGTGCACAAAGACAAACAGAAACTCAAACTTATAAGTTGAGTGTTTTTTAATACACCTGCATGCGAATTAGAAAGTTTCCATCTAACTGGGTATCAGCGCTTGACAGCATGTCTACGTAAGGACCATTTTGAAATTGACTGACTTAAGCTTTGAAACATGGTCGTATCAGTTGAAATCCTTAGCAGGTTGATTATTGGATTATAGCCCTGTGATAGTCATGATTACCCTTGAAATTTGTCGTCAAAGACAATGAAAATTGCATTGGATATTTAAGGCTCGCTGGCCATGATAAGCTCGTCATATCCAAACAAAAGTTGGGATATACTTGATGCCAGAAACCACCACCCATCGATCAGAAGTCAGATAGTCAAACCCAAGGGCTTGCTGTCTTGCCAGTTTAGATCGTGAATGCTAAAATCTGTCAATTGCTAATGGAACCGGCCCGTTACCTTCTGCTATGGGCTCACTGGTGAGTTGTGCCAACAGCCGGAGAGGAACTTGTAGCGTATTGGTCACCTGTAAAAAATAAAATTAGTTTGCAATCGGAAGAACCATTAGTAGACATTCTCAAAATTGATCAGTTCCACGTTTCCAAAACATCGCCGTAATATTTGTTCTCCGGTAAAAATTTAAAACGGGCGTATACGGTAGGATTTATTGACATCAATAAATTTCGTGAGATCTTCTCAGCTACATCTCTCAATACATTGAAGCGGCAGTTGCGTTATACTATAGAAAGGACCTACAACGCAGTAAAACTCGTCTTTTTCAGTCCTTATAAAAGCATTTCAGCAAAACGGTAAAAGGATGCCTTGCCAGCTCAATTTTTGTATACGAAATCACATGCAAACAGCTTGACTATGTGGTCAACTTCCAATTACCCTTGTAACTGTTCACTTACTTGTGATCCCCAAGAGAGTTTTCTTAAATTTTGTTAACCCCCATGCTTCTTATGTTGATTTAATGCAATGTTCTTTACCAAAACATAATTAAAACTGAACTATGATCCCTGCTGTTATGCCATTCATTCTGTGAAATTTCAAACTGTTGTGTGTTCTCTTCGTTATCATCTTCATGCAGCGACAAAATGCAGTTAAGAAGCTGTCCTAAAATGTATTGATGTCAAAAAATCCTGCTTTATGCGCCTGTTCTAAAATTGCCGTAATAAAATAACTGAAATATAGTCCAAATTAGACAGTTGGGATAATGTTTTCTTATTCGCTCAATCAAGTTGTTGAAAGCTAGGACATGTTTTTACATAATCGGCGTTTGTGAGCAGGCATTTCTTTTGCCTGAATGCAATGGCGGCAACGGTTTAGGTAAACATACTTTTATTAAAGGAATTATGTACGATTTAAGCAATTTTTCTGGGAAGGAATTGGAAACAGACTTAAGAATCAAGATTTTTGAACTACAACCCCTCTTTTGAATGCCAAAAACAACCAATGGAAGCGTGCAGCAATTTAAGTTTTCATAGGAATCCAATGCATAGTGGCAAGGTCATTGTGTACTGAGGAGAATAATCAATGAAAATGTTGCCATCAGACCTCTCTTACAAAACAGCCGCTAGACAGTGTTTAAGCTGTTGAATTCAAAACATCTTTCCTAGTGCATATTGGTGCACTAACAATATGGAGTCCGAGTTACGTCGGAGCAGCCTATGTATGATTTGGGTACCTGGAACTGTAAGAACAGCTAAAATATGGGGTTTGTCTCCAATTGTCCTAGATATTTGGGTGCGGATTTGGAAAACACTGTTATTGATGTTGACATGCTTCTCCAACGTTTTTTTCCTGTATTGAGGTTTGAAGGCAACATTAACCTTGGTTATTCTCCGTTGTGAACAAATTTCTTGCTGTAAGGTACTCAGCTTTTTTGAAACTTCAAACTCCTACTGCTTTTGCCTGGCTTTTATTAGGTACTATAGAAATGTTAGCCAAAACTGTTGTGTTCTAAGCGAAAAAGTTGGAATTACTGACACCATTTGCATAACTACTCTCAACTTAGAAACAGAAGTCACATTCCAGCAATAAGGATGCCGCTATCTAGATGGGTTCTTTGCTATAAACCTTTTGTAATTTGACAACTGCCCGAAAATAACTTCGAATCATAGGTCAAGTATGATTTAAACTTAACTTTTCTACTATTCATACCTCAGTCTGTTGTTTACAAGGGACATTTCTTCTAGGTCACCATAAAATTCCCTGAAAGGTACTTGGGGAAATAATAAATGCGCCTTTAAACCTAACACTCACTTTTCCACAAAAATTTTCCAGATACTGCAATATTCGTAGAAATATCTGGCTTTGAACATTGCATTTGTCAACAGTTTAGAGGTCTTAATAATGAATAAACTTAACGTTCCTTTTTCTTTTTACAAGGTAAAAGCTGTCTTTGATTCATCTTCCTTTTACACTTATTCTCGCGTAGGTCTTGCTTGTGTTTATCGCAAGCGAAAACTGGCACGTCCTAACGACCTGTGTTGCTCCACTTCTGGCATCTGAATGGCAAAGGTTATATTTAGGCTACTGCCTGTGAACCCGTCTTCAGATAATTGCGCGATGTTTTGAATAGTCTGCGAGAACTGAGGCTAGCATGTTGGGCAATCGTATAGGTTAATTAAAGGCTAAAACTCTTAAACTTGTGCAGTTTTAAAATATGAAGAGCACAAAATTGGCTTCACTCACTAAAATAATTTAAAATAGACAGAATTGGATATTTTCAACATTTAAATTTTCTTTTACCTCGTTACATAATGCACAGTATCAAAGATTTTTATAAGTTGGAAGTTATTATGGAAGAACTTCCTACAGCCTGTTCGACAGAATGACTGCGCTGCTGCAAGACCCTATGTAAACCATCGTGTTTTAAGTGTGAAAAGAAAGATGACATAAGAAGGAGTAAAGACCTCGAAATTGAACTGAAGTATACATTTCTTTCGTAAGGTCATGAGAAGCGTATTGCAATAAGTGTACCCAGGGATATCTACAATCCAATAGCACTATATTCGTATCCAGAATTGGTTTCATTTTTTTATTAGTAAATTGCATAAACTGCAGGATTTATTCGATTCATAAAATGCATGAGCGCTTATCACATGCAATCTATCATTGCAAAACATGAACAGCGTTGGAGAAATACAAAATTGAATTCAAATAGAAAAATCGATACCTCTGCAAGGTCATATAATTGTGTCAATCAATAACGTAGGAAAGTTAAACAATTTGGGCAGTAAAAATGGAGAGAAAACGTCTAACGAAGAAATAAAAATTGGGACGGGGACTGTTTAACTCTGTATGAATTAAATTTCGTATTTCTCTCACATCCCGCATGTTATGCAGTGAGAGCTAGCAGCTGATGAGCGCTCCTAAACTTTTTGAATCAAAAAAATCCTGTTGTTCTTGCAACTTTCTTATTTGCACCTCAAAAACTCTGCTTTAAATTTATTTTTTTACGTTAGGGGGCAGGAATGTAACTGCTGAAAGTAAAGGTTGAACCATAATGTTATAATGACACGACGGTAAGAGCTTGTTATTGAACAGATACTTCCCCAAATACTTTCTGCGTTGGTTAATATGAATCGTCTGCTAATACGCAGACGGATATAAGACTGAAAACAGTGATAACATAAGCCTCATTTACAAGCAAACATGCGAGTTAATTCAGGAGAAGACGACTCGATCGCTAGGAAAGTGCTTTTATTTGCCTGTCGTATCGAAATCCGTCGTGGATTCATCATCAGAAACATAAACAGTGAGCATTAGCAGATACGGGTGGCTTATGCACAGGACTTTGCGATATTTCTAGGATACAGTCATTGCTGCTAACCTGCAAAGACAAGTAATGGTGATGGTCTTCTTGCACGTTGACAGTTTTTTGAACGTTGCGCGAGCTCTGACCTGCTGAACTTTCGTCACGTAGTGGTTGCTCGGCCATCTCCCCCTTCGGTGTTGGCATAGGATGACACAGTTGCCTGTCCATTCCCCCGAGGGGCGACAAGCTTTGGCTAACTTGGGGCTTAGCACCCAATATAAATTGGGCAAATCGTTGAACATTTTATGGATTGGGGCCCGTTTACCATAAAACCGATGCATGCGAGGCGCAGGAAGTGACTGAGACGAAGACGACTCGATTGCTGGGACAATACTTTTATTCGCCTGATGTTTCGACGAATCCGCGACGGATGAAGAGCATTTACACATGTTGTTTCCGGACAGGATAACATTCTGCAGCGACGCTCAACAATAAGCACACTGAAAAATGTTTTTCTATACAGCGTTGGAACCAGTTCTAATGATAAAATTGCCGTTATTGAAGTAGAGATACTTGGTGCCAACTCGGCTATATCCATATATATTTTTTGCCTTTCTTATTTGGCAGTATTTCTCGCTGCCAGAATCGTCAAATAGATTAAGCAGCCAGCTGCAAAATTCTCAATTAACATCATCTTAGCAATTATATTAGGATATGCTAAAAACCTGGTTTTCGCAGATGCTAGCCAAAAGTTCGACTCTCTGTCATCGTGACTGAAAATAATGCAGACAAAATAGGACGTTTGAGACAGTGAGACCATATATGGTGTTGTAAAAACGAGAACGCATGTTAAATTTTTTAGACACAGATAGCTTACAGAAAAATGTGCTTGTGTTCGCAGGTTAACCTAAAGGCTTGTTTGTCAACCTCCAAATGTTATGCTTGGATATTATTGTTTTCCGTGTTACGCTACTTTTCCATGCAATAAAAAAGCTCACCTATGAACATTGGGCAGACTTTTAAAATTATCGCCCTTACTCTCTGTAATAATTACAAAAAGACAGGATTGGAGGGTGTTGAAATTTGAAAGTTTGTTTTCTCCCGTAACACTATGCACAATTACTTGTATTGATTGTTTTTTGTGAGCGAAAAGTTATAATGGAAGGAATTCATATAGCCAGTTTTGCCAGATAAGTCGACATTAGTTTCAAGCTACTCAATTCTAGACGATAAGAAGAACCAATATGCACCAATACAGTAGGTAGTCTAACTCATGAAATCCAAGGATTTTTACAAGTAACTCCCTCTTTCTCAAACGCAGCCACAGCTGAGTTCCCGAAATTCTTCCAGCAATAACGTTATGGTTATTTTTCACAATAGTTCGTATTGCACTCTCTCAAGGAATATAATGTTGTTTAGAAACGCCAGTTTTTTTTCAGAAAAAGTGAAAATTTCAGAAAAATGAACAGTAGTCGTATTAAGAACACTCAAGTTTTAAATGTAAAGGAAAACTATTCATGTGAAAACACCGAATAAATAAAGCAGCACAAGTAGGATTACGTTGTAAAGTTATCCTTTTGTTAAATTTTCGGATGCATATGCTTTCATATTACGTGCAATTTAATGTATAGCTTTTATCAAACAATTCACATTTCTAGTATTAATTCCAACACACTTTTACGATAATTGTTGCTTGTTTCTTCCTTTTCACATTGCTTGAGTCACGCTGGACTAAGGCAACCAGATTGTCGCTTGATTTTGCCCCTCGGGGGATCACAGTAGTAAAATATTTCGTAAGCTTGCGTTCGGACATGCCAGTCAGTGACAAATAAGTTATGATGGAATTGACAGGTGCGATTGGAACCGTTCCACTTTTCGTACACTTTTATTTCCCGCCCCAAATTATTTTTTTTCAATTTGGAATTTGGATAACGGGGAGGTTTAGATCTGAAAAAAAGGATGCGATCACTGAAACTTCTTTTTTGGAACTGCTGCATGGAACTCGTATATTCTCATCTTTTGGCAGGTTCAGATCTTCTTTGAAATCGTAGATAACACTTTACGATTTTCACTGGCTTCGATCGACTGACCATAAATAATGAGTATATTCTACGTGCTTAGAAACGCTTACAAAATAACATATTTCTTGAAATATTTACCTAATTAACGACCTCTTTTATATTCTTATGCAATTATCTCTTTTGGTCATGGTTTACGAATAACTCAAACCTCATTGTGACGAAACATTAACGTCAACAACAAAATTCCCAAATTAATATGCACAAGATAGATTTAAACAATTAAATAACAAGTAACCTCTTGAAAAGAGTGCTCTTTTGCATATGTCGGCTGAGAATGCCTGCATACTTTGGTATTTAAAAGATTATGTCGAGACCAGAATGTGAAAATTTGGCCAGTTTTTTTACTTCCATAAAAATTGGAAACACATTTATTGTTGAAAATGAAAGAATTGACCTTTCTTTGTATACCGAAGCAGTCTACAGTATTTTTTTGTAATCCTAGACTTAGTACAAAGATAACAAAGACAGAGAAGATTGACAGCATATCAACGACGATTTTGAGAAAATTAGTTATCTACAGTCCGTTTCGGTTTTACTTTTTGCTATTGATTGATTCTGCTCTGAAAAAAAAATATTAATGTTTGGAAATTTTTTGCATACAGCTTGACAAAGAAAATTAATGACATGTCTTGGGTGTTTGTATATATGTCTGTTTATAGCTGTTATTGTCGGTGAAGTATAGTAAATAACAGCCTTATAATATTATTACTTCACTTTATGTCACAAAATTTTGCGGATTTGCTAAATAGAATTGCTTTAACTTACTGCGCTCTTCCTTAACCAGCAATAATGCGTCACCTCATAAAGGAAATTATCTAATTTTCTTGAATGCAAAGCTAAAATTTTTATTTTTACAGAATATATGTTAGTAAAAGCTTCCCTTTTTTATAATTATTATTTTATAATACAACACGCGCAAACAAGACTTCTTTTTCCGCGTCTTTTCATAACGTAGGACATTCCTGAATTATCAAAAAAATTGGATTGGGCAGTATTTCGCCCCTTTTTGCCCATAGTTTACTGAACTTAACTGAACTGTTTTCTAGAAAACCTTATTTTGCACCTTGATTCAGCTCAATTAGGAAAAAAAACAACCTTAACTTTGTATTAAATCACGCATCTAAATTCCGATCTTCACATTTCATCTGATATAGTATCTTCTGTAGTGTCTATTGCTTTCAATTTGGATAAAAAGATTCTTGTGTTCCAAACGGCTATATTCGATACTGTCCAAGTAATTGTGTTTACTGTGTCAATTATACCTTATTCTGTTTTGCTTTTACGCCTTCAGCTATTTTTCTGAAACTGCTTTCATCGCTCTAAGCTTTACTGAAATTCCTAGTTTCTCTGGTGGTGCATTAACAAGATTTTTACTTGACATTGAAGAAATTGATATTTTTACTAGCGGTACACGCAACATAAGCACGTGACAAAAGGAATGTCGGGAATTATGATTTTGCTTTGAAACTAACTAATAGGTTTTTTTACATATTGAAGCTTTGGGATATTTTTTGTAATCCAAATACATTTCTTTTCTCAGCAGATAGGCAGCAGCTAATAAAAAAATTATAATGGACACAAAACAACTCCCTGTGGTATTTTTTGTTCCATTCAACTAAATTCAACTGCCTTTGCTGTGAAGTTAAGTTTTATGTGACCACAATCTGTGCAGAATCGAAGGTAATGATTCAAAGCAAAATCAAATCGTCGGCTTCCCCTTGCAAGCAAGTTTGAGGAACAGTCATTATCATGAAAAAAGCGCCTCTTCATGAGAACCTTAGTTCTTTTACTTTGGCGTTGGTCACTAAGCAGTAAACTCGAAATCACCATGCCAATATTTCCTAACTTTTAGCGCTTCTACCTGACAATGAGTGACAGATTTCAACAAAATGTGTTTTATGCTTAAATCTATTTGGATTCAAAATTTGATTAAGTGCCAGAACATACCTTTAACACTTAGTACGCGTAAGAACTGCATAATGAAGCTAGTGTGGCTTCGAACATCTTGCATTAGATTTTAAGTATGTTGTTCTGTCTGAATGAACGCGAGATCTTGATGTTCAGATTCCGCATCAAAAAAGACCGTTGGATGAATTATATAATAACGTGTACATACAAAATCAACGATATTTAAAAATGCTTCTTACCTTTTTAATGTAGGCCTAAAAGTCATCGGCTAGCTATAAACTAAAAAAGGAGCCGTTAAGTCGTTGTTTAGCAAGCTAAAAGCTTATGTAACTCCAACCCTTTGGAAGGCCATCCTAAGCCTTCATATATTTTGTACTTGATATTATATTTACAAAAACATTTTAATATGCTCCCAAGTTATGGCTTGAAATGTTTCCATTATCTTGCAGTGTGCTTAATGAACAAAAGGTGCGCAAGAAAGATTAAGACAGTGACTTAATAACAATATTACTTCAAATTAATAAAATGACATCTGGGTGACGTGACTTAATAGCAAACATCTTTTTTGGCTGTGCTGATTACGAAGTGGACCTCCACAGAGATTAAGAACAATATCATTTAATCGGGTTTGGCTATAGAGCGTTCACTGCACAGCTGTGTATGTCCCACAAGAATACAAAAACTGAACATCTACAGCACTTATCGCTGAAAATGTGACGTTTTCTTCATAAAGGCATCGTTGCAGCTTGATCATGTGTCATCATGTGAGAGTAAACTTTGTACATTTTTTCCTTTCGGAGACACGCATAACGAAGCAGTATCTTTATGTTTGTAACAAACCACCATGGTCTATTTTACGGTGGTCTCAAAATCGAACGGGTCGGCAGGGCACTATCGTAAATCGTTCTAATTAGATTGATGCCTCAGTGACGAGCAGACCAGCAATGTGCACATTCATGAGACTAGGGTCGTTCTCAAGATTGCCAAGCTCCATGCCCCAACGCCGGATGAGATAGCGTCCACATTTACTTTCCCGACATGCATCGTGTCTATGTGTGGTCTTCGTGGCACCAAGACTCTACTGCCGGAAAGAGAGTTATGATGCCTCTGCTCTGGTACTTTGGCTTTGGTGCAACAATTATGCAAAATCCCACGATTAAACTGCGGCAAACAAAATGGTGGATTAATGATTAGTCCTTCTGTCTCCCCCCCCTCCCGACCGTTTCATTTAATCCACTAAAGAAATGCGCAGCATGTCTTTCCGCGCCATGGCTTGGATTGATCCTTCGATTGTGCCACTTACGAACCCTTCTTATGTGTCCAAAGCTTACATATTCTATGAGAAACGAGAACATGCGGGTGATTTGCAGAAAATAAATCTACTCAGGAATGCTTTCACCTGAACTAGAAGTAAAAGCACCAGTAATATTTAATGTCAGATAATTTTATGAATAAACATTCACATTTGGCTCTGTTTATGACAGCCCAGGAAACGTAAAGCTTTCTAGCACGTACTTGCTGACTTCTGCGTGATTAAACATATTTTTGAAGTCAAAGACTCGATCGCTGACGTTTCGAAGAATCCGTCGCGGACTCGTCATCAAAGACCTAATCAGAGAGCAGCAGCAGCTAGGGTAGCACATGTACAGGAGTTTGCGGCGTTTATATGATGCAGTCATTACTGCAAAAATACGACGACAATTACCCGTAATTGCCTTCTTCAGCGTTGGTGGTCTGTTAAATGGCATGCGGCCTCTGACCTGCTGACCTTTCATCACGCGTAGTGGACTCGGGCGAAAGGATTGCCCGGTAATATGGCCTTCTGGTACTGGCATAGGATGAAGTGATGGCCTGTCCGTTCTTCAAGCGGTGACGTAAATTTTTTTATATATCAGTAAGTGCGTGAATGAGTGTTTATTGTACATAAACTTAGCCATGTCATTTATGTTTTCCGATATTTATATTATAGATTTAGAAGCTATCAAACGAGTTTTAATTGCTAACTGTTTATGATAAAGGTCCCGTCTTTGCATGCTAAAAGTCTCACTTGTCCCGTCTCTGCATCTCTTTCGGTCGGCTTTTTCGAAAAGAGCTCTTTAGTTTTTGTTTGCTCGCCTATGTTTATAGAAAGACCTATATTTATATGTAACAACCGTTCCCTTTTTGAGAAGACGATGACTAGATCGCTGAGACAACTTTTGTATTCACCTGACGTTTTGATAAACGTCGGGGTCTCTCATCAGAGATGTAGTCAGAGATCAATAGTAGATAGAGTAGCACATGTACAGGAATTTGCGGAAACAGTCATTACTGCAAACTTACGAGGACAATTAACCATAATTTCATTCTTGAGTGTTGATGTTGCTGGTGAAGTCCACCACGCGTGATAAAAGGTCAGCAGGTTAGAGACCACATGCCGTTTAACAAACCACCATCACTCAAGAAGATTATTACTGTTAATTGTCGTCGAATATTTGCAGTAATTGCTTTGTCCTTTAAATACTGCAAACTCCTGTGCATGTGATACTCTATCTGCTATTGCTCTCTGACTATATCTCTGATGACAAATACGCGATGGATATCGAAAGGTCAGGTGAATAAAAGTATTGTCCCTGCGATCGAGTCATCTTCTTCTCAATTACTTCCTGGTACTTGCAGGTGTACTTGCATTGGCAAACATATATGTCCAAATAGACTTAATCGGTGAGCCATATTAGGCTCCTTTAAGACCGTACGTTCTGATACTGCCCGCAAAAATTGCAGAAAATCCACTTTTACTTATCCCAATAACGTTCATACAAGCAACGCACATGCTTCTTTAGTTATCGACATTAAACTTAAATATGAGTTATTGATAAAGACACAGAGCTTGAAGACCGCTGAGCATACATACTTGAGTTAGGGACCAAACGTGGTTCGTTTGAAAGTCTTAGAGCTCAAGGGGATTTCTGATTATCACTTTTTCCGTCAACATTTTGTATGCTTAATTTAAGAGTAAAATGAAACATAATTGTTTTTAATTGTAGGTAAGAATCGTATATCTTTACAGAGATATAGGAGAAAAATTAATTAAAGATATTCAGTGGTTTCTTCTGCAAAATATCGGGTTGCATAATTTAACTTCCTTGTTTTATGTACTAATGCGAGCTTTCATTAACATGTTCCTGGATTTCAAAGGTTTCCTAATTACGCCCGCGCAAAAAAGAATTGCATAAGACAATAAGTTCACCCCATCTGGCAGTTGTGGTGTTCATTCGAACCTAGGACAAGCGTGTTTTTCTCTGTTTTTATTGGCTGGCTATCACTAAAGGAGTTAAAGAAATACAAAGGATGAGCTTGTTACATTACAGTACACATTTAAAATTAAGCCTGCGTACAAAAAGTATCTATAAGGCACTGAGTGGCAGAAAATAGGATTTTTATTAAAACACATCATCAAATTCTCGTACGTTCCTTTATCTCTTCAGGCTTTTTGGTTTTGTCAAAATCATGTGTAAGACATCATGTTATATTGTTTTATGTTTAAGAAGTTTTTATTTTTTATTATTATTTCTACAGTGATACTAAACTATATGAATTGTTTTATATCTCAGACACTTTTGTTATGCACTGTATCTCAAACACCCAAAGTCTCTTTTGCGAGCTACCCACATGAAAACTACGAATGCTCCACAGATAGAATTTCAAGTATATAACTGAACCTCATTAGTCTCTTTGTGCACCGTTCGTGATAAAAAAACGCTTCATGAGTCAAGAAATCTGACATAATAAGATAAAATAAGCTATGATCTGAGACATTTAAAATCCGTATATTTACTAAGTAGTCTTATTTAATTGCGTTTATACCTTTAGTGAAAAAAAATTTAAAAAAAGGATTTGAAAACAACTTCTTTTAAACAGACAACTGCAAATCTTTTCTATGATGCGTAGGCTTTCGCGTCTGGTAACATACAATTTGTAAAGCGTGCGTTTCACGAAGCGTATCTACAAAGTAATTTTCCATATACTTATGGAAATCGACAGCGCAATCTTTTTGGATCACGCATAGAATCCAATAAGACGACTGAGCAACAGAACTCCTTGATTTGCATTATCACCGGCCTTTGATATCCGGTGCTGGGAACAGCACGGATCCAGAAACATATTAGTCTCTTTGTCCAAGGTAAAGAAGCAGTTACACTGGGTTTAGTATTAAACTATTATGTAATGCTAAAAAGTCCAGAATGCAAGGAATTCTAGAAATTTAACCTGATGACGACAGTGAATCCAAAAACCATAAAGCCATATAACAGTAGATTACTGGAAACATCTAAAGTGGAATTGGTAAAAGTTCACGCATTAGGACTCTATAATTAAAACTTGATACTTTCATTAGTAGAAATTTTAACTGTGCAAGTTCATTATAGAGTTATTCAAGTAAGTTACTATAGGACCGATAGGTTGTATAAAGCATTTAAGCACCGGTTACTTAAATTTTGCTAAGAATTTACGGAAAAAATTAACTAAGGTCAAGTTACCGAATCCATATCCAAGACACAAAGTGCAAAATGATCAGAGATAATAAAATCCATTTGCAGCAACCTCATTAACCGGCTACACACTTTTGTACGATTTCACTTACTAGTAAAGTCGATGGGTGGACGGGTAATACGAGAACGACTAAAATAGCGGTAGAGCTTCGCAAAGGACTGGGAAGAGCGGAATCACACTGGTGATAGAAATAAAGTTGCAGCTCACCATCATCGTTCGAATGAGTTGGCCTTCATATACACCTATCTTTCCATGTCTATCTATATAACAACCTAACAACTACACCAAAATTAACCCCTGTCACAATTTGTGTGTTGTATAGTGTTAGAACTCTTTGTCAGGTTACTGAGATGGCACAAAAGTGCGTTGCCAATAATCGCTTTGTTATGATCAGAAACTTGATGTTCAACCATTTGAATGTCCTACTCCCTTGCTGAACAGTTCACCAACAAATAAACTAATAATTGTATTAATACGTGTGAAAGCAACAGCGTACCCGAAAGTAGGGAACGCTTGATGAGTAAAATATAAACCGAAAGTTAAACGTCGAAGATAGCAGCCTTTCGCGTTCTCAGCTCCGTTGTTGCAAAAAAATAATTCGGCCGGAGTCAGGATCATGGGTGTAGCATAAATTAAACATTCATTGCTGATTGCAAAATGTTATTTTCAATAAACAAGGACATACTGTTAAGAAACAGTATTAAAATTCATTGAATTTAACGTAGTGGCACATTTTATGATCCAATTATCTGCCCTATATAATGATTGAAATAAGCAAGAATGTATGGATAAGCTAATGGGGTATTATATATGGTAAAACAGCAAACGCCAAAGATCATGCAACATTTCAACACATGCGAAAGATTGATTGTCTTTCACTTATTGGCGTTGACTCCAGTTGTGATACTGATCATCGTGTAGTCTCTTCTGAAATCATCTCAGTCCTTATATGCGGGCTTTCTAACGATCTTCAGCCTGACCACTAGCAACATGGATTTATTTTTAAAAATGGCTACTTAAGTAGTATGCCTTTTTATCATTTATTTTGACTGTCTTCATAAATTCAAATATGTTTTATGGAAACCATTGACGAAAAAAATATTTTGTACCTGTTTGATAGAAAATTACGTTTTCTTTAAAATCTATACTTAAAAAGGGTATCTTTTGGTTTTAAAAATGTTGCTTAATGTGGGCTTTTTTACGATTTTGAGGTCTTCATTCATAATCCATCATATCCGGTAATTTATAAGTGCTGCCTTTACTGTATAAAATATATGCCAAATCTACTTCAATATTTTATGTTTACTAGGTGACTTCTTCCTCACATTCAAGGCAAAAATTTACACTTCCTTAAACAGGATGTACACAGTGCGCAGTTTTTAACCCTTGAATTAGAGTTTAGCTTTTACTAGTTTAGAAAATTGTTCGGCAATTGTGCAACTTTTTTAAAACCAAAAATTTCCCTATCTCTAAGTTTTAATTTTAAACAAGGCATAGTCATGATTTTTGCTTCCATGTTTTTCATAAAATATATTTGAATTTATAAAGGCAGTCAAAATAAATTTAAAAAGGCATACTACCTAAATAGCCAGTTTTTACAATCAATATATGCTGCTTTTGTTCAAAACGAAGCTCGTAAGAAAGCCCGCATCCTATCATGACTGAAATGACTTCAGCAGAGACTGCACAATAATTAGTAGCACAAATGGAGTCAATGCCGCTTAGGCAAAGAGTATTAGTCATTGGCATATTTCGAAATATTTTGCATGATCTTTGGCGTCTACCGTAAATGCACATTTTTCGAGGGTATAGATTTAAAAGCGCCATATTTAACAAAACATATTTTGCAGCTTTTCTATTCGATTTAGTAAGTTTGCACTGTTTTTTTTTAAGAAATAACGTAAATTGTAAAGGACAAATAAGACTAAAGAGCTCAGGATATAAGTCTACCTAGCGGTCATATGAATAGACCATTTTAACAACGATCGATAGATTTCAGTCTGTTGTTTGCCAGGTAAAAATCTGAATGTTTCATACTCAGTTTTGTTGTCCGTAACTTGAAGATCATTCCTCGAAAAAGGCTTGAGAGAGTTTTCGTTTCACAAAAGATTTTTACGACAAACAGTAAATTTACTCTTGCATATGTGAGAATGAAAGTCTACTGTCGCTGAAGGCCGCATCGGTTGTCATTCCCCAGCCACACTGGGACAGTGTAGAAGTGTATCAAAAGAGCCTGAAGTGTTTGCATAAATTGTATATTGAAGATGCCATGTTTAAAACGAATGTCTATCAAAATAATATCAATTGGCTGATATCCACTTCTCTCGATCTGTTTTCCAGCACCCAAAACTTTTTTAATCCTTCTGAACTAAGGGTATCAGGTGCCCTATTTATATTTTTTCCTTACATCTTCCTCTTTCTGAAAAGAATTTGCTTTAGTATTTCTTCTTTTTTGGGAATAAGGTGAAATCACAGAAGTCTAGGTAAATCAACAAGTCAGTTGAACAAAAATCATCATACTATTTTGCGCTAAAAAATGGTTGATTATGAACGCTGTGTGGGCAATAGTGTTCTTTTAATAAAGAAGGCAGTCCTCCGATCATTGAAATAATCGTATTCCTTTCTCACAAACTGCAGCAATAATTTCAGTTGTTTCAAATGGTAAAACCGGTACATTATAGTGTCATTAGAAACAAATTTGCCCTGCCTGTCTTATTGGATGTTGAAGGAAACAAACAATTATGGATGCTTTGCTTCTCTGTAATTGTTCCATATGAACACCACCAGGCAAATCAAGTAGCAAAATTGCTAGAGTTGGAGAGCTTATTTCTTAGCCTACATAAATAATTCTCGTTGTGGGTACCTCCTGGTATATAGAGAGTACAAAGGGGCATTCGCAAACACATACCCAACTGGCTATCTGAAGGAGAAAACCAATCTATTTTATGTTCAAAACCGTAGAAGAATACGTCATCGGGGCCCCAATCGTTTTAGTAAATTCATACGAGTAATGAATTTGGACGGATAATATATACCAAATTGTGGTTGAATTCATGGTGCGTGGTGAAGCATTTGTTGCTGAATAGTAAGAGCACTGGCTTCCGGTATAGGCCTTCTCTACTACGTGGGTTCAAATCCCGCCGAACGTCTCCAGTTTTTCACAATTGGGTCAACTCAAATTGAGCAAATCTACCAAACATCCTAAACATTTTAGATCAAAATACATCGAGAATATAGCTTACAGAATGGCTGCTTCAGAGTAAGAAGTATTGGAATTTTCAGAGATTCTATCCAATGGGAATAATTCGTCTGCCATGGTATTTAGGTTTTTTTGCAATTAAGATTATTGGATGCATCAATACTTCCCAAGACGTGTTCAAATGAGTGACTTTAAAAAGCAGAAGTAAGATAGGGCCTCTTTATGTAAAATTTCGTTTATGCATTTGATTTAGATTAGGTTAAATGATAACACAAGCACAAAGGAGAACTGAACGAGTAGTTATGAGCAGCACATATTAATTACATTCTGGAATGTTTTCCTTCCAAAATATGAGGATGTCCAAACCGACCAATAAACGTATTGATAATTATTCCTCACCTGTTAGATCAACTCAATAAAAGCCACCAACGAAATGTTGCCATGCCGGAGAGGATTCAAAACGTTTTAGCATGTCCAAAAAGAAGTTCCTGGAATTCGGTTCCCCTGGGGCTTGATTAATAGAAGAATTCAAGGTTGATTTGCTACTAGGCTACGCTAACCTTGGTGTATCCGAAAGAGATGATCATTTACATGCATTTTTATAGCTAGATAACATCTTAAAAAGAGGCATGTCCTTTAAACTACTGTCCAGTAGATTATAGTCACCTGTCCAAGGGGATTTTTACTGCTCAAAATTTAAATTTCCTCTGAAATACAGCCGGCGCTTACCATCAGAAAAGTTAGTTTTTTTTAATTCTACTTTGATCTAAGAAGGTCTTTCCTTTTGGGTATTTTTCCTCTGTGAAATATTAAAAAGTTACTGAACGCTATGTTAGGCAAGTAAGCAGCGTGAAGGACCGTTTGCATGCCGTTTTTGTCTTAAAATGGATTGCCTTTGAACGTTCTTTTGGCTGGCGCGTGGTCTTAATAAAAAAAGCTGTCTTTTGATCATCACAATACCGGATCGCTACATGGCTAACCAATAGGAAAAATGTCCACTGAACGGTCCTTGGAGAGGGAAACACTGCTAATTCACTTGCCTGCAGAAAACCTTCCTATTTATCGTTTCTTTATTGCACATTTGCAGTATAACGAAGGTTCACGAACACGCACACGCTTGGCTAGCTTAAGGGTAAAACTGCTAGATTTCAATTCTCATACATGTTATCGATATCGACGCATTTAAACGACGCCAAAATAGACTTTTGGGGTTTTTACCTTACACCAACAAACTATTCTAAAGGCCAACAGCAACGGTGCTAGGAACAGTTGACTCAGTGGCTATTTGTCGCAAGAATCCAGCGCTTATTTGTCGAAATACGTTAGTACAGGTCGACTGTCTTCTCTGGTTGACTCTGAGTGAAAACTGCACCCCGCCATAATCTTTTGATACCAGTCAAAAGCACACCGCGTGTTTCATTAACAGACAGCAGCATTTCGTTATTAATGATTGCGTGTCGTTAACAGGCCAGACTATAGATGCTTGAAACTTTACTTTGAGTGTAATTATGCGAATTATTTTACAAAACTAGGATAATCAAAAGCACTGTCTGTAGTTCTTTAGCTTCAACTGCTCTCACTTGATATCTGTATGCAAATTTTTATAACTTTCAAGTAATTATACAGGAGTGATGGTGCTTCACAACAAACACATGTTTTTCAATTAAACTTTTAAGCCACCCAATAATCGGAGTTTTCATCTAGAAGATTCAAAAGTTGCCGTCTGTGTCTTCTTATCGCTGACGCAGCAGAAGATGATTTATCGGGTATTGAACTTTATACCTTTTCAGTATGAAAAAGACACTAGTGAATTGCATAGTTACTACTGCAGCAACGCAACTGCGGTAGACGCGTGGTACGGCCTAATCCCACGGGAAACATTTTCGAACAGTGCATCTTCAAATTCTTTAACTCCCAGTAGTTTTTATACTTCAGCAGTGACTTTCCACTAGATCACGATGCTTATTAGGACATAGCTAGGTAGAAATCAAAGCAATGAATTTTCCTATAAAATTTCAACTGCGTGAAGGAAAAAACAGACGTTATTACCACAATCTCTTACGTCATAGATTGGCCGACCCCCTTGCTGCCTAAAGTACAGTGAAATTGATTATGCGTTAGCGATAGGAGGTCATGTGATGACATAAACTTCCTACAGTTTGCTCCATTTGATGATATGTTTCTTAGCTGTATTAGTCACAGAATTATGTCTTTTCAGTCTTGACCCTGCAATGCTCAGCATGAGAACTAGATCTCATAAAAAGGAGGAGCTGAGATTGGTGGTGCCTAATTAACTGAAACCCACAAACTTCACGTATCGCATCACCACGAACTAATGCGCTCCCACACAGCGTAGTAATTGGTTTTATCTTTTTCCGCCGTGTTCACACTTTGCATTCTAAAAAATGGTCCATTACCCCCAACCCGGGGGTTGGGGTCGACGTCAGGCGTAGTACGAATTTTATGCTAAGTTTTCCATGACCTTCAGTAAAGGCAAGGTGTATCTAAACTTTACACTCAAAATGTGCCAGTCGTTGTTTTTCACACGCAGTGGGCCTTGATTAATTAGCTGTTTAGGGGAATCGAAATCTCAGGCTGGATGCAAGGCCTTACTGCAAAGCATTATCTGTTTTGCTCGTCTGACTATGATGTCAGTGACTTCTACTTTTTAGATACTTATTTTAAGAAGTAAATATGAAAGCAGTCCGATTCTACAATATTTTTTTCAAGCCAGCTCACGAAAAAAATGAAACGGCGAAATGCTAGTAAGATTGGATGCAAATAGAAAATGGGGTTAGTGGATAAATAACATGCGTTCTGGTAATACAATTAATTCAGTAAACCCCAATTTAACAAAATTAATGCACTTACCTGTTTGTCATGAAAAAGCACATTTTTCCTACTAGATGAGGTAAACTTGTCGTTAGAAGAATATCCCTGACGGATGCAACAGAAACTAGAATAGGCATCCCCTAAATATAAGTCGTCATCACGCAGGCACAGCCATCTGAGGCTCGAAGTCTTGGCTGATAGCGGGGCTCAAATGTAAGCACCAGGGCAGAACGGTACAAGTGACGCTCCTAACTGACTTTTAATCATCCATTCAGCAAATTTCGTCATTATCAAGATTTAATTGAAAACCTTTATTCTACGAGTGAGTGTATATGGATTCTAATGATCCAAGTCACAATTGCTTACGAGAACTTGGAATGAAACCATCAGTTTTTTTAAACTGAACACTGTGAGCTCACATTTGGCGACGTGAAGCAAGTTTGGGATCAGAAGAGGGACTGTCCATATGTTTATATATGACTGCACGCTTCGTATTACCCTAATTTGCCATGATATGTATCTTAAGTTGCAATTTAGTTGTCGAAATGTTATTGCAGATACATTTTACCAGATTTAGATGTTTAGGTGTACTGACTTTAAGCGATGGCTTCGATAAAGTACTTTTGAAATATTTTTTGATACTCAAAGCCGTTCCGCAATTGACATGAAGAGTAACATAATTCATCAATTTTCTCCGTATTCACGACAACTAATAAAGTAATGTTAACATTTACCCGGCTGCATATGTCAATAGTAACCTTAAGAAAATTTCGGCTCACTTAAATCAATAAACGTACTGGTGGTTCTTTTTAAACCAGGCCAACTTGAAGATAAGAAACATAATTTCCACTGAGGGTATGCCGCTTTTGCATAAGTGACTCAACAGAGTGTTTTACCTTGCAAGATAATACTTTTGCTCTACCTTGCTTGAATATTTACCTGAGAGGATTCATGTTCTTTTTTATTTTTCAAATGGTTTGATTCAAATAATTTTTGTGAAAGTTTTATGAATACTATAGAGATCAGACTTTAAAAACTCATTTTGTATTAAGACCCTTGACGATGGACAAGCCGTTGGGGGAAAATGTGGTACCTGAGGAAAATACTCTCTAAAGTCCTTTGCCAACTTAGGTTTTTACAACGAAGGCTTCTTAGTGGAACAGAACAATCACTGAAAAATGCCTTGTATGCCGTGAAGTTTTTTATTCACGGCGCAGCGTTAGACGTTATGAATAGCAAATATGAGGGTCTTATGACTGTGGAAAGCTAAAATGAGGCTTGAATTAAAAGCCCAATAATGTAATAGATTAAGCCAAGTATGAGCAGGGTAAAAGCCTTCTTTAAAACGTCCGTCTGTCCGTGTTTCCCGTATGTGTGCTCCATTCTGTTGTCTTTTGCTTCAAACTTATGCCTCTGGATCACTAGATGTTATTATTTGCTTCTTTATTCTAGCCATTGGTGAAACAATTACCGCTGTTAAAAATATAATGCAGAGCATTTTGAACAACGCTAGCATAATTTGACCTTAATTGCAAAATATTTTCCGCATAATTGTAACATATTCCCGATACACGATGCTTAGTGATTCGGTGATATTGCAAGACATTAAAAATATATGCTTGTAATTTTTTGTGTAAAACTGATTTATGATTTGTAGACGTCTTACTATAACGGTTCATTCGTTCGCAGATTATAAAAGGCCGAAACACAGCTGTCTGAATTATATTAAAGCTTGTAAAAACCCTCATCACTGATATTTGCTAAGCAAATAAAAGAAATATTTTAACATGCAGAGTTCGACTAAAGTCTCAGGTGAAACTGTGTATAAAAAAACTCTAAAATAATCTTTGAATTTATGTTAACAGCTGCTAGTGTAAATGGCTATACCTCTATCTTGTATTTTTGGACTAAAGTGCAACAATTCTCAAACACTTTTGGTAAGAAATGCGAACGAACCACTTCCTCGATAGCAAAATCTACCTTGAGCGAGATTCCAAAAATATTTAATTTTCCCATGTCCTGGACCTTAACCTAAAATTAAACCGAGGCCTAAATTAAATCCTAAAATAAGCTCTAATCGAGCTTTTAAAAAATTAATTTGCAGGCCATACGGTCAACACTTCGGACATTAGGCTTCCAAGTTATGTGTCCTGTGCAATTTAAAGCTTAAGAAGTTGAAAAGTCAGTCAGTAAAAATGGGTTTAACCAAGTCATCATCGCGTCTAAATTTTTACTTGGTAAATGAAAATAGGAGTGATGGATGAGTTTTATAAGTTTATTATAGCTAATATGTTTCGTAGGGAAGGGGGGAACTTGTAGACTAGGAATAAGGGTCACTATTTGTGAAATTGTATTGGCTCAATTATGAATGCCTACAAGTGTATATTTGACGACTACTTTCTAAAGTTTAGTGTTCAAATATCCGCAGAATTTTAGAACTACTTTTTAAACTGTGATGTATTTTTATTTCTAAGACACGTTAGTTCCAGCTATTAGAACACACACCTGTTGTCAAAGGTACATTGAAGTAATTTTTGTCTGTTTGTCCAACGTCTCCCTTAATTAGCGTCTTTGTGCATATAGCGGCTTAAATATGATAAATAAACACTACTTAAGGATATTGAGCTAAAAAGGCATACAATCTTGTGATAATTTACTGAATATTAGTCAAAAATTTTCGCATTTTTATAAAATTATCAGCATCAAATTTGTTCCTGAAATGTGCAAAAATAATTTATGCTTAAATAAATGCAAATTATTTTTAAAAGACTCATTTTAATTCAAATCAAGCAGCACCTTTCAACGCAGAAGTCTAAATACTGAACTATAACAGTAAGATATATTACAAGCTGACATGACTTTCGATCCAAACATAAGCCCTAAAACGGTATCCTGTGTTTCTTTAATATTTATAATGCAAGTTAACGTCATAAAAAATAAAACACTGGAGCAGCCAGCACCTCTAACTTTAAAATCACACCGTAAATATCACATTTACTAAATGAGAAGCTGTCTATCTTGAACCTAGCAGTATTTCAATTGAAGCAACTCTTATGCTCTGTATTGTCTCAAACAATTTTTCCATGGATTGCATCACCACAACAAGGCGATATACAGTTTGCTGGCGGCTGACGAAGCCACGATACAGCCTTAACCAAAACCCATCACGGTCGATGAAAGAAAACTTTGAGCAATACGCTGACTCATTGATGTTGACAAAGCCGCCCTTTCTTATGTCGAAATCTTAGCTGCCGCAAAGCTAAAAACGTGATGCAATTTATTACCACATTCAGAGCTCAAATTGATCCTCAAATTGTGTGACTGCCCTCAGGTTCGACTAATACCCGTCTGTGACGTCAAAGAGAACAACATCGCGCTATAACGGCCATCACCGTGGAGAACCCTCAAAGCTAACAGGTAACATTATTTCATTTGTCACTAATTCCGCTGAGGTTTCCTAGTTTGCAGTATCAAAAAGGTGGCATCTTATCTTCCTCGATGAGAAACTGTGTATGCTCTGCATACCCAATTCCACTTGACAGTAATCGAACGGAAAAACGAAAACACAAGACGCAACCGCCTTTCATTTTTGGCAAATTAACCCTTTATTTACTAAAAGTACGCGGCTAGGCAACAAATCAAGACGTGATCTTAATTATCACTCATCGGAAAAACTTACGAGAAGAAGAACCACAGCTTCTTCTAAAAACTGATAACCACTATACTAACATAGTATTATAAGCATAGTTTGGTATAGCATACTATAGTAAAGTATAGTATTTTATTGTAATTTAGTTTTTCTTCACGAAAGAGTAGCCTTAAAAAGGCGACTTCATTAATGATAATACGATTTTAAAATACAATGACTCTAAACTACTCTATGGGTAAGGTATTCAGAAGTTAAATGCTCAATTCTATCCAATTTACTGGTCACACTTAAACTTCTAATGGGAAAGTACTAATATTTTAGTCCACTTCCAGTTAATTACCAAAAAGCCGCCATGGTGAAATCTAAGGTAACGTTGGAACGATGTTCAGCGTACTGACCGTATAACGAACTGTTAGTGGCTTAGACGCGAACTGGCTAACAGAAAACCGATTCGGCTCTACAATCTGCCTACCTTAGTTTTAACCCCACGAATATCGCCGAGGTTTTTTCAGATCTGAAAAATCTGTTACTTCTTAAGTGTGTCCATTATTCAGCTCGTGTATTTTAGACTGATTGCTTAGGAAATCCTGCTGGGGCAGTCAGCTTACTCAGCAGGCATGGCCGTTTAAATGACCCAAATTTGACTAAACACATGATTCTTGTTGGGAGCTTCGTCGTTCACTTAGGTAGAGTGCCGGCTGAATTAAACCTTCCCCCTTGTTCTTGTGGCTTCCAAACCCAACGAGACTACTGGCGCTCTCAAAACTGGCTGCAATTGCTTATTCAAATCTTCAAGACTCCCTACCAATAACGGACCGCGTACTACTGTGACCCGCATGCCTAAAAGTAATTGGTTGTCTCAAGGTTTATATCAGTCACTTGTCCAAAAAATTTATCCATAATTGGAAGATTTCTCAAGAACACTTATGCGAATTTGCTTATGCCACCTTAAATGAAGTGGACTCCGCAAGATATCCTTCTGGTCCCGCATCAGTGTGAAGTGTCTATTAGAGAGTCTTTGTACCTAGTTAAACGTGCATGCCTGACGCAGTTAAATTCTCCAAAAAAGAGCACTGGAAGCAAGATCATACCGGAATAAATGCGATATAAAAATAGGTGGCCGGGTAAACCTGACATTCCAGGTAACAGTGGTTCTACTACTTATAACCCTGGAGTTTTATAACAGTCACCCAAGTGTTTTTCTTGGTTTAAAATGCTTTTCCTTGCTTTACGCGGCTGTGCTTAAAAGGGATAAGTAACTAAGTTCATATTAGAGAAATTTAACTTAAGCAAAGGCACATTTTAGCTAATTTTTTAAGGCTTGCACAATAATATAAGTTAAGTACAGCAGCATAATTTGAAACAGTGTTACATCGACGAAACATACGTGGGGCAACTCATCAAAAGAATAAATTTCAGCAGACTGGGGAGTTAGTTGTACTGTTCTCTACGCTTTGAACGTTTCCAAGACGTTTTTCCTGCTAAGTAGCGTTAGTAGAAATCCCCTAATATGATCTAACGAAGCCCCTTCCCGTCGCTCTCGGCGATCTTATGATGACAAAAAGCAAATAATTTTCTAACCTAAGGACTGCTACACTCAAATTCAAGGTTGAAACACGGCGCACTGTGTACAATCTTTTTGAGGAAAAATTATTTTTGCCTACTGATTGAGGAAGCAGTCACATAGCTGTCATAAAATATTGAAATAGATGTGGAAAATATTTTAAGCAGTATAGGCAGCATTAATTAAGTGGCGGATACGATGTATTATGTATAAACACTCACTCTCATAATAAGCAGCTTTTTAAAACCGAAATCTGCCCTTTTTCGAGCATAAAATTTAAAGAACGTGTTATTTGCTATCAAACAAGTACAAAAAACAGTTTTTTTCGTGCATGTTCTCCATAAAATATATTTTAATTTATCAAAGCAGTCAAACCCAATGATTAAAAGGCATACTACTCAAGCAGCCAGTTTTTACAAAAGATAATTTTGGCTGGTAGTCGAAACGAAACTCGTTATAAAGCCCGCAGCCTATCATGACGGAATAAGTTTTAGAATAGACTACAAAAAAATCAGCATCAAAACTTGAGTCAATGCCGATTAGCGAAAAAGTATCAATCTTTCGCTTATGTCGAGATGTTGCGTGATCCATGGCGGCAACTGTAAACTGCAAATATCTCTCGTTAAGGCATGTCTGAAGGTTCTTAACCCTCATACTCACTGGCTGTATTCATTTTCCTTTTCTACTAACTGATGAAGAATTGTTAAAATTTACGTTCATCTGTCTAAAATTCTTCAATTTTCGCAAGGATATAATTACAGATTTTAATATTTGTTCATATCCACTCTTCCAGCTGTTCCTGAATTTGTTGGTACTTATGTTATGCTTCAGTATCATATACTTCCAGTAGATAACTAAAATTCTATCAGAAAAAGCCACACTTTTCTGCATAGAATTTTATTAAAAGGAGTGTGGCCCTTCTTTTACAAGCCAAACTAAGCGATAAAGTACAATATCATGTTCATGTTGACAGCCTTCAGAAAATTAGGATTTTTTCATATTTTAAAGCAGCATGCATGCCTGGCCTCATGCTGCGTTTATGCGTATCGGAGCCTAAACAAAGTGCTGCCTTAAGGCAAAGCCAACTAACCTGGTAGCGACACAGTGACACTAATTCGATTATTCTTCGGTGAGCTCAGATCGACCATGTGAACGTGTGAAATGTTTTTCCCTGCTCCCTACCAAGGGTAGAGTCAGCGCTAATTCTCACACACTGTTGCCGTCGTCACAGCTTAACATTGCAGAGCTGAGTGCACCAGTGTGACTCGTCACCACGCTGTGGGTCAATAATCTCCACTGAATCAGCGCCTACGCCTTTTGAGCCCTTCTTCTGTTTTTCCTAACTCAGCCAATTAAAACGGAACTTCAGTCACCTCGATGATTTTCAGCTAGAGTCTGAACTGTTTTTCAGCGGTATTTTTTAAAGCAGCCCTTTTGTTCACTCGGAAGCCTTGGAGTATTACATGTTGAATGGAGTCGGCATGAGGATTGCTTAAATGGCCCCACTCCATAAGGAGTGAGCACAAAAACTGCCGTAGTTCATTCGATATAGCGCCAATTTCAGGTTTATTAGGTTTAGGCTTACGACTAGGTTAAAGTTACCGTTATTGTCAACTTTGGTGCCAATGTTTGAGAAAGGTTTCGCAGTAAGCTTAGGAGTATAGTGCAAGTTTATGCTTAGGGTTAATCGTGAAACGAGGAACAAAGAACGATATGTGGCTGTAATTAATGCATAGCCGCTCCGCTAATGGACGCTGACTTTATGTTATTAAACTACTTAGTTTGTTCTTTCTCTCTTTTTGGTTTAATTTTCAGCATCAGAGTCCCCTAATGCGCACGATATATTTTGCTGTACAAGCCTCTGTGATTTTTATCTCCAGTAGATCGTAGGTTGGCTGAGGACTAAAATACAGTTCCGCCGACAAAACGTAAACCAGTGAGTAACTAAATAAGCCAAGAGTGTTAAGTAGGCGTCTTAGGGATAGGGAAAACATAATTATTCGTGAGAGAATGCAGAGGCAAGAAGAAGGGAAAGCGTAAATATGGACCATGCTGTTTAAGTACGTCATCTCGGCTTCGATGCCACATATATTACGAAAAACGAGGCACAGCAACTGTGTTACAAGGCATCTTATAGATAGCTGGCGACCACTGAGCAGCAAATTTTCCAAATCTGTGTTTAATCAACATTTTAATAATGACTATGTTATTGCTGATTAATTATTAATTTATTTTATAATGAAAGTACTGAATAGGTAAACAAAGGTTACTGAAACGTTAGGCCCAACCCTGAACCTGCCTAGCTGCAAAAACTAACCATGAACCCAAAGCCAAACTACCAACATCCTATAACTTAAGCGTCATCTTTCCTTACACTAAACCCTTCTCTAGATTCACAGTCACTGCTTGAACCACACAGTTGTGTCGGGTTTTATCGCAAATCGAATTTTAGGAAAACCCACGGGCCTACTGAAAACAATCTCTTGAGTTATGTCCAAACGAAATGGCCAAGTGAACTCACGTTTTATGTCAGCCCTGAGTTCACGATTAGGGCGCCTAACGTTTTTTGGAATGGAAACTTATGTTGACAATTCGTGTCATGTTTTTGACACCAGTCTACAAATGGATACCTTCCCCATTATTTACCTTGATTTATGAATCACTCGTATGCTATTTTAAGCAATACTTCCCAAAAGGCATCAGTTTTCGAACCCTTGTAGCCAACATAGGACTTTTATTCCCCTCAAAATGTCTTTCTTCAGTTACCTTCTCCTGTTCTGACTACCACTTTTTACAAACGACTCTTAAGTTGCCTGCTTGAAGCTGGTAGACTCCATTATTCGTGCGATAATGGTAATATTTTTGCCCAATGAACCCCGGCTTTAAAATTGAATATTCTCTTGCAAAAGTCGGTTTTCTTTCTTCCTTGTGCATATTAACATTTATCGGCTGAGATACGGCACATAATATGTCTCTAAGAAGAGGGAATGTTGTTGGCAATCAGTGTCGCCTTGTCTGAGAGCTGCTCTCGAAAACTTGGGGTAGAGAATATGTTCATTGGATTGTTTAATGCTCTTCGTTGCGTCCAACTTCATTACTTGTTGGCTGGCAGGCACTGATGTAGTTAAGATAAGATTTGGGTCTTTAGTGAGAAGGGATCAAAGCCCACGCTAATTGCACACTTTAAACAATTTGAAGCCCTGCGACTTCCTACAACTCTTAAACTGTGAGAGTTTGATGTGTGCTAATGACCAGTCTGATTTTAATCAATTAACAAGCGCAATGACCTTCCAATTGTATATTCTGGGCAAAGTTATAAGCAACATGGGTAGAACGCAAGCAAGGAACATTTAGTGACAATAATTCAAATCGCAAACCTGTCAAGAATCAACAATTATGAAAACATTTTCGAGCAGTTGTTGACTAAACTTCGGGCTGACGAACAATGATTGCATCAAATACGAGCTTCAGTGTCGAAGCTTTTTCTTATTTGTATACGTGCAGTCAGGAATAAGGTCATGTTTGACACGGATAGACGGTTAGGTTACTTTGCCAGCAACTATCTTCATTTATATCCCAAATTTCGTAACATACGTAAATACTATAAGTGGGTAGGAAAACGGCTTGAGGAAACAGTGGGAGATTACTAAGCACAATGTATTTAAGCGGAACTTCAGAAGAAAGTTCATATAAAGCTCTTTTTACACTAAAATTTTTTTGAGTGACTACCATAGAAATCCAGGTATCTAACAGGCAGCTGTGGGGTATTCGCTGCAAAATAATAGCACGTAACGGGAGAAGACCAAAGGCTTGCGTAATGGATGCTCTCACAAAAGAACGTCAGTGAATTAATCAAATTTGCTGCTTGTCATGGGTCACACGTTGAAGGAAATTAGCCGCAGTTAAATTCAATCATTAAATTTCTCGCGAACATTCCACTGCTAGGTCTCTTGTGTACTCAGAATCAGAGCAGGTACCCAATTAAAGTTTGAGTGACAAGAGGCCGTTCCATATGTGCACTACTCCAAGCCAAAATTCTGTATTAAAGTCGGGACCATTAGTTGGGCCAAGGAAAGTTTGCGTTTTCAAGGTTCTGATAACCACAGTGATAACATTTTTGGAGCTTTACCACGCACCAGTAGGTAAGACGTTTGAATTCGAGGTTTAGGTCAGAAGTTGCCGCAAAACTAGAGTTGAGAGTAATTTGAAATGACATAAAGCCTAATGCTGATTAAGCTGCTCTTCCTCTGGCAGAAAAGCTTTCTATGGTGAGATGCTCGGTGGTAATAGGTAAAGAACTACCCTCCACTCTACCTTATCAGGCTCATCAAGATTATTCTTGGCAAAGAAACATCTCTGTTACTTCGAAACGCGTCGCTTGATTTAAATGGCTCCAGCTCTCAAATAAGTTTGGCTCGATCGATTAAAATGAACTGAAACAAGGCCTCATGAAATATATTACAAATTCTACTGTTTGTTACATGAAAGAACCGTAGGCTACCCTTTTTCTGTTAGCCTGTCTGTTCGTGTAACGTTTTACTGATTTCAAATATTTACATGCTGGGTTTACGAACAATTTTAACGCAAATTGTAGGCGCTGTTTAATAACCTTTCTTTTCATTCTCAACCCAAATGCTAGCAACAAACCCTCTAGGAGTGACTGAATGCATTGAAATAGAAGAGACCAGTGAAGACAAATGTGGGAACTGAATGTTCTTTAGCCAAAATCATGTTCTTAATGGTCCTTTCGCGATTAAATAAGAAATATATATAAAGAGGTTGGTTGCATTCGTTCAGTTTTCTGTCCGGAAAATAATTAAAAAGGGGTATAGATCTATTCCAAACTCGCAATACTCTTCTCCTTGAGCATGTTAGTACAACATGCGGAGCCTAACGGTATCCTGGAACTGCAGTACGATAACAAACATTTTTTTCTCAGCAAGACGTCCCAATAAGATGAGGCATCAACGAAACCTTATCGTTTTTACCATACTTTATGGTATTTTTGTTAACATTTTCAGGAATTTTAGGGTCCGGCTTCTCAGTATACGTGGTGATAGGTATAAAATAGATCAGACATTTTGACAGACAACAGTTATTATCCATCTTCCCTCCATTATTAGTTTTATACTTTTCTTGATCACAAGAGTTGATGGTCCATCCAAAGAAACTTCATTTGGGGCGATAGGATTGAAAAAGTTGATACTTCGGTTTTTTCTTGCTTGCCTTTCAAGATACATTAGAATCCTTGGTTAGCTTGGTTGCATATATTGTCATAAGACAGCCAAATAAACAATCCTGAAATATAAACTGCTACCTTAGTCATATCCTTTTGGCAAAAGCAGCCGTGGTTTTCTAAGGATCATTCCAAAGTTAGGAAGCAATTTCTTTAACTCCAGTCTATTAAAATTTGGGTGCAGCACACATGAAAGGAATCATTGTATATCCATTGATAGGAGGAACAAGCAGAAGTTTTTATGTTACCATTGTTGACAATAGCACATACCACTTTCTAAGGATAAAATGCAATGCCCTATGGCGAGATTTAGTCTTGAAAAATAATTTCTCAGAATCTTACTTACTTCTCATAATGTTATAGTTTTCAGAATATCAACGCTCTGTGTCACCTTAGATCTTTCGAAAATAATAAATTTGTGTTAAATTAAGGGATTAAGGAAAATTGCAAATGTCAGTCAAATGTGCTGTTTTTTCCTTAATCCACACCTTGAAGGTTCCATACTTGATGCCTTTTTCAATTGGTAAGCGTATAAAAGCGCTCATGTTGCCATCGGATAGGATTTGTTTCAGTGACTCGATACTAGGTCTTTTGTTCAAGTTCTGATCTCGTGACCTCATATTTTTCCCAGCCGATTTTTAATTTTCAGTGCTATCACCTGCAAATTAGGAGTCTTCCTCTGTTTGTGTCATGTAAATGGAAATCAATAGGATAGTGGTTTTTATTTTACAAAACGATACTGACAAACCACTTGTATTTAGTAAACAGGTGTAAAGTTCAATTTGTCGAGTGCCCAAAATGATAGAATTTACCTCTCACAACAGTGCGATAAGCATTGTAGTTACTACTCAAATCGATTGAGTAGCGTGATTTAATTCCTGCCCTCCTAGAGCACATTATAATACGCTAAATTCTGAGTTGAAACTCAATAGCTAATCTTACCAACATGTCTTTGGCGCTGAAATTCACTCGTATACTAAGCCCTCATTAGCAGAGTACTTCTACGCAATCTGGAGAAGTGTCAGCTCCAGTTGGTTATGGAACACATATTTTTGTAAGATAGACATGTGGTTGAATTACGTTTTATTAACGATACGGATCGGCTTAAATTGAATTCTGGATTTTCTTCAACATCTGCCGAATACAGGTTTCATGGGGCTGTATGTGTTCTCACATAGTCCTCAGAAAATCAATCGAATTCCAATGAGGAGCTTTGTGTTTACCTAGCGGAAACGATTTGTAAGATACTCTAACGAAGATACAATTAAGCGTGCTATCCCGACACAGCCGGAAAAGCTATTTTAGTGGCAATATATTTGGAAAGTAGCAGTTTAAAGGAGTCTGACGAGATAAATAGAAAATTCTTTCTTACTAGCGCAGGTTTCTTAACAACGTAAACTACTCATTAAAACCAGAAAATGCTGTGCAATGTGAAGGTCACCGTGAGCTTAGCAGAAACAATTGGTCTGCACGTACTATGGAGGGTGAGATATATTTCAAGTCCTGTTTAGTTCTCCCATAAATAAGCAAAAACACACAAGAGAAAAGTATCCATGACATATTGGAAAAACTATCAGGTATATACCAAGAATCTTGATGAAGTGAGTTCACGCGCCAAGAGACATATCGAAGTAGCTTATCACTAAAAAATGAGTGTGAATGTTTAAGGAAGAAAGTGAATGAGCTTGGGTGTTTGTTGGATTTCAATACTCCTGGCCGTATACAGACCACTGAACATTCTGAGTGCAGCTGATGAGTCGCCTCTTTATCTGGTGAGGGAAGCTACTACCAACAAAGAGCTTCTTATTGTTGGTGATTTCAACCAACCTGCAATGGACTGGCAAAATGTGACAGTCGAGGGGGCACCAATTTCCTTCAGGTTTAAGTTAATGGAACTCACACTTGACCTCCCTCTGGCACAGAAAGTAACTTCGCTAACCCGGTTTTGAGAAAACCAGAGAGATAGTTGCTTGGAGCTACTTTTTACGAAGGACTTATCCTATATTAATCAAGTGCACTCCAGTACCCCGCTCGTTAAGAGGGATAATATGACTCAATTCTCAACATCTGAGGAAAACGGAGAGCCAGCCAAATACATGAAAGGCACACTTTTGCGCGCGCTTCGTATTCGATCCCCATTATCGACCTCAAAGGGATTTAAAATGGCTTCGAGATTCCGGTTATTAGAAGATTCTACAACCAGTCAAACCTAAGAATTCACTTCGACCGATTAATATAATTCCCACGGAAATCTCCAACAGGACTTAGCTAACTACTACGAAGGCTGAGTCGTTCTTGTTGACAGTCCATCTGCCTTATATCTTGGAATATAACTTTATTAGCGTTTATTGTCCCTCTGATCTAGTGTAAGACTTGAGAATAAATCTTCAGGACTTCATGTAAAATATTTGCCACTGGAAGGAATCGAACTCAGGTTTCGTGGATCGCAAGAGTTTCGAGAACCCACCAGACTACCGTCGCACGCACTGTCTTCCAAGTTAATTAATAACAGCAAAACTAATGACTAGGTATACATCAACGATGGGCATTTTTTCGTTCATTTACCTCCTGCTAAGCGAACAAGAAGCTTCGCGGCTCTAAAGCGTGTAAGATACGATGATAAAGGATGTGCTCTGTTCAGCTCTCCGTCGGAAAGTTTTACATTTGGAAACTGAGGTAAATAACATGAAGTTTCAAATACTACCTTGGAATTTGTGTCAATGAGAAATGCTTAGCTTTACACTTCGGACCCCACCGTTCCTTACTCTCTTTTGCCTGTAGTAAACAAAGTGAAAAGGCAGTTGAAAAACCAGTCTTTGATTTTATTATCTGTGCAGCTAAGAATGGCAGAGGTTTTCAAATTAACGTCTGAAATTCATAATACACGTGACAAACCGAGGGAGTTTTGCGCACTCAGTGTGCTAAAATCTGCAAAACTGTTGCCCAAGTGTTCCTTTGTCTGCTATCTGCTAAAAGAGGTCATGAAATCACCCTTTTGCTGAGTGAAGATGAAAACTTCGTTCTCGATGTGTTCGATGAGGCTGAATTGATTAATGCATTCTTTGCAAAGCATATTGTGCCAGAATCTGAACCAGTCCCGTCATTTTAGCAATGCTACTTCAATATTTTCAGTACCATTGATTTATCCATATAATTAATTTGGAAGCACATTGTTCGTCCATAAAAGTCGCACTCTTCGGAAACTGACGGTATTCCGAATGCAATATCAATGAAGTGTCGAGCATCCCCGATTGCTTGGTCATCTATTTCTAGCCTATCTTTTAAACTGTTTCCTGACTCATGGAAAGCATCTATTATTCTTCCAGTCCTCAAGTCAGGATCTTGTTCGGACGTACATCATTATTGAGGAATTCACAAAACCCCAGCCCTAACAAAACTTCTTTAAAAAGTATGTTTAATCAAATTCTTGAATTTTGCATTGAAAATAAGCTATAAAGCTCCCCACAGCATGGTTTTCCACCTGCAAGATCATGTGAAAACCACAAAAAAATCTACAATGTGCATGGATAAATGTACAAATTTGTAGCAATATCAGCAGTAATTATCCTTTTAGCGCAATATTTGGCGACATTTTGATATTAATCGTGAAGTAGAAAATCGGCAGTTAAGACACTCCTACAATGAAAACGGAGGCAAAGTTCAATGTGCCTCCACTCTTAAAAAGCGTGCAGGAGAAAAACTGCTCAGGAGAATAGGACAGAGGAGTAGAGTAGGCTTATAATACAAAAGCCGCTCCGAATGCTATAATTAAATGTGTGTAAAGGGCGTCCTAAGAAAATGCAAACAGATTTTTAACAATTGTAACTTTGAGGTTCATTATAATTTTCTTATTTAAAAAAATGTTTAGCAGTATCATTTTCTTCTTTTTTCACTGTATTTTTACGATATTTTAAATAATTGGGAAAAAGAGAAGCCATTTAACACAAATGCGCCCAAATACGAATGGAATTCTTTTATGGTTTGTGCGACTCCATTTCTTCGCATTTTCAGTAGTGTCTGGATTAAATGTACCTCAGTTTGAGCACATGCAGTTGGATAATAAGAAAATGATACTCATTTATAATTTTACATTTTTGAACTAATAAAATTACGATGAATACCAAGTCTAAAATTATTTGAAGCATGTATACATTTTTGGGACACCTTGTATAGTTTCGTAATGCGCATAACATGAAATCTCACGAAGGAGCATCAGTTTCCGAAGGGCCCAACATCTTAGGGGCACAAAGTGGAAATCTCGTGATGGTTAATAGCCGACGAAACAAGAGCAGTTTAAACTGAGAACGTCCATATGGCTTCCATCGGTTGAAAGACTGGTAGCTTATGGACACAGCTGGGTTTCCAGAGACATGGGGCAGAGGAAAATATTTTCAAAAGGATTTCCTAAATTCCCGTTGGAATTATGGAGAAAGCTGCTCAGAAAATAGAAAGAGAATAAAAGGCTAATAAAATTAGTTTTAAGAATGATGTGCAGTCTTCGCTTGAAAGCAGATACTCTAGTTAACGACCTTATTTCAATTGGCCGGTTATTCCAAAGAAAGCTAAATCTATATCGATGCACGTGCGTCGGGCACGGTTACTACCCAAAACTAGCTGCGAGGCGCATTAATTCGAAGCTGGCGGACGATTTAGCACCACGCTCTGACGATGAGAAGGAGCATGTTTTCAAAACGTCGGCGTAAATACAATTGTATCCCAGCATTTCCCCCCTCTTTTTATTCGTCTTCCGGAGATGATTAACACGATATGATATCTGGACCCCGATTATTCGTGCATATTATTTATACAATATAAAGTAGAGCACCCAAGACCGTGCATCTTAAAACGCCATTCATGACGCGCTGAGGCGTCGAGTAGTTATTACATACTAAGACCTTCTGGTTGCGTTCAGATATGCGGGAATCAATTAAATCGATGAGAGGAGGCCAAATGCAGAGAGCCTCTCAACAGAAGACATCTGTGCGGTACCTCATCTAAGGCTTTGTTGGAAAATTAAAATCTCAAGCGATAATTTTAACTTCGAATATGCGCTCTGAAATCTATTTAAATATCTCACAAAGATTCGCATCCTTTTGGTGGATTAAAAAGAAGGATTATATCTGCGTCCATCTCCTGAATAAGCTGTGTTCTCTTACTCGCTTTCGTTCACTTTCTAGTTTCTCTAATAAATAAATATATTTTATGCCCGGAGGGTTCCGTCATTGCAAACTTATTGTTGTACTAATCATAAATACAAAGTGGATAAATCCTCCTCTTTTTGAGCAACCACAAAGGCAATGGGAGTGTTAAGTATGGTGGGCAGATAGTTTCATGTCCGCCAAAATGTCGTTATTTTAAAATAATAGTCAACACTCTCTGAAAAGTATGGTAAGCTAAGGAGGAAGCAGTGAAAAAACTCCTTCCATGAAAGTGGGGGCGGACTTCATTGGATCCCTACTTTAAAAAAATAAAACTTATGTTAAAATCTGCTTCTATAAAAATTAAGAGTTTGTTTGATAGGATTTTTGCGATACAATGAGACAGGACTGTTGATGGGAACGCATGAGTGTTCGAAACGTTTCTCGTCGTTGGAGAAATCATATAGCAGCAGAGGTTACCGTTTACCACCGAAACACCGCCCGGCTGGCTCCAGGATCAACTATCAGGGAGGTGATGCAGGCGGAGGTCACCGTAGACAACGAGATCGAATGGACGAGGAGATGGTAGAGGTCACGAGATCATCACCGAAACGTCGGAGATGCGACCTTATGGACTGCAGAGTCCAGTGACAACTCGTGAAAACAGAAGAACCGCCACGAGCATCACTAACGACCATTCTTCTTTTTTTACTTTCCATTTCTCTCTCTCTCTCTTTTCATTTCCTTTTATTCTCCCCAGCACACCCTGTTCTACAATGCTCACCTCCGAATTCTTTCCTTTTTAGCACTGCGTCCATTCCAAGTCAGGCGACCGAACAGCAAGGTGGTGAGGGGGAGAGTGAGGTCAACCCGCAGCGCATTTATTTCCACTTTAAACAGTCTGTTGCGCTGGAAGCTATCACGGTGCGCTAAAAGCCGTTGCTTGGAGGTTTGCCAACTGATGAGATAACTTGGACACCACAGTCGGTTCAATGTGTTTTTTGTTGGCTTAGAGTCAGGCTAAATGTCGTCTTCTTAGTGTGGCCTTTATGGCACTCCAATGCATGATTCTACTTAGCAAGGTGGTGTTGTTGTGGCGCGTGTTGGACTGTGTTTCGCGCACGCCTCCTGCACCCTTCCTCAACGCCAGTCTTCTCGAAATTCGTCTTGACATTGGGTTCGGGTGTGGGAGTGGTCAGAGAGTGGGATTTATCCGGTGCGGCTACTTTCACTGTAATCCAGCCACATTCCCCACGTTCGTCCACCTTAATGAGGCTCGTGGTGGACATCGTTGACAGCGACGGTCAAACTGTCGTATCCGAGCATCAACTTTTGCTGGGGTGACATGATAATAGATACGAAGCAGTTATTTCCAGTGAAAGGTGTGGTATTGAGCTACTGCGGGAAGTGCTTGAAAGTCACCCTAATATAAAGAAGCTTACCACCACCATGCTTTTTAAGGCGATCCTGAAGATAATGATCATACTCCTCTATGATAAGAGAGAAGTCACAAATAAGTGGGTGGGTCCGTTATGCATAGAACGTCGGGTGTCATCTCGAAACCAATGACTCTCATTTGAGCCATCTTGTGTATAAAAGACCTGGGATGAAGCAATATGACATCTATTGTGTTATTATGCTGTCTTTAATGCTGCCATTACTTCTATGATCCCCTCCTCGTTTTGACCCTGTTGTCTCTGATGGGCTCCTCTTGTCTCACCCCCGTGATGCGATATGATTTTACCTACGACAAGGATCGTTCTGAGCCCTTATTATCGCTATCCTATCTGATTGAAACATATTTTATCCAATACATTTTGGAATCGGCGGCTCACTGAACTCTTCCACAAATGCAGAAGTTTGTCTACTGCTTAACACTTTTTACTATTATTTTATAAGAGGGACCATTGTAAATCGGATCTGACTACTATTCATTTCTGTTGTTATGCAGTTGCTTTAGCGCAGCTGTGATCACCATTTTTGTATTAATTTTTAACACAGCATGAATTTTGTGATGAAAGGGCCTGTGGGCCTTAAATATAGAATTGACCACTATTGTGGCGTGACTATGGCTAACGTTATTCATCAAAAATTGTATGTTGGTAGTTAAACTGCGGGTCAGTATTCATTGGGAAATAAGTACCGATGGGTGCGGAGGTAGCGCCATATGAACAGTCAATAATAGATGGTACATAAGAATTTTCGGAATATCCAGGGATACCGGTTTTTAACATGGGACACTTTAGAGCGAATTAACTGAAATAAGCTTTTTGGCCACTACAGAGAAATGGGTGGTGGCTAGAAGGCGGCATGTATAGGTTAGTGACATGAAATGAGTCAAAGGTTCATTTGCGTAAGACATAGTGGTCTTAATCACTTGACATCCTTAGCTGCGACTCGGATAAGTATTAAGAATACTCATGTGGAGGACCTTTAGCTTGACACTGGAACGAATTGTTTATTTTAATTGTCCTCTCAGCAAAAATACAAACACAAGCTGCGCAAAGTATATAAACGCAAACATTGCAGGCCATTTTCCGAAAAGAACTCGCCTTTGGAGGCGATACAGACGAAGCGGCTTCGATAAACACTTACGGGAATACAAGCAGCAACGAAACATTTGTAAGCAAGAACCTATGCTGCGAAAGAAATGCGAGCTTAAAATACTACGAAAGTCTGTGAAACACCCCAAAATGCTATATGGCTACATACACAAAACGATCTCAGGAGTTTATCCCTGCCATATACTCTACAGACTGGCAATTGATGACCGACGACCAGGTGAAAGCAACTCTTTTCTCCAACTTCTTTAAATCCGTCTACACTCGGGAACCCGTTTTAATGGTAGGAGTTTTTTTCACTGCCTCCTTAGTTCACCATGCGTTTTAGAGAGCATTGACCATCATTTTAAAATGATGATATCTTGGTGAATATGAATTTATCTGCCTTCCGTACTAAACACGCCCGCTGCCTATGTGGTTGCTCACGGAGAGCAGCATTTATCAACTTTGTTGTTATTTTTCGACAGCACTAAGTTTGCAATGACGAGGCCCTCCGGGCTTAAATATAAAATTTATTGACTTTTGCTGCTAGTCCACCCACTCGTCAGTAGATACCTCCATCCCTACCCTCCTTCTCATTCCCAAAACAGGGGAGCTATAGTTTTCACAGGACACAGTCAGAGCTGAATTACTCCACCTTAACCTGCCAAATTACGTGGGTCAGATAAAATTCCTACACTCGCCTTGGGAGAACTGGTTCTCGAAATGTGCAAACCTCTACCCTTCATCTTCCAAATGCGTTCTTAAGAAGGCGAGCTCCCGGAAGAATGGAAGTGGGCAGTCTTCGTCACGAGAAGGCAACATGCTCGGATCTGAGTTCTGGATCACGCCATTTAGACGAGATGATGAAGTGGCTACTGCTGCCAGAGGCAAACCGATGCGCGAGCGAACGCACGCACCGTGTCTCCCGCATTCTGGCCTCAACCCACAGTGGTGTGACTTCAGTTCGTCGGGACAAACCTCAAGGCCGTGGCTACCGCAAGATATACTTGCGCGCCAGACACGGACCGCCAACGCGGGTGTCTACGCACGCGCTGTCCAACCAATCACAGGCCATTTCATACAATAGCTCAAGGGGGTTGCGACGACGCCCCGCTCTCAAAAGACCCTCATGGCTATACACCATGCCAGACGGATTGGTAACTCTATCCTAACCTTTTTGTTCACAAAACATTGTTCCTACTACTCTGGACTTCCCAAGACTTCTCTCCTTTCCTAAGGAACTGGACCTGGAAGATAGCAGCCGTTACGGTTAGACCTTCGCATCTTAAACCCACTCGATAATGGCTTAGGTAATTTAACGTTAAGTTCGGGAGAACTTAGTCCGAATAATGTAGCTGTTAGTCAACCTGATGAACACGGAGTTTTGGAGGATTTAGTGGGCCTACTGGAATTAGAAGCCAAGGCAATGGGAGATGCAGTTCAGTTGGAAGCAGACTGATGTGTCGGGAGATTCGAGGGTGAGGAGAGGGTTACAGTAATGGAAGCAGTAAGCCAGGTTTGCCAGGAGTAACACCAGGTGACCCCTAGGTTTCCTATTTCAAAGATTGATTATGTGTCGGTCCAAATATTGATTTTGTATCTTTCCACAAACCGAACTCAAAAAACTTGCTGATAAGCTACCTAAACAGCCTTCCATGCTTGTCACTGGCACCAATTTTAAAGAGGTTGATACACACAAAGATCTAGACATGCGGACAACCGCGAACGTGATGCCAAAATAGCACTGTAAAAATGCAGTTCAGGAGACAACTAGAACAATGCACCGGATCAGACGAGTGTTTAAAATCTTCCCATCTGAACTCTTCAGAAACATATTTGGCGCATTTTTGAGACAACATTTTGACTACAGAATGCTACTTTGGACACCGTGGTTGAAAAAAATGTAGACCTTCACGAACAAGTGCAATGGAGGGCTGCAAAATATGGTTGATGGTTTCAAGGATTTACCATGTAAGAAGAGCTTGACAATTTCCTTTGTCTTACAGGCACATACGCTGTAGCCTGCTCTGGAAATTCCGGATAATCCGCGGCCACGGTTGGTCCCTGTAATTTGAGGATTTCTTTGAGTAAGCCAACAGGACTTACATGAATGTCTATCGTAACAAGGTCGCAAATGAACGCACTCGATTGGATCTCAAGAAAATTTCTTCAGCTAACGAGAGGACCGACCATCGAACTTGCTACCACGCAAGAATATTTCCGCTGACACCGCTGCGAAGTTTAGAAGAAGACTTGATGCCATTTGACTTGACACAAGGTGACGATCACAACACGATTGCTTATTGCCAGCATTGTTAACCGTTTTCCTGGCTCAAGAGTGTTTCCACATTGTCCCGCGACAACTCATTCGAATGTGTGTCATACTACCACATCTTTCTACAACTTAATATTGACTGTAGCA
The DNA here is from genome assembly GCA_036362985.1 of Ligula intestinalis. Lineage (NCBI taxonomy): Eukaryota > Metazoa > Platyhelminthes > Cestoda > Diphyllobothriidea > Diphyllobothriidae > Ligula > Ligula intestinalis. Next base: position 52,548,542 of record JAYGXS010000002.1, read on the forward strand.
AGAATCTGGTTTGCTCGACATTAATAGGGTCCTTAAGATAGTCCTTGCCTGTAACCCTCCTTATATACATTTACTATGTTTTGTAGGGCGCCAAAGATGTACTTTACAAAGAAACCTTATTATTATGTGTGATGACGCTAATTGCGGCATGATTTTCGATGAGAAAACGGAGTCCGGTTGAGCTGTCTGCAAGATAAGGAGGAGAGTTAGGAGCCACTGACCAGATACAGTCGTTGCTATTACAAACTCACAAATTCTTTTCTAAAAAGTGGCGCTTTTCGTAGTTGAACGGCTGAATGCAATTACAGGCCTTCGGGTGATACATAGGTTGATACTAGCACAATGGTTAAGACTACCGATATCACGACAGAAATTGGCGGCTTGACTACACAACACTCGGCTGAAGACGCTTAATGACTGAACAGATGGTGGTAAGTCGCGAACTTTACAACCGAATGGCTCATTATAGTGATCAGTCAGCAGTCACACCAGAGAAGTCGCTTTGCACTCAAAAAGCTAGTAAGAAAAACATTTCATTCAAACAAAAATATACCCACATGCACACAAGTAAATTTGGGTATTAAAGGCACAAGCGCGAAATCGAAAAGTGTACGAGGGACCTATACTCCTACGCCGACGACTTCTTTGAACCCCTACCTGAGAAATGTTTGGTAAAATAACCACTCATCTTACAGGAATAACTAGCCAATAGAAAAATGTTTGACGCCTGACCACCCTATAGAAATCTCAGCAGTTAAATGCCCTAGCTATTCTTCGCAATGTTGCACATTTGCCAGATCCGCTGAATAAAAGTATGCCTCAATTTTAAAAGTTATTTAAACTTAAGTGAACCCATCGAATTCGAAAACTTCAAATGGAGTTTACATAGTAAGTTACGGCAACAGTCCATGTCTGTCGTCTGCATAAGGTGCATGCGGCCGTTTTCTTGCCCTACAGTCCCTAAAACAAATGCGTTTAACATTCCTTCTCGTATTTTTTTTCCATTTTGCCATCTATGGCGTGATTTTGGTAGTGCTTGGTTGGGTCCCGCCCTGGCATGCATTGTTCCTTGATAGCGCTGTCAAGGAACAATTGTTGGCCGACGGTGTTCAGACCGTCCAAACTGGTGAGTGTTACTAACTCAACTTTGAAACGCAAAATAGCCTGCTATTTTTTAGGCTAACCTGGTGCTAAGCCACGGAAAATAGATTCTATCGATGTTCTGCCGCTCGTTACTCCGTGGTGTTACATTCAGTGGATGTCATTACCTGGTTTAAGAAGAATATGCCTCCCGGTCCGGTCAACGCCAGTGCGGTTGACTCTGAGCCAGTTGTCATGGCAGACTGCACTAATCTGCCGCAAGGATTATTTGGCCAGCATGCAGCTAGAAACTGGGATTTGTCCACCAGATCTGTTCTCTTCCTCCTGTCAAACGCAACGTAAATCCACCCCCCCCCCGTCGGAAAGACGAAGACTTTTTCATTGTAGTCACCGCAGTGCTTGTACTTTTTCTGAATTCAAGGTTGACAAAGCCTCGATTATCAGGATAAATCTCTCTCCACGCCCACTAATAAAACCAGGGCACCGTTGTTGATGCCAGTTTTTTTTAAGATTTGGCTGAGGATGTTGTTCTCTTTGGGCGTCTTGTTGCGCAGGCTCAGTGCTTTTAGCCGATTTCTTATTGGAAGAGACGGGGCATGACACTCATATGGTGGGCAAGGCTAAGCGCGCACCTCGAAGGAACGAGAGGTGGCTGTGGCAGATTGCTCATCAGAATTAAGAAGTTGCGAAAAAATGATCTCGCCATCACGCGATATTCCTCCAGCTGTGAACGATAAAGCCACTGCTCACATCGAGAGCACGAATACTTCAAGCTAAGATTCTACCAGATACATAATGAATAATCTGGTGGCTTTTTCGAGTGCCACTGATGCTTGCGGCTTGCCTGCTAGGGGTTGTCCGATGTTTTTTACGGTTATCGCTGGTCTGCTGTCATTAGTCTTTGAATTGGAGAAGGAAATATTAATTCTCTGGGCTCTTTCCGCGCGGTCTGAACAGACAATGTGAAGGTCCATCATCTCCGATGATTGCATGACTAGTGTGAATCCGGGAGTTCTGTAAGCTACCTGTCAGACTGAGAACTCCACCTTTGATTATTTGTGCTGTCTTTTTTCATTGTACGTTGTCGAATTGAACTGCAATTTCATGCGTAAAGCCACTAATGCATTAGGCTATTTACAGTTTTCTATATTAAGGCTCCCTGCATAAGAGTATTCACGAATTAACGGCGAAATAGCAGTTGTGTGTGAAATAACACATGGTTCCACTAGTTATCGTTGCCAG
>JAYGXS010000002.1:52551867-52618625 GCA_036362985.1 Ligula intestinalis
GCAAAAGTCCACGAACTGAATATGTTTTAAAACCTAAAAGGTAAACTTTAAGCCTAAGCTGTAATCAATACCTTATTAGCTAACAAACGAGCATAGCATATTTTTGGTCCTAAGTATCGAATTCGCACAGGAGTCCACCGTCAGAGATAGCAACAAACCTAGAAAAAGACTATACTCTAAGAAGGCACAAACCAATTAGTGATTAATGATGCCAGTCTTGGGATGATAACGCAGGGTTCAGTACCCTGGCGCCAACTCCATACAACGATTGATTGAGTTCCCATCTCTGGGCTGGGTTTCAGTCAATTTTGACGCTTGGGACGTTGAACTCATGGCCTATTTCGTAGATTTTGGCAGCTACTTGCGATGGTTTCTCGTCACGTCGCACAGCCAGCTTATGTTTATATGTGTGCGATTTGAGCATACAGTCCGTTTGACCTTTGAAATTTCATGAACGGTTAAGGCAGGGAGTGCAATACACCGTCCCCAAATATTCCTGGTATTGGGTCGGTCTTTGAGTTTTATTACCCTGGCATGCATGATGGATGTTAGCTAGTTTGCAATTCCAACACCTTATCCGGCAACAATGAGTCCAATCGCCTCCGAGACTTTCTTTAAGTATATGCCCACGGCGAAAACGAAAAGTGGGAGTTGATTGAAGCCTAGTTATTGTAGGAATTTCATCGATACGGCGCTGGTGTACGGGTCTCCGCACCGTCACCCTCTCAGTGACGTCATTGGTAGGCATGCACCACCTATGCATGAATCCTTTTATTGTTGTTACTTCTATCTCTGAAGATTGAACTGTGCACGAGTTTGAAACCTCGGAACAACAAACGCATTGTTTCGTTGCTTGATTAGCCTTTTTCTTTAAGCATAAAAATATCCGGAACTCGAATCTTCGCATCCATGTATTTAAGTGTATAAGGGCTACGTAACGCAATCGAGAAAGTGCATATTAATTAAGTAGTCACTTTTTTCAGGCGGTAAGGAAAAAGCTCGCCCAAATGTCGACATCTGGAATTGCCTGAAATATTTTGAGGTTATGGTGCAAGGTATTTAAAATTACAACTCTACTTAAGTAGTTCACCCTAACTAAAAATGTCTTTCAGAATTTTGGTCAACCTTTCGTGAGATGGGTCACTGATTATATGTAGGCAAGTCGGTCATTAATGGTTTCTCACGCAATGGAAATGATTCACTTGTTGGGAGACTGCCGAGTACACTATGTTTGCTAAAAGTGTCGTGTAGCTGACGCCTGAGATCGTGATTATCCTCCAGACTGATGCGGAAATTCTGACTTAAAGCAGGTAGCGGGCAGCCACGCGGTGATGAAGTTTGCGCAGTGTTAGTCTTTAGGCACCAGCTCCAGAAATTTGCATATCCCAACATGCAACACAGAGTTTGGGCTGGATGTGTAGTCCAGCCCTTATATAGTTAGCCATCACCACTGAACTAGATTTTAAGTGCGCGTTGGTCCCTACAATATTAGTCAATGATAAAAATCAAAATGTGTGTGTGTGTGTCAGAAAGTAATCGAAAAGAATTAGACGCGATTGCCGAGACAGAAACGTTATTCACCTGACGTTTCGGATTCACACCCGAATCCATTTTCGAGGATAGCACAGGACGTTGCAGTAGTTATAGGATGCATTCGCCATGCTGCTGCATGTCTGCAATATTCCTGAAGATTATAACACCTGAATTGATCATTCTCTTACGAGATTTCTCAACAGTTTCCGGCAAAAATGGGTCGCCGGCAGCCAAGCGAACCGTTCGTCCGATTAACAATCGTCATATGACAGTACCGTCTTTGGGTAGTGCGATATTTTCTCAGAAGTCTACCTACCAAACCGCGCTATTTTTTCAGAGCTTTTCCTGATGTATTTACTGATATTAAGTTGGATATGCTTCTGACGCAGTTTTTGTTGGGGCAGGACTTTGTAGAGGTTACGTGATTACTTCCCAACTGGATGTATGGTGTTTTTATCTGTGTGCTGGTGTTCCGTCAGCCAACCGATAAATAAGTCGAAAACGTGATAGAGCCACAATTCGCAGATGTCGTCGAGGACCGCTTTTTAGCCTGATGCTTGGCGATGTTACTCCTGCAAAATACCACGATGATACAATAGGCACTTTAAAAGGTGACTTAACATACTGGGCGATAGCTGTTTGTGGAAATTTGTTTCTTCCTTAAACGTCGTCGGTATAAAAGGGACTGAAGGTAGATAAACCAGTTAGTGATCCCTTTTGCGAATATTACAAGCATTTTTTCGAAACTGGAAAATCTACCAGAGAGCACATGTTGTCTGCTGGGGAACCCACTGATGAATCGAACCCCTCGCAGCTGTTACATGCAGCGGCAAAATGTGGGCGAAACACGTGTCTGGGCTTTTATCCAGTACCTGTACTACCAGCATTGTGTCTTATTTTACCTTATGCTTGTTTTTCATTCTGGGTGAGAACCACAACAGGTTTTCCGCCTGTCCTTTTCTTATAGTCAGTTTGGATTCTTCTCCCCTTTGGAAGACAAACAATTTAGCGGCAGGTACGGAGCGTTACGTGGACTTCAAATTTTCTAAGCCACTATCTAAACAGTTTTCCTGTATATTATGCGTTTCTGTTGGAACTTCGCGATTTCAAAAGCCCTGAAAGGCGTCTCGATTTCCAGCATCAGTTACGTTAGGCAATTGAAGTATTAAAGCAGTATAGCTAGGGCCATGCCGACTGTGTTTTTACCGTCTAGATCAGGCATGATCACAGCCGTAACAAGTACAAGTATTGCGTTCTTATTTACTTTCTTTTTGATAGTCTGTCACTCAGATGGTTGTTAAAGTGAGCTCCCTTGCTTTTCACTTGCAGTCTTCTCTCTGAATGTTTGAGACAGCAACTCCTTTACACTGTCCCGGTCGTATTTAGTCCAAGCTTTCGGTCCAACAGACTATGCCGTCTGAGGGATATTTGAAGGGTATTGGCGGTTATTCTGCCCCTTGTTTGACGCAGTCTACAGCCTAGGTGAGCGGGCAAAACCTTAGTTCAGAAGTTCATATAAATGCGTCCTCTCACGAGCGTGTTATCAGGACTCTTCTTCCTTTTCGCTGTATGATGGGGAGTAGTGTCAGGCAGGCCAACGTGAAAACTGAGGTTCCAGCCTCTGCCCCTATCCGCTTTTTGTTCGGCAAAATACGGACGAAGTGTTTACGGTGTGGCATCGCGGTACACTCTCTTCGCGCCAGCCGCCTGCATCTTTTTGATCCCGGGTACGATATCGGCTCCCCATGGAAGGAAAGGGGGAGGGAGTGTGGTAGCTGAACCACAAGTATACTCTTATTATAGTCTAATCCCTGTGTAAGTTATCGTCCTTGCTTTCGGTTTGCCATGAAACCGGTGGTTGGCATCTTCGGCATTGACGGCTGAACTCTCATTCTCACTACTTTTCTCGACTTCGCGATGCGCGGGAAATGCGGGTGGTACCAATATTCTATACTCCCGTCGTTTGAATACTAGGTTAGCAGGTATGTTGTGGGAGGTACTGAAACCTACGAGCCACAGGCAGTCCATTCGTTGTTTCATCGATTCGGTTTAGAAAGCTTACCGGGGCTTTTTATGCACAAGCTCTTGCAAGTGTTTTTGCAACTAAATTGCGTCCTCTAGCCATGAGGAGAGGGGCAGGTTCTCACGTGACAAACGCTTTGTATGTCTGCAATTTAAAAATAAACACATGCATTGTTTATTGAAATGGTCATGCGCTGTGCGGTGATAGAGGTGGGAGGGGGAGCTGTCAGAACCATGCACTTTCGGTACTTTTGCGGTACGCTGACACTGTCGGTACAGTAGCTGTAAATGGTGTGGATCTTCAGCGGTTACGTGGGTGTGACTTCCAGACTGCGCGCTGACAACATCATGACGACTGAACTCATTTTGAGGACCGATTCCAATTCAAATACTTCATCTTCCTACCACTGTTACATGGTAGCATTTTTCGTACCGTGAGACCGCATAGTGATTCAAAGGAATACTGCCCTGTTTAGGTGTACGACCCTGCCCGACCCAACTCTTTTCTCCAAATTGACAAGAAGGATTCCCAGGTGATGCTCAGCACTTACCGTGTATTGTTTTGGCATGCAACTTTTGTATAGGTAGTAGATCTTTCAGGTTCTTTGCCCTGCAACGCATAAAGATACTACCACCTCGTGGTCCACGGACGCTTCTGCATCAAACCCGAACTCCTGATTTTTGTATCTACATTTATGACTGTTCTATTATCCTCCGCCTGCGAATGTACCAGACAGGCATTAGTTAAGCAACGGGAAACCCGTGCCTTTGAACTTCGTATTAATCTAACATGGTCAGCGCCACTGCCGAAAGTTGTCTTCCCGTCATGTATTTCATCAGATGCCAGAGCTATCGTTATCGTTGCGTATGTAAAATTTACTTTCCCCTTTACGGGTTTTAATGTTGCTGCTTAATCGGCCGGTGGGGTAGGGGGAATGTGGTATTAAGTCCATAGGTTCCCACTCCTGAATAGGGTAGGTGTAAAGTTAAACCATATTTTCGTTCAGTTCGACTCATCTTTAGTTGCTTTGCCTCTTTCGTGGGTCGAATCTTAAGATGAACTGAATTTCCCTGGCCGTTTATCAGGTTCCTTGACTCCAGCACTCGTAACACTGTCAGCATCCGCCATAGCTACTAAAAATGGCACCATTCTGCAAATATACTACGTCCTCGTTGCTCCCTCTCCAATGCAGTCGATCGTGACAGCTTTCCGAGTAAAGGGGATAAAGTGACACACCCGAGGACGATTGGAGCAAATATGTGCTCGAGGCAAGTACTCGCCGCATTCCCCGACGTTTTCATTTGGTGATTTCGTTGACGTGTCTGCCATCACATAAAATTTAACTGATAGGCCATTTTGCCACACAGTCGAACCACCTCGGTGGAAAGTAAGGAGGTCGCGGTTAAGAGGTCGTTTTGCCTCCAACCCTATCGAATAGAACGTTTGAAAAGTAGGCACCACAACTTCAAGTGCATCCTGGTGCTGGATGTTTTCACAATTTTTGTGCAATGTGTGGACCACGCCTCACATTTGTATGCAGCTATTGTGCGCATGCAGGCCTCTTATACTGTGCTGACTTGATCTTCTGCTGACCCCATGGTCAGCCTAGGTGTGTCGACGAAGTCCTACCAGCACTGTCAAGGCTTGTTCATGACTGCCAAATGTGAAGTCTTACCTACTTCGTTGCCAACCTGCACCTTAGGTTGTTAATCTGCCCGTCACTCGTAGCGTTGTTAACAGCTATGCTGGCGAGTGAGTCCAATTTTCCTGATACTGGCGTGGATTTGCGTTAATTCGATCCGTATGGCCTACTGGTTCTCTAAAAGTCAGGCTGAAAACGTTCTTTTTCAGTGTGACCTCTGTCAGCCACTGTGCCCATTCGCTGCACTAGTCACCTGACCGACTCGGACGATGGCCGGAAATGGGAATAGCGACTGTGATCGACGGTTCAGGGCATTTCCTAACTATAAAAAATCTGCCAATAAAAGCGAACATGCGAGTCCTGGGAAGTAATTGAGAAGAAGAGGACTCGATCGCTGGGACAGTACTTTTATTCGCTTGACGTTTCGACGAATCCGTCGCGGATTCGTCATCAGCGACATAATCAGAGAGCAGTAGCAAATACAAGTAGCGTATGCACAGGAGTTTGCAGTATTTATAGGATACAGTCATTATTGCAAACATACAACGAAAATTAGCCATAATTGCCTTCTTGAGTGTTGGCAGTCTGTTGAACGGCGAAATGATGCCAATTCTCAAGTTGCGACTCATTCGACGAGACCCGGCCACATATTCAAATTTGATGAGCCCGAAATTCTCGCAAGAGGTGACAATCGGGTGAGCCGAGAATTACTTTAGTCATAGTTCACGGGTCCCCAATCTATAAACAAGTGCAACGATTTGCCCAATCCATATTCGGAGCTGAGACTCAATTTGGCCAAAGCAAGTCGCCGCTTGGGGAACGGACAGACCACTGCGTCATTCTACGCCGAGCAATCATGCCCGAGTCCACCACGCGTGAGGAAAGGTCAAAGCCCGCATGCTGTTCAACATACCATCAACACTCAAGAAGGCAATTACGGTTACTTGTCGTCGTATGCTAGCAGCAGTGACTGTATCCTATAAATACTGCAAACTCCTGTGCATACGCTACCTGGATCCGCTACTACTCTCTGATTATGTCGCTGATGACGAATCCGCGACGGATTCGTCGAAACGTCAAGCGAATAAAGGTATTGTCCCAGCGATCGAGCCGTCTTCTTCTCTATCAACAATCTATGGCACTTAAAGCTATCATGGTGCGCTAAAAACCGTGATTTGGAAGGCTGCCAATTGACAGGATAAATCAGACTGCGTGGTCAAGTCAGTGTGTGTTTGTGTGGAGTGGTCTACTGAGGGTCCGGCTGCACTGCCACTCGGTGGGGCCCGAGCCGGCTGTGGGGCATGCCTAAGCGCGGCTTCGACCGCACCAGCCAACCTGCGTCCTACCCCCTCTGCATTCTTGTTAACTTGGTCATGACGTCCTGTCCAGGTGAGAGAGAAGAGAGTGCGGTAGATGCAGTGCCAGTCTTTCCTCTCTATGATATAATTCGCGTGCAGTTCACCGTCTCTGCGCCACTTTGCGGTGAGGACCACGTCGGGAAGACCGGCCAAATTGTCATAGGACCTGTATAAGAAGCGAATATCTATTCACCATACTCCGAATGTCCTCACGTAGTCTGTAATGTAACTGCCTGTATTACGTTATCGTTTATCTATACTGATCGCTTTCCAATCATAGCTTCCTGGGACACGCAGCAGACGAACTCAGGAGCTTATAAAATTCCTGCTCCCTAAAGCCCTCATTAGGATTTGTTTTTTGCCTGTTGTATCTGTGTAATCTTCCCATTCATAGCCAATAATACCTTGTTCGTTCCAACCACCCATTAACTGGAAGTAGTCTACTTCTTAACCTCTTAATTTTAATTCTCTTTTTTTATTCAAGGTCCAGGCTGGTGACTCCCTGATGAGTATTGCCGCTTGTTTTGGCAATGTAACGCCCGCCCAGCTGGCTCGTTTTAACAAATTGGGCATGCTTGGTGTTGGCCAGCCGCCGTTATTCCCTGGTCAGAAACTGTATGTTCCCACTCCTGAAGAAATGGCGGCCCAGGTGAATATTTTCACATTATCCACGACCTTCCCTTGTCATTGTGTAACATTACGCTGGGTACATGTGAGTGTTGAAGGCACTTTGGTAGTAGGGCAACAAGTTTTACTAGTCCGCACCCATATTTTCATTTGGGCAGAAGTGTAGTTAACTAGGTATTCTGAGTGTGCCGAGCAGAACCACCTCCCCCTCACCCCTCCAAACTCACTTTTGTTGACTTTCTGTGGCGTTTTTATTTCACTTCTTTCCATCTCATCAATAGGGCAATCTACCGATGTGTTTAATATCATGTGAGTTAAACTACGTCGCCTGTTGTTGTCCTTTTCAGAACGTTCGTCTGCGCCACTTTCCGGGCACTGCCACCCGTGTAAAGTCTCTGACTGCAGACTTTTCTGGAACTGCCCTCAGCGCGACCAATCAGCATGTCTTTTCTAAGCCGAGGTCTAAATCTCTTCGTTCTGTTTCCATGCATATACCGGTTAGTCCAGAACGGAAGGCCTCGGCGACGAAGACTGAGCTCATGGAACGGTTATTTGTCAAAACACCTGCCAAGCGCATCCTCAATCCGTCCAAGGTATGTCCACTCACACGACTGTTTTTTAAGACCTCTGTCACTTTTACCGGCTGGATTGTTTTTCTCCTAAGAACACGAAATTTGTGTTGATCCCTACATCCCGCAATAAATATCTTTTTTTAGTTTCAGCGCAGTATTCCCGCACCTCTACCTAGATTTTCTTGCACTTTTGTAAAATGCACCGAAACACCAAAAAGTTAATGCACATTTATGAGGTAGCCTTCCATTTACGACTAAGGGTCGCCTGCGAGAGTCTTGGGAAACAATAAACTCCAACGGTGTTTACTTCTCCCCTGTTCCTTTCTTTCAATTTCTCACAGAACGTCCATATTTTATGTAAGCACTTAGGGCTATTTTGTAGAAATTCGAAATCTGCAGTAATATTATCTAGCGTTTTTGGTTTAGTGCCTCTGTCGTTAAAGGACGCTAACTACAGTCGATTAAAAACAGTGGTTTGCTCAATGCCTAGCTCAACTGAGTCACAGTGAAAGAAAATTTACTCGGCTGATTTTAGCAAACATCAATATCAATTTATTTAGAGGTTTTGGATTTGTACTTTCCTTTGAAATTATTCGGTATCTTGGAATAAATCCGTCCATTTAGAGTTTTCTAGGCGTAAACTGAAATTGAACATAAATGTTTAGACTCACTTCTATTAGCCACCGCGTGATAACCGCATATTTTTCATTAGACTGCCCACCTGTAGCCGGTCGTACATATAGAGGTTTGTGGTAATAACTGGAAGCCCAGATACACGTGATCTGCCAATATTCTGCCGCTGCATGACACAAATGCGAGGCGTACAGTTCATCCGCGTGTCTCTTAGCGTTCCGCGTTGGCTTCTGGTAGGTACCTCAGTTTGGTAATTGTTGAGTTTTCACATCCTCACAAATTAATCTCCTTCTCGGTGTAAATCAGCTTCTATGAAACTTTATAGGTATAGACTGAAAGTTACTCCAAGTCAACGAGTAAGTTCGGAGTGGATTAAGAATCAGTAATTTTAAAACTTTAGCATCAACCCGAAAGCACACCAGGGACTTACCGATGAGCATAACCGCTCGCACCTGTGTCATACAACGGCTGAATATCTGCGAAACCCGTACTTACTTGTACTTGTTACGACTGGGATCATGCCTGATCTAGTCGGCCTCAGGGATGTCATGGACGTTACCTCTCTGCGTGCGACCATGAACGGCAGCGGATTTGGGAAGCATCACCCATGCTCTTCTCCAGCAACGGAGATCGAAGGTCGAAAAACCGCTTCCATGTCTTGACGAACGCTCTCGACCCAAGTCTTGAGTTGTCCTCTTCTTCGACGCCTCCAGGTGGGCTGCGGCACCGGATCGAGGGCAGCGCAGCAAAGTTCGTGAGGCGAACGACGGAGAACATGCCTAATCCACCTCAGTTGCCTTTTTGAATAGTCTGAGATGTCCTCGCGATAATATCGCAGCAAGTACGGACTGTCTCATTCTAGAGTAAGTCGGTATGCTTTACTCGTAGGGTGGTCCTCAGAAAGCGGTAGTTAAATACCTCCAGTCTTCGCTCATCTTCAGCGCGCAAAGCCCAGCATTCACATCCGAAGAGGAGGATTGACTGAATGGATGTACGGTATACACGAATCTTCGTGGCAATAGAGATTTCTCGTCGAATTCGTAGGCATTTTCGAAGGATTGAGAAAACTCAGCGAGCAGCACCCAGCGAAACCCGTATCACGTGTTGTCACTTTTGTGTATCACAAAACGCCTTATTTGGAAGTCTTTTTAAAGAAGTGGAGATGTATAATATTGTGTTTTTTGTTTTCGGAATGGAGTACTATTTACGCTCGGTCCTTCGTTTATTTTTACAGGGGGGGGGGGTGAATTTCAGTCCAAATAGCACAACTCCATGTCAATTCCCTTCCTAGTAGTAACTGTCACCACTAACCACTCCTTTCATCATTGAGATCTCTGTTCAGGGATAGACGCTGAGGTTTGCTTTCGAGGTGTTTTTATCAATTGAGACGAACACTGGTTAAGTACGGGAACAGTTTGTTTACTATTATGAGCCTTTGAACATGTACAGGAGTTCACCGTCGGAGATAGTAGCAACAGCGACAAAGCAAAAATTGTTGCGGGTTCAACCCAATCACTTATCAGTGACACAACTCTGGAGGGGACCGCGCCGGCGGCAAATCAATATATCAATTGATTAAGTTTTCTTCCGTGGGCCTGTGTTCAATCCATTCTCGGTTCCTCTTGTTTCCGGCGTGGAGGATTATGCTGCCGGCTGCGAAGTTGAACGAATGACTAGTTTCTTAGGTGGAGGTAGCGACTTACGATACCTCGCAATGCGATGCGCCTTTTTGCTGCTGCTGCTGCTGCTGCTGCTATCTGTTACGGTGAACTCCTGCACGAGTTTTAAATCTCAGAATAGTAGCCAAACTGCAAAGGGGACAAGGGTACGATCACTAGGACAGCACTTATATTCGTCTGAGCTTTCTGACTTTTATTTGCAAAAAGAACCTGGGGCTCACATATTCACTTACATTCGTAAAAATCGAACTGTTTAGGTGATTGACCGGTCTCCTTGTTTACTGATGTGTCTCTGTTAATGAGGCCTGCCATGTTGATAGGCTACAGCTGAAACCTCTTTGAAACCCCCTGGGTTCTAGTAGAATTCGTTGCGTTTTTTGTTGTTATTATCCTCCTATTTGCTCTTATTTCGCAGATCCCAGTCGACGGAATTCTTATCGTCACTCCAGATGCGGTCTGTTTCGATGCTCTGGTCAGTGCCAGTGACGTCAGTAAAGCCACCGAGGAGGTCACCAAAGCAGCCACTGCAACGTCTTCTCTCACCTCAACCCCAGTATCCCCGTCGGAGGACGTGAAAGCCGCTTCTGTCACGACAGCCGCAATGTCATCTGAGCCAAGGCAGCGCGGCTCCGGGCAGGCTATCGAGATGCTTCCTCTGGAGCCGCTAACCACTCCACCTGCCCTGCCCGCAAAAAGTCCTGCCTGTCTTGGCGTCTGCATTCCCATTCCCTCACTCATTTCTCTGAATACGCACAAAAATCTCACTGAATTGATGGTTGGTCGGTGCGTTCCGCTGGCGTTTTTTGTTTGAGTAATCCGCCCTATTGTGGTTCTTACTGTTTGCACTGGTTGCTCTTGATTCCTCGGCCTATTCACGGAGTAGTGGAGAATGTGCGCCTCCTTAAAGGCCATTTACTGCTACCGATGCCGTCCTTTTTATTTAGTTTCTTCGTTCCGTTTGCTGTTACAGCTTCAGTTGTCATTCTAGTTGACGAGTTCTCCCACTGGGTCAGGGTTTTCTGGCTCTCTATTATTACAGTCATCCCGTCTATCAAAGGTTGCCTGTTCCAAGTGTTTCTACAAAAGATGTAAGAAGGTTCACAGAACACTCAAAGGTATTGTATACAGCCTTGTCAATGGTGGATCCAGTCCAATCAAGGTTCCTTTCGACAATTTTTATTTGCGAAAATTCCCATGTTCGATTGAAGAGTAAGTTACACGAAAGGCTTGCCGCGAACCGGGACCGAAACTGCAGTATTTACATCTCTAGTCTAACGCCCTGTCGGTCGAGCTATCCTGCTAAATTTGCTTTTCGTTCGTAACATGAGAATTTTTGCACAACTAAGACAGTCCGGAAATCTCTTGGTGTTAAGGGAACCCAACGAATTTCTGAAGTTTGACACTTGACTTGCGGAGGTGAGTGTGACATTCAAGCCAAATTTACTTTGCGATTTCCGTCTGATGACAGAGCCAAAATAACGTGGTCCTGCTTATTTGTTACAGATTTCACCGTTTCAAGCAACAATCGGTCTAATCATATTGCAGCCTTAACGCCCTGATGTGGATTTTTTTCACGTAAAAAATGTCTCCCTCCCTGTACCTGGTTGCCTGAAAATTGCCCTGAGGTTGTTGATTTATGCAGTGGCGCAAACCATCTGCCCTGCGTTAGTGTAGCTGGACGTGTGCGGACAATACACTTGTTACCCGTAGAAGGGAAGAGCAGACGCGTCCTTGACTGCGTTCCCGCCCGCCCTTACGGCGGCCAAGGTCTGCTACACCAAACCTCCCTATGGTGGATCTATCGCCCCTCCTCTGGATCTCTGTTTTTGACGACGGAGCAGCCCCTCCCGACCACGCTGCTCCGGCTTCCCCTCCTCCACACAGCTGGCATTGAGGCCCGCCCGGCGGGGCTCCTGATCCAACACGGGCTACTAGCCAGCCAGCCGGAAGGGAACAGGCGGATCCAAGAAGGCAGTTCAGAGTAAGAAGATGCGATCGCTGGAACATGGCGTTCATTAGCCCGATGGCTTCTGCTTATGGGATTAGGCACGTGGTGGTATGGAAACTGTGTCTATCTGGGGCCGGCGACAAATTCAAGTTTGATGAGGCCGTAATTCTGGCAGGAGGTTCTGCCGTTCGTTACCTCTGTCCTGCAAAAACGGATTGCAGTTGGCAAGACGTCAGGACATTTTTTGGAACCAATAAATCCTGGTGCATATGCCTAGCTTAAATTAAATTATTGTTCCAGTGATTTTATCTTCCTACCTTCCTGGAACCAGCTTTTTCAGTTTTTTTTCGGCAACATGCCCACTTCAATCGTTCCTTAAAAGGTAGATTTACCACCAAGGTGAATCTGTATCTGCATTTGCTCATCACTTTATGGCGTTGTTTTATTCGCCTCGTTTTTTTTCACCTGTACTAACAGGCGTATTTACTTTCTCCAGGGGGCCAAAGCCTCCCTCAAGACTGCCCCATGATGGGGACGATCATGTAAATATTGGCACTATCATCCCTCTCGAGCCTCCCGCTACCGATCCTTCCGCCACGTGCCCTGAGACTGTGAAAAACACGTCGACTGAGCGTAAGTGTAAATATTTTGTATTTGCCGCCTACACAACAGTTTAATTAAAAATTCTAAAATTTTCTCATTTCGCGGTCAGAACTGGCTGTGCTGAGCTTCTTTGGCGAAAATTTGGAGGTCAAAGTACGTAAGCCTGCATTTCTGCGACTCCCACTGACTTCGACTCTTTCACTTTTCGTCCTTGGACTCTGTTTTCATACTTTAGGGCTCTGTGTTTTCGTGTGTTTTTGTGCCACCTGATAGATGTGCTAAACTAACAGGGTGTCAGATCAGGGCATGGCAGGCGCTATTCCGGTTGTCCTCTCATAAGAAATGCAGAACGTGGGGCGAGCATTGATGGCCCGCGTAGATGCAAACTCAGGCGTCAGCCACTGTCACCTTTATGGCACTGCCTGTTGTAACGATGACTTTAGTCGTGTCACCATCTAATTACGTCCGTTGGAATCCACTCGGACGAGAGTTATTGTGTACAAAACCCGGAGTTGTTTTCTTGGATGGTAGTTGCCGCTGGTTGATCTCCAGTGCGCTATTGTCCTGTCCTGGGGGTCATCGGGAGCGGACTTGCGGTGTCCTCGCAGTCCGTGTGAAACCCACTGTCTGAGATGTGACTGTGGCTTCTAAATGATTGTCAAGCGTGTTCGCTTGTGGCCTGATTGAGCGCGTCACCTGTTGTGGCGAACTTTAGTGGGTCCTTTAGGAACTGTGACCACTTGGCACTTGCATACGTGTGTGTCCGGTTTAAGTTCACCGCTCGGGTTCGGCCCAGTGAAGGCATATGACCTTGTAGGCCGCCCACAGTTGACAAAGGAATCATTGTGGCAGTCGGCAGCAGGCACGACGCCTCAGGTGAACCTGCAAGGTTGCTAGCCTTTCATTAGGCTACACCTAACGCTCCCACTCCGTGGGATATGATTCAGGCGTTGTGGCGGCTCCGACCGGGCTTCCAACCCACGCCCCATCTTGCTTTGGTCTTCTTGACTCTGTTCACATCCGCCACGGAGGGATGGGGGAGGAGCGACTGTGGTAAATGCAATGCAAATCTACTGTCCTCTAAAATTAATACACATGCACTACCATGCTGCGGGGCACACGGTGGACCTGTCGCCTGATTAACTTTTTGATCTAGGCATCCTTCGCATAAGCTGGCTTCGCCCAAAATTAGGCCTGCCCATCCCTGACTAGCCTTCATCACCATGAACAGTAGAGGACTTATCTCATGAAATGGTAAGCAAAGTTGTATCTTATGTTGACGGCTAGAAGGGATTTTCTGTGCTAGGTTATGTTATTAATAACTGTACACTATAATTGCAAGACCTTTCAGTGGCTGCATGATAGCGGCTTACGAGTGAGCTTCTTCTCGAGGACTGAAGAAACTGCACCGTTAATCATAAATATTTACGTAGCATGATTTACCCCATATATTTTCGATACCTTTTTAAAATTCAATTGCATTCTATGGAGATCGTGCGCAAAAACCTTCCTCTATCCATTCGGTGTGAAATTACCCCTTCGCATACTTCAGCTATGGGTATATGTGGGCCTTCCGTAAAACCTTCAATTTTTCGACTAATTTTGCGCTAATATTGCACTTCCGTTTCGGGTCTCGAAACCACGTGTCGTATTCTTTCCGGTCAGGAGAAATCATGCATATCAAAACGTCATATAAGGCGCAAAATATTGCACTGAATGTTGATCGTATTTTATACTCAATAAGGCGCCCGACTAAGCGAACAGATCGCATAACGTATGCGCCAATCGTGACTCGCCGGCAAGATTCAACCACTCAACGTTTGATCTTGACAATAGTTTATTGATCAACACCCCGTCTCAGCACTGAACCTCGAACTACTTTACTCCAAACAGCCACCCACTTCCGTCTCTCTTGTGAATGTTGCAGTTTCTATCCATTTTAAAATTCTGTGAGCGATTGTTCTGCATGCCGCCAAAACGTGGACAGTTTTTTATATGGCTACTTCCGGTTTTGTAAATATGACAACTGTAATGTGATCAACACTCACGCGATGTAGCATAAGCCCTTTTTTGATTAGTTGGCGCGTGTTGGTTTCTGTTGTCTCCATTGTTTCTATAAGCAGATTTTTGTGACCCAGTCCTGCTGTCCTACTTGGACGGTTTGCCAACTGACGGGGTAACTCAGGCCACCTACGTTGCTGCTCCTCTAGTACGCGTGTGTTTGTGAGTGCGTATGTGAGGACATGGAGGACTGAGAATCAGGCTACAATGGCTCCTTAATGTGTACTTAATCGCGCTCCCGCGCACACGGGAGCCTACCTAGCGAGTTGACTGAGTCAAGTGTGCGCGTGTTGAGTGACTATCGCACCAGCCAAAGGTGGGAGCGACGAGCGAGTGGGTATATTCCCCGCGAGTCTGCTTAAACTCTTGTTTTTCATTCGCGGTAGTTCGCTGCGTTCCTTCAGTTTGCTGTAACGTTCGTGCAGCTTGTCCAGGTTGCCTCAGTGTCTGCGTCGGCTTGCTTCAGCGTTTGCTGCGGTTTGCTGGAGCACGCGGCTGCCCATCGTCGAAATCGATAGGGAAACTGACGGACTCGTTGGACCATTCATCTGAAGAAAAGGGTTTTCAGTAATGTACGTTTGACAGCCTTTTGGTGGCTTGTGTATATTATGCGGTTATTCTGTAGTAGTTGCCAGATTTCAGCTCTAATATGTATTTCGGCTTCTGGACCAAGGCTGAAGAGTTTGGCACCGAAGGATTTCCTACAAGTTTACGCCCTTTAATTTTTAGGAAATTTCAGAAAATATAGGGAAGCCGGAAGACTGAATAATCTGAGTCGGACTCATCGCAGCTGCGTCATGTGCGACACATAGTTTAGGATTTTCGGTAGTACATGTGCTGATAATGTAGTTAAATCATTCAGCGTCAGATCATTGTTGAATGCAGCCCAAGCCTCTGAATCATAGTCTAACGGTCGTCCAAAAACCAGGTTCCTTTGTACAGTAGTCACCGGTTATTAAGCCCAAATCAGCTTGGGACGGAATTTTACATAGCAAAATCCGCCGGCTTCAAAGCCCAATTTGCCAGCAGGATAGAGTGAGATTCTCACCTCTCTGCGTGTGCAACTGGTTACATAATTTTGGCCAGGTTGAAAAGAAGATTAATTTGATCCACGCACTGGACATGTTGGGAGATGCATGGAAGCAGGTGAAGAAGAGCACAATAGATATCTGCTGGCGAAAAGGTGGTTTTAAAACCCCTGATGTTGTTGGTGCTGCCGATGTGGTGGCTCCTCCGCCAGGAATCGATGACGAAGAGTTTCTTAAGTGGGTGGACATCGATGCAGATGTTTATGTCTATCCACGCCGAATAGCTGAGAGCCGACTTATTTGTCTGCACGGCTTCACAGAAGCTTACTACGTCAGCCGTCGCTAGCGGACTTCCTCCTCTGGAAATGCCTACTGTCCTAAAATTTAGGTAGTTGAAAACCTTAAGGTGGTCGACTGCGCGCTTACTGTGCTGGAAAATGATCGGTTCTATGTAAGAAAAATCTAGTAAACAAAGAATGTATGCTAGGTGCCGAAAGAAGCACCGCAATGAACGACTCTGACGCAGGCTGCCAGGCCATCATCGAGTCAATTACGGCCCCCGCGGTGATCACGAGGACTTTTAGTATATGGCGTACCTTGTACCGCTGTCGTCCCTATTTGCGGTTGTCTTAGGTGTTGCCGAGAAGCCCAGACGTTTGCATTATTGCTAACGCTAACGCAAAAGAATTTGATATTCGCTTTTATGATGGTATGGCAGTTCTGGCTGTGTTAGAAATAAACAAAAAATGTGTACGAGACGTCATCTACTGAAGAGCCTCCTGGTTCTGCTCCCGACAAGTTCGACACTGGCCTGACGAGATGAGAGGTAAACTCGTCGTCTTCTTTCCGGAGAAATTGACTTAGACAAGGCCAATGCATATAAAGTCACACTCTTGCAAGGTCGAAGCAATTTGTAGTAAAAAAACTGGATTTCCAGACATAGCCTTTGTGTTGCGGTTAATTTATTCGTCCGTCGTCTATGCAACTATGTATAAACACGGAGAGGGAAGGCAAGAAAACCGTATAACTTTTACCTAAATAAATCCTTAATGATAGTTAAGGTGAAATGACGGACCAAAAACAGAAGAATGAGCGTACTTGGCATGTATGCTGTACGGGAGGAACTGTAAATCTGATGGAGTGGCTACGTCCTGAGAATGTCCAACGTGCACCTGTCCAGATAGCTATTTGTTCGCTGACGTTGCGGATGACGGCCCATAAACCAGAAATGACCACTCTAGTCTCCATTGGCTTTGTCGATGATGTTCATTTGCCTATAATATATGTAGCTTGCAAATCTACCCCTGTAAACGGTCGTGCATGTTTTCTGTGAAGTCTAAGAATGCTTAACGGACTTTCCCAGGGTACTCCATTTTATTATGCTTGTTGGGCAATGGGACGTTTGTTGCTGCTCTTGTGTTAATGGGTTTCGCGGTTTTTTATGCTCAATTTTCCTTTCTTGAAAGACTTAACCACAAGCGAAACAGTGAAAGACAATTAATAACTCCGATCGCAGTATTATTTCATGCGTTTTATGCTCCCACTTAGCTCACTGAGCCTTTAACCTGCCTTTCTTTCATTAAGCTGGAATTTCAAATGACGAGATACTGACTGATGAAAGCGGCAATGCAGACTCAGACCTCGTCTACATCTCGATCGGCATTGATCCAGCTCGCATAATGCACACTTCCCCTCTCTCTGACACTCTGATCGAAGCCGCCTCTTCGAATTGCCATGTCTTTCAAATCCCCTTCAAGAGGTGCGTCTTGTAATTAAGGTTGCCGTCTAACAGTTTGAATTTTGAGGCAGCGCAGCATAAATTTGTAGTTCTAAATTCAAAGTCCATGGTTATTTGTTTCAAACTATGTTGGCTTCTTTTTTCTTTTAATTTTTTACAAGGTCCTCTTTGATTGCACTTTTCAGTGTCTGCAATCTGCATACTTCAGCCTTTGTTAAGTAAATCGACCTTCCATCGATGTCCTTTTTACGCATAATTAATTGACGTCTACATTTCCTGTGGCCTATTTCAAGTAAACGGCACCAATGCAGGCAACAATAAGACGCGCATATTAAAACAAGTCCTTTAATGCGGATTGATATCACTATACAACTGCGAGCTTTTCAGAGTTTCCTTATTCTTCAAAGCGATCCAAAATATTCCGTGGTCAACGTTTCATTCCCGCGAACAATCACTGTAGACACATTTTTCGCGGGGAGCGTAGTTCCCTAAAGTACACTTTGCTAAGTTCTGTTATGTTAAGGGTGAGTCGCTTTACTGGGTTACACGAATCACCTTTTTATTACGAAGATGTAGGTGAAATTATAGTTAGCAAGTTCAGGCAGAGGTATCCCAGAACAGGGGGTACCACCTGCAGCTGTTGCTATTTTAAATTTTATAAGGACGAGCCAATTGTGCATGGAAGGGCACAGAAAAAAGAGGGGATTGGTACCGGGAAATCAGTGCATTCTTCATTGTAGAAAGTTCGATGCGGTAAATATCGTATGTTTTTGAGTAATCCAGCTGAATAGACAACACGTTCTTTGTAAAGAAGGTTTGAATAGCACTGTCGGTAAAATGCGAAGCTTCCTAAAGTAAGTCAAATTGATGGACAGCAAAATGACTATACCGTATCGAATTGTTCGCCGAAAATGCCACAGAATATATGCAGTGCCGCAGTTTTTGTCGTCCGTGAAGAATTATATCTAGCGCAAATGGTCATATTAGCTGATTATAATGAAGGATAAACTGCTATGGTCCCTTATCAGGAGCGTTTTTCGGTTAATAGGAAAAAACCCTGGTGTACACTAACTTACTGGACAGCGGAATGGTCCTATACCATCAGCCTATTGTTTCTCTTTTTCTAAGATAATACAGATGACCGGTGCCGTCGGTGCTGAATTATCCCTGGCGCAATTGTTCACAGTAGCTAAATAAGTAACTGGAACAAATTCGTAGAAACCCCACTTCATACGTAGTGGTTTGGCTTTCGGAAGAGATGAGCTTGCTGTCATTGCCTTGAAGGCGCAATTGCAAGTTTTTTTCGGCACATGATTCAGTCGTACTCTAGTGACGAAAACCGTCGTGTCCGTCTGTTTGTGCACACGTGACCTGATACTTAATTCAGCACAAGGTGGGTTTCTAAGAGAGAGCGTAATCTGTGCTCTCACATTGGCGAGATCCTTATATAGACTGCATTACTCGAAAGACCATTGCGGTCGGACTCGCTTTGCTGTGGTTAACCGATGTGTTGCTTCAATTTGCGACCGTCTATGCTGATACTATTAGCTGTCTTAGTGGTGGTTTCAAGCACCAGGCCAGCAATGCTGTCAAATGCTAAGATCGTCCGATTCTTATTGCAGTGCAGGCCGGTTGTTGATATACCAGCTCATGTGACCTGGGCATCACATCTGTTTTTCACGTCAGAAGTCCAATGAATATTGTTGTAGCGACTTCAATAATTGCAACATTTATGTTGTGGTAGTAAGTTCGCTGCATGGCAAGTGATTTATTACTGTTATAAACAAGTCACATGCCCCAGTAAAGTTGCCACCTGGAGGCGAAAACACAGTGACCTAGATTTCTTGGACGTTCCCATGAGGTCGCACCCATACTGAGGTTCGTTTGCCGATAAATTAACCGCAAATGACACAGTGTGCACTTGGTCGACTTTTTCCAAATTCTCAGGCTCATACAGTACTAAAAGTGACAGTAAAACAGGAAGAGTTTATACCAACCCTCGAGATTAGTCGACCTAATTTAACTCAAATGTTCGTGTCCGTATCCTACCACGCCAAGTCACTGGCAAATTGTCAACCCTTTCTCTACTTCTCATGCCTCAGCTGTAATTGTCTCATATTCTGGCCTTGTTGAATTTTCTAACCCGTTAGAGGTTTTAAGTCAGTAATGATAGACAAGCGCTGACCAATCGGTAATGGCACCTTGTCCCTTGGGGTTCGTTCTCGAGCCTCACCATAAGCCGCGAGCCGACTATTATTATCGGCAGATTAGCATTAGCAACAACGACAAGAAAGATTGGAATCGCCACCTTATATCAGCTGTTGCAACTCCTGAGGTCTAAACCCGAAACCTGTTGGTTACGAAGATCAAAATCCCCTACGACTGCGCCATGGGCTCGATGGCATTCCACTAAATATATTTTAATCAAATTTTGCAATCAGTGAGCAGCTTTCCGCCACCGAATAGCAGCGGCGGCTCAAATGTAAGGGCGTTAGAGTTCCAGCGAACAGGTCGTGGGGTTGAACAGCCTGGGATTAGCTATGCCTGGCTGATGATATCGAATAGGCCAGAAATGGCGGCAAAAGTAGTTTATGTAGTGCACCTCATATACCCCTAGTCCCAGAAATTTACCCTACGGAAACGGTGGTTATAGGTTTTTCGGGGTGGGGAAATAGGATAGGTGGGGAAGGAAATGTTTAGAGGTAAGTGTAAAGTGAATAAATGTAGTCGAATTCATTTCCCGCGGCCGCTGGGGGTAAGTTGTTCCGCAAGTAAATTGAAGGTGTGTGCGGTGCTCCGCGCCGTGGACTGTACTAATCTTACTCAAGAACGGTAAGTTGGAGCTCAGGTAGGTTGAAGTAGACGACCTCCTAACCACCATTTCTATTGTCAGGAATTTCAAGAAACCTGCAATTTGATAATCGGGTTTTTCCGCAATATGTTAAACGATAATGCACATTAGGACAATCCACAGATATAAATCAACAATGTTTCTAAATGCAATAAAATTGAAATGCACATAGCAGTTATTAGAGTTTATTCCACTGCCTATGATAATTTCCCATCCCAAAACCCCTATAACCACCGTTTTCATGAGCCAAAATGCTGGGTCTGCGGATTAATGAGGTGCACTACATAATCTACTTTTGCCGATTTCTCCATTGTCGTAAAGTCATTGCAACCAGGCTAACTCTTCACAGTTATATGATCTGAGTTGCATGTTCTCAGCCCCCATAAATATTCAACCTAAGCCGTATTGACTGTTATTCTCAGAAGCAAACTTTATTAGCGTTTCAGCTTATTATTATTATTTGATTTGGCTACCAGTCTTCGACTAAGCAAACGACCCTATTGCTGCCTTCATATCCATACTTTCACTAACTTGCCTCTTGTTTCAGGCTTGCTGACATTCATGACATCTTAGTCTCCGCCACCAACCTGGCTTACAGCCAAAAACTCTGCATTTCACCCAAAGCAGAACCAGCATCTTCTGTGCGTGTAAGTATTCGCCTGCTGTTTTGTTCGTTTCTTTTCGATTTCATCCCTTTTAACACCCTGTTTATTTACTGTCAACCCCTGTGAAGTGGATGACAGTGCACTAGATGTTTGCGGTTGTTGCCACAATCAGCCTCAAATTCTAAGACCACAATTCTCCCGTAAATTAGAGAATCCAACTACGAAGACACCAGTTTGACCGTCGTTTTCGATGAGGCCCGCCGTGTACACCACAGCAGGGTAGTGTGGGGACGGAGACTTGCGCTGGATTATAGGAATAACAGACTTTCGATGTATCTACCTCTCGCTCATTTGGGCCGGGTGTGAAGATAGAGTCAAGAAGAGACATCGCCGATGGCTGGAACGGACGGACCCGCCCCTAAGCGTGCCGTCACTGTTGGCTCGGATTCTAGCTCAGTGGGAGTGCCATAAAGCCCGCTCAGCGCACTTTCCTCATTACAAACAATCAGGCGCGTTTGAAGCTGTGACTTGGTAAGTTGCCAACTGACGGGATAACTGGGAACGAGTGAACAGTCCAGTGTGTTTTCGTTGACTGAGAGCCAGGCTGCAGCAACTCCTTCCTGTTGTGTTAGTTCGGCCATCGCAAGCAAAGATGTCCACCATTTGCTCGAGAGCAGGGACGGTGACTGTAGTCAGGTATAGTGAAAGTAGATGCGCCGCCACGCCAAGCCAAAATCCACATGCAGGGCCAAACAGCGAATGGAGAAAATTCGATCAGCCCAAGGCCAACACGTACAGCCACAGCTTTAAACTTGCTGACCGATAAAGGCAGTTTTCGTTTCGACAAAGGACAGCCAGCCCAGCTGTCCGAAACCTCATCAAACCTACAAATCTATTCCGGCGAGCAGAAGATAAACTCTGATTACTAGAGTCTAACTAGACACCTGCTATATGTGAGTGAGGGTAGACAGTGCAGTAGTACCCGTGCAAAGTCAACTGTAACTAAGGGCTAAGTTAGGCAGTGTTTCTGGCTGCATCTGGAGAAGGCGGCTTACGCCCGATTCCTGCTCGGTCATCTCGACATTGTCTTGTCACCGTCTGATGCAGAGGAGAGGGTTTAGAGTTCTCTCGTGTAAACAGGCGCAAGATCGACGCGCCTGGACAGCTGTGATTCATGATGCAGTCAACGTCAAAACTGATGCCGGCTCAACCCGCCCGAGGTGAATGCCGTTACAAGTACAAGTAAGTAAGTAAGAGGGTTTAGAGTGTGGCAGACGGCGGCGCGTCTACTTTATCTATACCTGACCACAGTCATCGTCCCTGCTCTGGGGCAAATAGTGGACATCTTCGTTTGCGATGGTCAATCTAACACAACAGGAAGGAGCTACTGCAGCCTGGCTCTCACTCGGCCAAAGTACACTGAACTATCCACTCGCTCCCAGTTATCCCGTCATTTGGAAACCTTCCAAGCCACAGCTTCAAGCGCGCCAGATTGTTTATAATGCGGAAAGTGCGCTGAGCCGTCGACTTCACTCTCTCCCCCAACCCCAGCATCAGGCTTTCGCCCGAGCCGGTAAATTGTCTGCTGCGGAGAGAATATAATGATGCCGTCTCCTGCAGATGCCTTGCTTTTGTCTCTCCTTGCTCTGATGGTTGATTGAAATTATGCAGTAACCTTATCGGTTTAAAAACCTTTAAAGAGTTATGCCAGTGCTTCGTGGGACTTGTTACCTACTGTGTAGGCATCAAGAATTAATGTAACTAGTAAATTATGCAGTAGGTATTAAGTGTCTTCAATTAGCAAGGATTGCTTAGGCGAAGGGCAGGGGTGGTAACACTGGCAGTTGTGCGGAGAAATGACGTCAGTTCTTAGGTTGCAGCTCGTTTGTCAAAATCCGGCCGGCACATGCAAGGTCAACGAGGCCGAAATTCCCGCGTGAGGTGATAGTCCCATGAGCTGTGGACTATTTTAGCAACGAGTTACTGTCTTGCGGGCTTTTAGTGAGTGAACAGGCCTGCCCTATATTCGCTGCTGCGACTTCCCTTGAACAAAGTAATTAGTTTAAAGCATTTTTCCTACGTATGCATTTAAAACAGGATTTATTAGTTCCAAAAACTGTTGTAAGGATTTATTAACTACAATCCGCCTTTGCATAGTATACATTACGAATAAATGCATACAGGAGTTCGAATTTGCACAAAATATCAATGCATAACAGGGTCATAGTTCACTGTATAGAATGCTCAGATGAAGGGCACTACTTTAGATTGTAATATAGGAGATATAAACGGGAAGCTAAAGTTAACACAAATCGCAATTGAAGTTTCACCAAGTGGTGTATTTGCTTGCTTAGGTCTGCTTTAGTCACACGGGAGAATGCTGACGAACAGTGTTCGACACCGGTGGCTATGAGGCAGGTAGCCGAGCAATTCTCACGTTGACGGCCAACACAAATTATTAAATTCCAACGCCTGATTAATCGAATGCCGGCCATCAGGCCATTATCACATTAAAGGGTAAGTATCGTCGGCGAAAGTGGGGGTCGTTTATTGTCAGAGATCTTCGGCAGCATAAAGACTGCGTTCTTCCATGTGCTGTCTATGCATTACCTATATCTGATACTGTCTCTGGTGATGGGTTCGAGAATGAATCGAAAATGGTCCAGCAATCGTGTTTACTTCCGCTCACTTTCATGATTACCGGCCTACCTTATGTCAAGACTACGTGCTTCTTCGCACTACTGAATTTTCGTATTTTGCTCTACCAATTCCAGACTCGGGACCCCGATGTTCGCCGAAGCATGGTGGAAAAGGCCCTCGATGACATGGAGTCTATACCCTTCGAACTTTCCCTCGGTGGGTTGACCAGTGTCATACTTGACGACGAGATGCTCCACGATGTACGTTTTCTTCCTCGGTCGTTTTAGAATTTTGTAAATTGTGCATAGTATGCCCTATGAAGATGGAGGTCAGGCAAATATTTCTGAGCTACACCTCGAAATCAACGAATGAGTCCTAGGCAAAGCCACATTGCTGCAAGTCGTGAGATTAACGATGAAAACCCCAAAAATTACCGAAACAGCCTTATGGGTACGCAATAGTAAAAAAAGATTATGTAAACGTTTTTGCTGTTGTAACTTACCATACCAACAGCCAAGGTACTGGCTTCAAGATTCAGACACGTGTTTCGCCGGTATTCTGCCGCTGCTTAACACAGTTCATTAGTGGGTTTCCCAGCTTTAATTTTTTGCTTTCCGGTGACCTTTTTTGTTTGTTTCAATTCAGCAAACTCTAAAAGGACTGCGCTTTGTGGGGGGAGCTAGTGAGAACACCAGAATAGTTCTGTATGCACTGAGAGACTGTCATTGTGACTGGAAGCATTACGCGCAACCAAAGTACGCACCAATAGCAGTACGATTAACACATATATTTTCACGGTGGTTTCAACAATGCATAGCTGTACATGAGATATCCAACGCCTATATCCTGTCCGATTTACTCAAACACCGGACAATACTAGGGCTAGCGATATGGCCATATAACACGGTCCAAGTTAGTAGCCCGTAACCCCAATGATGTGGTAACCTGCCAAAGTCACACAGCAATTTATGTAACATGGACAAGAGTTAGTCTTGTCCTGTGACGCCTTTTCGTCACTTTTTTGTGTATGTATAGTGCGATTTGTTCGTGCCGCTTTATGCTAAGTCTTTAAGTATCATTGAAATGCTGTACGATATGTTGGGCGAGTTTTTATTGTGATGACCGAATAAGTTCCCTTTAAGAAATCCTGTTTATTCACCAGCTTAGATTTTGGTATTTTTCCAACTTGTGGTTAGTCCGAAAGGTATGTATTTTGGCCTTTTGGCGGTTCGCGTGTTGATGGGCGAATCTTTCGCTTCTACAGCTGTCACAGGGTCTACCCCTGCACTGGGTCGGCTACAGCATGCGGCCCGTATTCTCCACCGACCATGATGGATTTTCTCTCAATAGTCTCTATCGGAAGACGGAGGAGGTAAAAAATGTGGTCCTTTTGTTAATCCGGGACACGACCAACACCACGTTCGGCGCAGTGCTGTCTGAACGCATGCGCTGCAGTCTGCACTTCTATGGAACCGGCGAAAGCTGTGTATTTCATTGGAAGCCCACCTTTAAGGTAATCGACGGTAGCTAAATTTGTTGTTTTTTAAATCATTTAATGGATTTTTGTTACTGGGATCCGTGTGATTTAAGTTTTCCCTTTTTAATGTGATTGGATTGAGACAAATTCATTTTGAATGCAACATATTTGATGGGAATCGTTTATTTATCCGCGTATAAAAAGTGGCATTAAAATATATTTCAGGGCAGTTGTAGCTTACCTCTACCAATTGCCTTTTGAGCATGAAGCTAAAGTTATTTTTCACACAGCACGTCACGTTTCCAACAAGGGTGCGCGATGGCCAACAGGCTGATTGGCTGGACCTCGTTCTCACGAAATCGCAGGCCAGTCTCGACTAAGTGTTATGTTTACCACCGTTGCACTGCTATGGGCGTACTCGCTATTTTCACTACCCGAAAGATCCACAACAGGCAGAAAAAATATTTCGCGAGGCCGAACTCACCCGCGCTGAGTGGGAACCTCTATTTTTTGGAAACATAACAGAGGGCTGGAAAATGTTCCGGAACAAACTGCACATGCTCATCAAAAATCACCGTCTGTTTTTGCGGAAAAGGTTAACCAACAGGCCGCAATGACTTACACGCGCCTTAAAAATATAAGTCCTGTATCCTAATTGTAAGACTCACCCAAACCTTATCGTAAGCCAACTTTAACTCAATTCTAATTTTATACCTTTCCTGAATTTCCTTGAAATTTAGCCCAACGCCCTACACCCCTCTCATTCAGTGGAAAACCACATACAGATCCCTGACATTTATTTGCCCTTTACAATTTTCGGCAAGGAATTTTTGTGCGAACACAGTGGATGGCGTCAGGGTTAGATTGGTGTGCACCACGATGTAATTGGGTGGTAATTTGAGACTGGGCGTCGGAATTGCGCACCGACCACAGGTTATCATCTGCAGCAGGGTCATTATAGTCAAGAACCGATTAAATCCTAGTGTGCTTTTGGGTGTATTGTATCGCATCAAGTGCCGAAACTGTCCTCAAAACTACACAAGACAAACTGGACGCATGCTTAAATCGCGCATACACGAGCAGAAGCTGGCTGTAAGATGGATAGAAACAGGACACGTGTTTAACTTCGCAGCCACGGAGATAATCACCCACGCCAGAATCAAGACAATCCGGGGATTGGTTGTAATCTAGACCTCCGATGAGAACTCTGTCAGTCGATTGATCGACCTGGCCCTGGCATATAGAGCCCTGCGGTGTCACTGGTGTTTGATTGACGTTGTTGTCGCCTTCATCTCCGACAATGGACTTCACTAAGAGTTCGTAAGGTCAGACGAATAAAACCATAATTTCGGCGAACGAAGAGCCTTCTTCTTGATTAAATATACACACAGCTGACATGCAAACATTTGGCTCACTGCATATAAATTTCTTCAAACTGTCCTACCCCATTGTAACCTTTCCCGTTACTCACACCTACTTATCGGCTGCTTTGTTAGTAGGGGCGTGCAGTCATCTTTTGCTAGCTATTTGGGCCGCTCTATCATTGGTTGTCCAAACCCTATACTCCGTTGCTTTCCTCTTCCCTGCACGCCGCAGGGACACCCTTTTTATGTTGCCTGTGGCTTACTTTCCTGTCGATATGTAGTTCACCTAAAATGCTGATAACCACCACCCCCCTCCCGTCGTACTCGATGGAAAGCGGCGACCTCCGCAGGGCTTCCTTTTTGTAAAGGGGTGCTTCTATTGCGTCTATCTCACTCGCTGTTCCCGTGTTAAGCACGTTACAGTGTTGCCAGGTGACATCAAAACTGCTAGAGATGTCCGCGGGTTAGGTGGTTGGGGAAACTGAACCAATCTCCGCACGCCACACCCCCGCTAGTCTTCGCAGACGAGTTTTTAATCAAGCCTCCCAGATCTCTTCCGGTATACTAATTCTAAAACTAGAGGTTAGTTTGTTGCGGCTGCGATCATGGCTGATTTAGCCGACCTCGGTGGTGTTCCGTACGGTGCCTCGCCACGCGCGACGATCCGTGGCAGCAGACCTGGACAGTTCGACCTATTCTCTTCGCTATTCGGTCCAAGAACCACTTCCATGTCCTGACGGACTGAGTCGAGTCAGGTTTTGAGTTGACCCCTACTTCGACGTTTCCCATTAGGTAACAGTTTCAGGTCGAGGGTAGTAAAATTGAGCTCGTGGGGTTGACGGTGAAGAACGTGTCCAAACCATCTTGGTCGTCTTTCTTGGATTGCCTGGGATATACTTGCAATGTTGTCGCAGCGAGTGCGGACTGTGTAGTTTGGTTCGAATTCGGTGTACTTCATTCGAAGGATGGTCCTCAAGCGGCAGTGATCATAGACTTCCAGTTTCTGTCAATCTTCCACGCGCATAGCCCAGCATTCGCATCCATATAAAAGAACAGACCGTACAGATGCACGGTACAAGCGGACCTTTGTGGCGATATAAATATTGCGTCGGGTCCATAGGCACTTTCGAAGGCTGGAGAAAATTCATTAAGTTATATCTATTCGGGAGAAACGATCATCCCTACTCTGTATGTTCGGTAACAACCTTGTTTCGAGGCATTTGAAGCTGTCTGCTCATTCAAGTTAACAGCCACTAATCTCGAGAGGTGCCTTCTCTTGGGAAGGAGTGCAGCATGAAAGCACTTTGGTCTTCCCAGCGTTTATGGACAAACCGACAGATTTCGCGGCCTCGTTCACCCACGACACCATAGGCTATAGTTTGCCAACGCTTGAAGCTAGTAAAGTGATATCACCGACATGGTTCAATTCAGTCAACCGGCGCCCGGGTGCAAGCTTTAACAACGTCATTTTCTTGTAGGGCCTTCCCGAGAACCCCGTCAATGGGCGACCGGACAGAGCACTGTTGAACGCCAGAACGAATAGGGGAGGGTTCTGAGAGGTTGTTGTGGACTAGAACCCGTGCAGTGGCGGAGCGGTAGTTTACCTCGATAATGGCGATTATTTTTGGTGGTACACCATCTAATGCCATTGTCCGCCATAAGGAGTCACGATGGACGGAGAAGGACAGTCCTTCCAATGACTGCTTCTATTAGACTAGGTTCTTTTAAGTGGGGTTATTTATGCCTATTAGATCGATCTTACCCTTTCTTCAAGCTAATCGTTGTAGAACGGGTGAAGATTGGCGCCATAGATTAAAACCCTCCACGCTAGGTCTGCCGCAAAGCTGTTAAGCAGTCGTTTGGGGGCAGGCCGTCTCTGTGGTGCATAATTTAAGCATGTAAATGCATAAGCTCACCGAAGTAAAAAGGGCACAGACGTTCTGTTTAATCTGAGGCTTAATGTATTGGCTTCTCGTAAATATATGACTGGCTGTTGAAAACCAGCTAAACAGGAGTAACCATTCTACTGTTTCTTGCTCTACAAGTAAGATCTTTTGCCGCTGCGGGTCACTCGATGTTATGTTTACAAATGCACATACACTTGCGGATGCAAGTATTTTGGACGAACGCAAAGGCAATTGACAACCAGTGCGGTGAACATTTGCCTCAGTGGCTTTTGAAGTAGGAAAATAAAATACCTTGATCTTCCATTACAAAACATCTCCTAGATAGCAGTCAGTATATTGACATCAAAGCGGTCATTCGATTGCTTCTTTGGACACAAAAAAGTCAGGCCTTGTACGACGAAAGGAACTTGTTCTTACAGACAACTTGACTATGTGATCAATCTTCAATTGCCCTGATAATCTCAATGCCTTAGTTTACTCACCACTGTGTTCTGTGGTAGCATTTACCTCCCCCGTCCCCTCTTTTTTTGCTTTCCTATATTGAAGTTTTAAAGTTATGTGTTTATTGATGGTTTTCTGCATTTGACCATGGTATTGACGTAGTGATTTTCTGTGCAAATTCAAACTGATGCCTGCTCCTTTTCAGTATCTATGTTATGCCGAGACAGATGGCAGTCGATGTGCCGTCATGAAATGTGTTGGTACCAATAAATTGTGCTACGCACGCCTCTTTTAAATTAAAAATGGCTATTTTGACTATTTTGAGATGTCTTCCATGGGAGTGACTATTTAGTATAGTTTCTTTTCGATTTCGTCATCGCATGCTTATTAATTAAAACGTTAGTGTTTGCAAAACCACGTAGTAAACCTGAGTCTATTTACCGTCATCAGGTCCTCGTATTTCGCATTTCAGCGCCAGGGATTCGCGCCCAGCCCTAGACCGACGAACGTTTGAGAGTTTACTTACTTCATCTAGCAACAGTGCTCCTTCGCCTGCAGTCAGGAATGCTCACTTTGGTATTGGAATCTGATAGGCTAACATGATCAAGAAATTCAGTAGACTAGCTCCGTCCGTGTCCTCTTAAGAGAGTGCCAATCCAGTTACGCCTTTGTTGTTGTGGGCAGTTTAACTCACCCTAGTTATCTACTATGGTGTCCAACCCTTCTGAACCTCGATTTTTTGGACGCTAGCTATTTTACTTTCTTTTCAAACTCAGCTTGATATATTGCGAGGAGAAATGCGTGAGCCCTAAAATTCTTTTTGAGTTTTTCCGATGTATCAACGTATCCGTTGGCTTCCTAATTTACTGTCCTCCCTTTTACCTCCTAGCGTTACGATTGGACAAAGAAGAATTACTTCTTCATGCGTGGAGCGCCGGACTGCTTCCTGATCGGTGCCAAAAGGTTGGTAACACGAATCTTGTATGGCCCTTAAGTCCAATTTTGTCTTCAAAAGCGGATTTTACTTTTGCCTACTGTTTCTTCCGTGGAATTCTCCACCGAGCAGACTTATCGCGGCCCGTGCTAGTGGTGCTAAACTGCATCTTGAGGGTTTCTAAACTCTACAATTTACACTATGCTTCCTTCAGCTGCGTTGTATTTTTTCAAGTCTGTCCACCGTAACTAATTGGGGAAAATACAAAAGGTTCGTTATTTTGGAATTACCGTATCATTCACTTACATTAAATAAAGCGCTTAACATTGGCGGGTTCGCCTTCACTGTTCGGCTATTTTTCCAATTGTTTCCTTTGGCTCCCAAGCTAGGATCCCGTCAGCAGCTGAATAGCGGCTAGTTGCATAGATAGAAGGACCTTTCTCATTAAGACCAGGGAGACTGGTGATGGCTAATACGCCAGAAATGGCCATCCCACTCTCCTTTTGTTTCTTTGTAACGCCTTTCTATCTATGCTACAGGCCGCTGCGCGGCTGTTGGTAGGGCTCTAGAGTGTGCCCCAAGACAGAACGGAAGGAGTGAGTCCCGTAACTGGCCGATGAGTGCCAATCCGTCAGTGCTAGTATTCCCGATCAAAACTGTCATAACCACTCAGTTGATTGGAGCGTTAGACTTATAACCGACCGGTCGCGGGTTCCAGCCTCAGATGGCGCACCAGTTGGGGTTGAGTCTAAGTGGCTGATGACGGCTGATGGGCCAGAATTAGCCATCCCGGTCTGATTTGTCTTTGTTAGTGATGTTCTTCTGTTTACAGCAGTTAACATCGTTACTATCACTGTAAGTTTATTCACTGGCAAGTCAGCGTCTCTTTGCCCATTATGAGCTGAAATAATATTCGAATTAAGGATATGACGTATCTACGTGAAAGGCACCGTTAGCCGTTCGAACTCTGTACGTTTCGGCCGATGTTTATGGACAACAGAAAGAAAGTAAGTATAATCAGTATTAAGTTGCATTTTGCCCTTTCTTTTCTCACAGCGTCTTGCACATCATTATTTCAAAATGCAGTGTCTGTCTATAAAGCCGAGGTTGTTGTTTTTTGCTGCCTCCACTTAGTGGCCACAGCGCTATCTGGTTTGACGAATCCTTAAAGTACGGCCGTAGCGAGGCTACGGACACCTTTGACAACCCCGTCCTCTGCGGGCAGTCCATGCATGCAGCCAAGGGGGTTATTTCGCGTATTCCTTCAAGCAAATCCCTTCAGCCGAACGATGTCTGTCCTTCGAGTGTACCCTTCATTATCGACCAACTGGAGGTGTGGGAGATGTATACCTGACTTTCAATACTTTATCTTATGTTTTCGCTCTAGTCATGGTAGACCTGGACTAATTTCAGTTCCTCCCAAACCCCTCCGGCCGGAGATGAGGAGGGTGGAGTGTTTGCTGCTAATCACACAATCTCACACCGCTCTGTTGTTTTGTCCTGTGCGCAGTTTTAAGGTGTATCTTACTCTCTCTTCTTTTTTACCGCTGACCTCCAATCAGTACGAACATATCGCGTTCTTCTTTGTTTATATGTTTGTTGGTCGTAGGCTTTCATGCTTTGAATTTAATTTTTCTCCGCCTAACATACATTTATTTTGCGTTGGATGATCAATTATGGGGATGCCGCACACATCCCATGTGATTGCCAGTTGGTATAACGGAAAGGGGTTACAGTGATACCTAAATGGATCCTTGCTGAAGTCTGTAGGCACTTAGATGAATTTTTTGCGAGGCAGAACGAATAGGGCGAGCGACGCATTTAGTTAACCTTAGGTCCTCTTAAGTGATCAACTAAGGAATATTAATCCACTATTCTCGCTTACTCTTCTATTGCATTCGGTCGAA
The DNA here is from genome assembly GCA_036362985.1 of Ligula intestinalis. Taxonomy (NCBI): domain Eukaryota; kingdom Metazoa; phylum Platyhelminthes; class Cestoda; order Diphyllobothriidea; family Diphyllobothriidae; genus Ligula; species Ligula intestinalis. Next base: position 52,583,439 of record JAYGXS010000002.1, read on the forward strand.
TGCCCATCAAATTTTACATATCACAGAGCCAGCAGTGCTCCCAATTTGGCTTCCACCACGTGGCACAGGGAAATCATTCTGATTTTCAGGCACTATGAAGCGGTAAACTCTCCACACATGATTGTCTCCCGATCTACAACCGGCTAGACATCGACCTCGATGGCTCAATGGTTAGGACGTCTGCCCCTGACCGGCAAGGCGCGAGTTCGAAACTCGGGTGCGGCGGCAATTTCAGCTGCTACATTAGAGTTGGCTACCCGTGGCTGATGAGGGCCAATAGTCCGAAATAGCTATATCACGGTGCCTTGTTTGAGCCGGAATACTCCTATGACAAAAAACTATAAAAAAGATGTGTTGCTGACAGTTGGCTAGTAGCATACCAATCATCAGTAGCTTTGCGGAACACAGTTGGTTGATCCGACTCGCAAAAGCATTATCCCAGGATGGGCGCATCCTGAGGAATAGATCGGTGCACAAAGAAATAATATCTTGATATAGTTCAGTATATTTAGGGTAGTAGACAATGCCTTTGAAAACCCTACTGAAAACAGTATACATGAAATATCGAACATAAAATATGTTACTATAAAAGAGTGAGTAACATATATACATGTACAAATTTAGCTGCAGGTATCGTCAGCGTGTCCGTGAGAGCATTCAGATGGTCTCTTGTGTGCATAATATATCCAACCTAAAATATGCTGCTATAAAATAGTGAGTAGCATATACATATGTAAATTTTTATCTATAGGTTTGTCCAATGAGTAAATTACTACTACTTTCTTGTGCATATGAACGATAACTGTTGCGTAAATGTCCATCCAGTTTCCGTTTGAATGCATCTGTGGAGTTCGCCATTACGACCTTCTCGGGCAGTCCGTTCCAGGCACCGATGACTCGTGAGAACGACTGCTTGCGGATATCTAGATGGGATAATGTTCCCCGCAGTTTGAGGGAATTCCCACGGAGGTTGGTTGAAGTGGCAAGTGCGTAAGCGCCATGGCCTGTGCTACCGCGGGCCCTGTCCACAAACTAGGTCAGGCTGCGCACGCCCAGACAGCGACCTGATTGGTCGATCGGGTTCTGCATTAGTCGGTGGATATTCGCACCCAGCCCCAAAGTACATAAACTTCCTCAGAGTACTCCGTGAAGTTCCGATACTGCCGTGGAGACCAGATCATGTGTGGCATGCGTAGACGGGCTGCTTCACTCACTGCGACCCGGCCCACTTGCGGTCGTCTTGACGTTGTCTTGCTAAGGGTCGTCAGTGATGAGTTAATGTGGTAAATTCGGCCTAATATGCGTCTCCATGTGCCGATGATGATTGTTTGACCATGGATTTCGATTAAGTCCACCATATGTACTAACAGCTTGTTGCAGTGATTAGGACCGGCCGCAAGGGGTATCTTTAAATTGATGGCGGACTTAGTTAGCGCTAAATGCAGTTACCTTCACCATGAGTCAAGGAGAGCAAACTCGATCCGGCGTTGGCCACAAGCCAAAAAACACAACTGAGTGTTAAGTCACAGTAGGCTTTGCGCGGGTACTACCGCACTATCTACCTTCACGCACTCTCAGTATGTGTCAAGACAGGCTCAAAGAGACCGAGACTGATACGGCTTCTACCTTTGCTGCTACTACTACCTAGCAATGCAGCTGAGTGTTAGTAGTACCGGTACTATTTCTGACGGTAGTATTAGTCAGAGGTAACGCGGATTAAAAATCACGCTTGTGTCCATACCGCCTTGATCCCAACAAGGAATGTGAATCTGGGTTTATGCTATTCCGAGGAGCACATCAAGGTTTGCCTTGTTTCTGCCCTCTCACCTCTTTCCACCAAAAGCTGTGTTACATTTGATTACGTTTGGGTTAAGATACTTCTGCGAGAGCTAATATGCCACTGCCAAGAATGCTAATTATAGGAATCATAGCTACTAAAACTAGCGCAAATATACGTCCCTATGTGTGTGTTTGTTAGTTCGACCATCTCAAGCGAAGATGTTTACCATTTGCCCAAGAGCAGGGACGATGACTGTGGTCATTTATAGTGATAGTAGGCGTGCCGCTACCTACCCCACTTTAAACCCTCTCAACTGCATTTAAACGGCGACAAGACGAATTCGAGATGGCCGCGCAGAGAGAGGGAGTAGGCCGCAGCCGTAAACACCGCCTAAACTTCGTATATAGTGACAGTAGACTTTGCGCCCGTACTACTGCACTGTCTACCCTCACTCACCTATAGTAGGTGTCTAGCCTGATTCTAAGAAGCCAGGGCTCGTTCTGTTAAACAACCATTGCTGCTATTTCTAATGTTACTGTTAAGATGCAGCTGAGTAATAGGTTCGCTGGTACTATTTCAGTCTGTATCGTAACTCAGAATTGACGCTGGTTAAAGTCAGCACAGGGTTCATATCCCCTCAGTCCCAACAAGAAGTGTAGTAGTACTGGTGCCACCATTTGTCAGCGTTGACGCTGACTGAGCCTTTGCTAGGGTTCATATACCCTTGATCTGAACAAGGAAGGTGAATCTAGGTCTAACTATTTCGGGAAAGTACATGCTTGGGAGCCTTAACAAAGTTGTGCTTGCCTTGGCTTTCGCACTCTTAACCCGATCCCTCGAGCTGTACGGACTAAGACACTGCTGCTATAGGTGCGTGCTTATAATAGAGGTCCTAATTCTAGCAAACATGCTTACTGAGGCTAGTAGATAGTATACTATAAGTACTGCCTGTGTATCCTCTGTTTAAAGAGACGCACCCAGTATGCACCCCCACCCCCATCTGTGTGAGGTAAAAGTGATTAGCATTTGGATAATAATAGGGCTGGGGGTCCTGAGCAAAACTGTATATGCCTTGGTTTCCGCACTTTCAACTTGATCCATCGAGCTGTATGGACTAAGATGCTGCTGCTATATGTACGTGACTATGCCAGGAGTACTAGAGTCAGCGCGGGATTCATATACCCTCAATCTCACCAAAAGTGTAGTAGTGCTGTCGCTAGCACTGATGCCGCCATTTGCCAACGCTGATGCGGATTAAGCCAACGCTAGGGCTCATAGCCCTTTGCTCTCAACAGGGATGTGAGTCTGGGTTTAACTATTTCGGGTGCGTACATGCTTGGGGGCCTGAGCAAGCTGTGCTTGACTTGGTTTCCGTACTCTCATCTCGAGGACAGTAGTACCGCTGGTTGGAGTTTGGTCTAGGGCCGTGTTCCCCTGAGCTCCAGTATACTATTGTTCAAAGTGCTATGCCTATGCTAGGTGTGCTACTTCTAGTAACCATACATGCTAAGACCAGTAGGTGGTAGACCTCCATGCGGCCTGTGCGTATATGTATGCTATTTTAGCTTAGTGTGCAGTCGTAGAACTATAAGGGGATATTAGTAAGTTCAAAGTTATGGAAAAGTTTATGTAACAAGAGCTGAGGATCTCTCATGCATTTAGGTGGTAACAGAGTGACGTGCCATTTTGCAGGATACTTCTACTAGAAGTGCTGCGCTTAGGCTAAAGGTGCTAGCTCCAGTAATCATACTTGCTAAAGCTAGTAAGTAGCAACCTTCAGTGCGGCCTTTACCTGCATGTAGGAGATGTTCACCTCATATTCAGCCGTAACCTATTTGGAATTTTAGTAACAGTAGGGTTAAAGAATGTGTATTTGCTGATAGCTTTATATCTACGACCGCTTCGCGCTCAAAATTCGGACTTTTGCAACATCTACAATATCAGAAATTGCAGAGCACCGTCTGTTTAATGGGAATCGAGATTCTCTAGCAGTAAGTTAGTCATGAAAGCTTAGCGAATTCCCTTATCAGTTCTAGTTGTTCAGAAAAATGACGTATATCCTATTTTATATCAATTCAGTATAACAGGTGGGAATATGAGTTTATCAGATGAGGTGATTCTGTCTCATCCGACAGGTAAGGTTTATAACTAGCTTCACATTGTTACAGCTACTGCTTCTACTGCTAGTTCTTTATGATGATAGTACTGGTAGCGGCAGTTTTATTTCTATTTAACTGAGAGAGTACTAATTTCCTGACATGGCATCTAGAGGTTTCGTCTGTCCGAACCATATGAGAGTCATATCTTGTGGTCACTGGGTGTAGCGTTCGGTGGACAGCGCCCAACTATACCGATGAGTATTTAGCCACTTGCTGTTAGTAAGCTAATATTTTACTTTTTCCAGTACTTAACTGCTTCTCCTGAGGTTAAGAGGACGTCTCCTGTCTAATAGGAGATCACTCTGTTCTATAATAAACTAACATTGCTATATCCTATAATTGTGTCGGTAGTTCAGTACTAATGAATAAGCAAGGTAGCACCTATACTGTAACAATATCTGAGTGTAAGACATGCATCTTATATTAACAATAAGCATGGCTGATGGAAATATGCTCTTACAAGTCTCCGTGGCCTCCATGGAAAATATCGGAAGAGCATGCTGGTTAAGCTGGGTTGATTTTTGTTACTGTATGGATGACGCAGACCAACAACGATTGTTGTAGCCGTTGAAAGTCCCATGATAATGCTTTGTGTAACAATATCTGAGTGTAAGACACGCATGAACCTCCTTGTATAGAAGGTCGATATGCCGATGTACGGCAAGACATATGACGGAAGCTTCGGTGCATGGTACAAGAAGACTTCTGAGCCATTTGTTCAGAGTGGGGAGAGTGAGCGACATCACCAAGGATGCGATCAGCACATTTTTTGACCGTTTTAAAGTGTCGTTGTATTATAATGTCAGCAAAAAAACAGGAAACAGCGGCAGCCGAAAAGAGCATACGTTTAAAAATGACCATGTTTTGCTTAAAGTGAGCTGAAAAAATAACTGGGGAGTAGGAAAGAATTACGGGGAGAATGCATGCATCTATAGATCGCCAGATTGGGGCTTGCGGTGTGTGATATGAACGCAAACGGCGGATTTAATATAACAGTTTACAGATTTTAATAAAAAGGCATTCAATATGAAGAGTAAATGGAAGATTGGACGCCAAAGTAACACCAAGGTACCCAGAAGGGGATATCTCATTGGGAAGTATGTCAATTAATTCAGGACTGGGAGAAGGTCATAATCGAAAAACACACTGGACTGACTTCTGTTCGTTTAGTAGAAGGCCATTTGCTGACGACCACATTAAGACATAATTCAGGCAACCTTTCAGTACTTGAAGATGTACCTGACTCACGTCACCAGGGACCTGTATCAACGAATCGATAAATTCAGTGAGGCTGGTGGTTTCTTAGTGGTTTCCAGATGAACTATTTGGCAGCAAACAGAAAACAGCAATAAGAACCCCCCGCAATACATGCGTCCTTGCGCTGTTTAAGAAGGATAAGTGTCAAGGTCAGGAGTTTGGGTGAAAGTTAAGTTTGAGCTGAATATTATGACAAGAATAGAGTTTATGTTTAACGTAGGAATTAGAGCTACGCATGGGATAACGGTCACTACACTAGTTAGGTTTAAGGCAGCCTTCCAGGAATTTAGCGTCAGACCATGCGCATGACCAAGCAGGGTGGTGGGTTCCCCTTTCCGTGTCTTAACATTTGCTGTAAAAATACTGGTGGATTCTATATTTTTTTGCACGAGTTTGGGTGCCAGATCTAACCTAAAGGTAACTATACTGACGGCCTCGGTCAGGAGCCCATAATTCAGATAGTATGAGCATTGGCTGTACTGAACACTTGCCCTTGCTGTACCTAATTACAATGTTACCGACGCCACCACATCTTTCACGACTGGATCAGACGGTTTATTCAATTAATCAAAAATACATATTATTCCCATGTTTCATTTGAAAAGTCGATTTGGCAAACATATTTTTTCAGCAACTCTTTATCAGGCCAGAACATATGCGGGGGATAATGAAAATTGTACAGTTTGACAGAGGTAGTAGGTGTACTTTGATCACAACTCGTTGTTTTCACGCCGCCCGCATGGTGAGATGGGCGTGTAGAGGTCCTTGTGCTGGGAGGTGGGAGGAAATGGGGTTGGGCTCTGGACATTGATCAGGGGTCAGGTACATGGAGTTATAATTAATGTTATTTGTCCGGAGCGAACGACTGTCACTAGAGGTGGGGGTGATGTGCGATCGCCATCTGGCGTCGGGGTCGACCAAGGAAATGAAAGTGCTTGTGTCAGCGCCTTCCGTCAACTAAGCGCTGGATTCGCTAGCCGTATAACCACCGCTTCGGCTGTTGCAGGCACCCGCTGGCGTAGATCTTTGGAAAAGTTAGCTGGTAAAAAACCCGAAATGCTTAATTAGTATCGACTCGATGAATCATATCGACAAGGTTGCGAGAATAGAGATGGAGATCGATCTCGTTTCGCATTTGCCTAACGAGGCCGGTATGTGCTCACATACATGGCAGGCACACCAACACTGCGCATCGGCACGATCTAATCCCAAAAGACGTTCAGTATCGATGTCAGGTTCCACGTACTCGCCATTGCCGAGGGCGAAAGTGGGATCCCCGATTTGAACAGAAAAAAATAGTCCCATTTTCAGTTCCAGTGGTTAGTCTGGAAGGTTCTTCAACCTAAACTGAGACAACACAAAGTATGGTTAGAGGAAGCGGGAAGGCGGGTTAGCCGTTAGCCAAGCTGCTGGCTACCCGGCGCGTCCACAGGTGGCGGATAGTTGAACAATCTTCAGTGAAGGCTAGTTGTGACATAAGCAGAATCTCGTGGCTGATGGATAAGCTATTGCAACCGAGCAGCTGAGGTGCTACCAGGGCGCAGCGGGCCAAAAGCCTATAAAGTGTCACAAAGTCGATTACGGTGCTGTGACATGGCGAGCGTGAACCACCATCAAATAAGTTCGCTTTCCACCGCTGCCTTGTGGTTAGACTAGTGAGCCAAAGCTCTAGAGGAGACAACCTTGAATCAACAATCCGTGCGGCCATTGGGGACCCGCCCGTACTCACGATTCCAGGACATCTCATCAAATAACATCCAATAAAATAACGTCCGATAACTAAAAAGTATGGTTAGAGGAAGAAGTGACCGGTCCTGCCTGCACGACTGCATATTTTTCCCCACTTACGAGGTAAAATGAAAAAGATTACGGTGACCGTGAAGCCCCTGAATGCTAGAGAATCCTGATATCGGTACGAGGAAACAAGCCTCAAGCGTGAAATTGGTAGCGTACAACTCTAAAGCCACCCATATCTGCCCTGGTAGGCAGGCTTGTACGCACTGGCTCAAAAAACTGGCGAGTTCGGGTTGTTGCCAAGGTGACACGATGAGGTCGCCAGGATACTGGCCAGCTTGAGTAGAAATAACGCTGGTACAAATGAGTTCTGACAAACAGCCGACTGTTTTTGAAGCGTGTAATGCCTACGAGGAGGAGTCCTGTTTGAACGTGCATACTGCCATGGCACGGAAGACTGTACACTTAAGTGCGCATGATGAATTGACGGACCGGTGCCACTCTGCAAACTCATTCACACGCACCATCGGGCGGTGGTCGTTTAAAAAGTGTTTGTCCATCAAGTGTGCCCCCCCCTTCCCGCGTTGAAAATGTCAGTCCTCCAATTTAAGGGTGCACGTGCTAAGTAAGATAGTCAAGCGATCGCAAGATGAAAGAACAGGCCGCCATTACACTGATTCAGCAGGTTGATGCCGACCTAACTTTAGACTGTACGTGTTTCTAAGTTTGGACCAGGTCCAACCAATGTGGAATGGGGATGTCGAGAAGCGCACTTACGCATGAACTTAGTACCTACAATTTACCGCCTCCTTCTCAAATGTATTGACACAGGTCTTTTTAGTTGGCCTGATTGTTAAAAATTCGCGGCCTCGGTGGGGGGTCGAACCCACACAGCAGGTAAGGCTTCTACGAAGCCCACGCTCTACCATTGAGCTATTACATGTATTTTGGTAAAAAAAATCCACGAAGCATGCCCACTCCAATAAAAACCCAATGTGCTAAATGGAAACTTGTCGATGAGGAGTAAAACGCTTTTTCGTAAACCTTGATATTCCGCCCTTTCAAAAAATGCAATGGAAGGGAAAATACGGGGAAAACTTGATGTACGCGAAATCAAGACGAGCAAAATCCAGCTGAGAAGCGTACACTTATGAAAGGAGCGAACGGGATGGATGAGATACTCAAACTTTGAATAGCCGCTAACATAGCGAAATCGAGTTTTAGCTCGTGGACCATACTTTATTCATACCAACCAGTCAAGATTCGCCTATTCAGCAATCAGCGCCATTTATAATATCTGTGACTAGGTATATGTTGGGTTAGGCTCAAAATTCTAGCGACGGCCAAGGAACCATTATGTCTAAGCAGACGTAGCTATTTTCACAGAGGTGGTAGGCTATAGTGAGAAAGCACCGAAAAGTTTGAATTCATCTTACGAGCTTCATATTCTGTTTCTGAACTACACTTGATCCGAAACAATTGTTATGCCTTTTATTTCAATTTCCCAATCAAACATTTCACCATTTAGGATAAAAAATGCAGGATTACACACTGGTTACAAGTACTAAGTGGAAAATACAGGCTTACATCGCATGTTATCGTCACAAGACTATAAAGCATTATGAACTACCTATGAGTCATAATGCGAACCTCACGAACAATGTTGGCACCAAAGGATGTCATTTGAAAAGCTCCATTGTATTTTCTAATATTCGAAAGAAAATTTTTCGAGTCGTCGGTATTACCAGCAAGCAATTTTTGGAGTAATTCTGGTGGTGAGGGGAAGTTGTGCAGTAGAACTTTGCCGTCGGAACAGCACATGCCGATTGTCTCACCAGTCCATTTTTTCGTCTGACAATGTCCGCAAACTTTTACCATCTTCCCAATGGAAACATTTGCATCTTCAGCATAACCAAGACTTGGGTTGTAATTGAGTGAGGCTTTGTTTCACACTTGAGCATTTATGGAAGCAACCAACGGGCCAGAGTCGCCAAATCGTATGTGAATTGGTTGCAAACTGGAGTTTCCAGCATCGGTTGTGCGTTGATCCGCTCTCTGCGATGCTTGCATAGCCAGACGTGCACTTCTACGTCTGGATAATTCGTTTTGCCGACGTTACGAATCTCTTAACCTACCTAGCTCTCTCCTTCGCAGGGGTTGGACCTCGGTTTCTTGGGAGAGGTAAGTTTGATGGCGAATCGCGTCTTTGTGTCTCCTTTGCAGCATTTGATCTTCGCTTTCTTGGAAGCGTCGATATCGCTGAAGTATGGCATTAGTCTCCAGGCGAAGCCGTCTTTCTGCTTGTGTTTCTTGCAAACGTCTATTAACATTCACAAGTCTCTTCTGTTCCTTCGTCTGAACTTGTAACGACAGGGCCCCTTGAGCCTTAAATATACAAATTATTATTATTATTATTGTGTTCTCGCGGTTGCTCTAATTCCTTTTCTACCTAATGAGGTAGAACCTACAAATAGGTTATTATTTTGAACAAAATAAAATTGGGTAGAAAAGAAGTAAGTTTACAACAGTACCTTCAGTTACCGGCCCATCATCGTTTATCGAGCTTTTTGTGTTCACTGTAGTCCATAATGATAGTGTGGGATACGATGTGGTCCAGCCAGATAATAGACGAGAGAACGTATTCCAACATGTATAAGCTAGTGGAATAGGATGAGGCGTGAAAGGCCATAGTGTCAGGGAGAATTTACTAAGGTAGGAACAAGCGTAGTTTGTAAGCAATAGGAGAAGTGACTTCAAGACGAGTGCAGTCCGGAGTCGCATTCCGGCAATTCGATCACTGGGTCTGCAGGTCTGCAACCGAACAGTGAGTCGTCGGCGCTGGAAGTGAATGAGCGTCAACAAATCGTCCGCATCTCGGGCACTGGTCTAACCTTGAGAAGTGGTTGGCTAGTGAGACTAGACCGCCTTGAGAAAGCCAGACAGGAGTGACCTTGAACTGAGGCCTTGACTATGGTGTCTAGCGGAAGCGTGGTGGTCACGCCAGACATGTCCTAGTCCACGCGGCGTCCGAGGAAAGCATGACTAAGAAAGGGGGTCGCTACAATAGTTTGTAGGGGTTAGATTGAAAGAGAAGGGATTTATGTGGTAGGCCATTCAGTCTAATCTAAGATCTAGCCGCAAGTCAGGTTGATTGGGCCACTGGGGGAAGCTGTGGCAGTCAGCCGCATCGCTGTGGAGGGGTGGGGGGCGGTGTTTCAAGCGGCCGCGACAGCCTAGCGTAAGTAAAGGAGGGGGCTCCACGTGATAGTATGTCAAGGGGTTTACGGTCAGTGAGTTTGAATCATCTGTGCAAACACCGTTATAGCCCTTGCTACATTGGCGGCGGGAGGGGGGTTGACGTTTCAGGCGGCCGCGACAACCCCGTCCCCACCACGGCCCACCCCCCGTGGCGTACTCACACCCGCCTGTCACGTCGGGTGTCACTTGCAGTGGCAGCAGGATGAATGCCGGCTGCCCGTCGTCGTCGTCGTCGTCGTCGCAGCCAACAAGTGTGACGTTTCAAGCGGCCGCGACGACCCCACCCACCCGCCCACCCTGCGCCGGGCTTCCGCGCTAGTTTCTACTAATTTTCAAGAACTTAATTGAAAGCACTTAGTTGCTGCAGCGAATCAGCATAGGCACCTAAAGTTTGTCGAAAAGTTTGGTGCGTTAAATGCGTTGATTCCATCCGGCGCAGACATTATGAAATATCAGGTTATTCTCAAGCACTGCAACTGTTTGTAAAATATGGCACTTGCAGGTAGATTGAGAATGGTAGTCTGACATGCGCTGATTTCTCCTGATACAGCTGTGCGCCAACCTGCCAGAAACAAAAATCGTGCTCTTTCTATATTTTATATGTAAATCCTTCTGAATTATCAATGGCTTACTGTCATCCTAATAAGTTGACTGTGTTCGCACATATCTAAGATACAGCGGTCGATTTAATAGCCTGAGCATTCAGACTCGTGCAAGGGTCCAGCAATGGGGACAATGGCAGTGCATCTAAAGTTAACAATTTTGTAGCGAACCCATGCTACACATGGGGGATGGCGAATGGGGTTATCTCCTTGATTGGACTGGGTACGCCCCATCTTGAATTCTGCCTCATCGGCTACATACCGGGTTGCTTCAGCTGAACGCAGGTGATATTTGGTGGAGCGGGGAGCCGATTGCCATGTCTCTTGATACAGTTGGTGTCAGACCCCCCCCCCCCCTGCTATCCCCTGCTACCCCCCCCCCTTCAAACCGCCGCCTCTCCCTCCCCCCCTCAGTTCCCAGGTCACTTTCAGTGGCAGCAGGATGAATGCCGTCTGCCCGTCGTCGTCGTCGTCGTCGTCGTCGCAGCCAACAACGGGGTGACAGCGACATGATCGCTGAATCCTCACGCGCACGGAAGAATGAGACGTCGCGGTCAAAGTCAGGGCTTGAGGTCAAAGAGGGAGTGACGTAGAGACAAACACGCACAGGTGATCTCGCACGCGTGCCAACGAAGTGAGCACGGTACTAAAACACACGTGCGTCGAAGGGGCAGAAGGTAATTTAATCTGACCCTGCGACCAATGATAACGGAGATGCACACAGAGACAGTCATGACTTTCATGAAGTATACAGATTAAGGCTAATTAAGTTTAATCCTAACGGCTCCGATCTTCCAGGCCTGGTTCCTTAGGAGATGAGAGAGAAGTCTTGGGAAAGCCAAATAAGTAGGAATAGTGTATTCTATACAGATGGAAGGGAGAATATTTAGGACGAAGCATAGGACTAGCCGCGAGGTGGGCTACGTCCGGAGTGATGTCTAGCAATATTCATCCGAGTGGCCACCGTTAGCTGTTTGGTTTTATGCAGCCTTGGAGGTGATTAATTGGACCACGCAAGGTTACGCCGCGTTGTGGGGGCACCCGAGACTGGGCGTGATAGTATGTCGTGCCAGCGTGACTGCAGCTTTGACGTGCTAAGAAAGCAATCAAAGGTTCCCACAGTGGCGCTAACGCCCGCTAAAAGTGCTCCCCTCTTAGACCGTCGTTCGTTGATGAAAGAAATCAAACAAAGGAAGAATAGTGAAAGATAGGGAAGGATGTACGTACCAACGGTAGGGTTTGAACAACTGGTGTTCGTGTAGCTGGCTTATGTGAGCCAGATTGAAGGGACGGTTGTAATTTGCATGAGTTTCTGTGACTGGCATGCGTGAGTCGTGTTGGTGCCTTTTAGAAGGCGGAAAGGTCATCTTGACTACGTGGACCACTGAGTCTGTGTTTTGGTATGAGGCAAGTTCTCGACTACGCGTTCATCGGCATGTTGCTGGGAGATTAGTCATCTCGACTACGTGTGAGCGAGGAGGGATACCGTTGGCATTAGAAGTAGGATCAGAGTTTTGAAAGGAGGTCCGAGTGCTGGCACTCATAGCGGGAAACTGTTCTAGAGGATGGGGAGGGAACTGCCACCTTGGGTCGATGGGCTGTGAGCGATTGAGTATATATATTGCTTCATGACAGGTTCCCCAAATCAGAAGACTGGAGAGCGTTTGCTGTGCGAAGTAGCCTTGCAAGGGCAGTTTATTCATGCTAATTGTTCTTAGTGTTGTCTCCGCGCACAGAATCACAGGACCCCGGGATGTGTTCTCTGTTGTCTGCAGACAATCAATGCAATACTCTACACTGATTAACGTCGAACTGACCGAGGGAGTGAGGCGGAAAAGAAGCCAATGCAAGCGCCCCTCGGCGGATCGTCCAGGAGCGAGCGGGGAGATTGCTAGCCGCGAATACACAAGAGGATTGGCAGATGAAGGAAAGATGAATCAGCGAAGTGGCGCTGACCACGGACTGCCAAAACTGTACACTCTATTCCATCACTTTAAATGCCCGAAAGCCTTTTCGCCTGTTCCTATGGCTTCCTTGACGGGGTCGCTATGACTCTATCTTTGACAGCCGATCTTTTCTCTAGTTCGCAGCGGCTGGGTCAATCTACTGTCGTCGGGAATCAACACTTTGTCGGAGCATGATGCGTACGGGCTGTGGTAGTGTTGAAGTGGAACTGACACAAACACAGGAGACCGGAATGGCCATTTCTAGTTTGGTAGCCGTTATCAGTTAATCATTCGCACGCCTATGGGTGGCAGCCCCAAGATTAGAACCAGTAACCTGCGGTTAGTAAGTGCAACATTACCATTGTACGACAAGCCCCGCTTTTTGTCGGTTGCGATCGCCAATAGGCTAATAGCAGGACGTTAATCGATTTCGTTACAGAACGTGCCCGTCCCGTTGTGTCTTTGAGCTTAACCTAGTGCAGTTTTTGTTGTCTTGCATTCGATGACCAAAGGTCGCGGGTTCGAATCGCCATCGCTGGGATCGTATATGCCTGGCTGATGATAACTAATGAGCCAGAGACGGCCATTCCGGTCTTCCTCGGTTCCACTACACCGCATATTACAAGTGGCTATGCTACTGTATGTGGCGACTATTGATCGAACTGCAAAGCGCAAAGGGTTGAGCATGTTCCCTCGCCAGATCAGTGAGCGCCCTACTGTTAAAAGCGAGCGTATTTTTTTAAAATTAATTAGCTTGTATTGGCGACTGGTAGTTTTTTTGTGCGTACAAAGTGACGCATAGTAAATCCAAACCCATTAGCAAGTCGAATCGAATTTGGGTTTTCGACTTACCAGCTATATCCGAGTGAGTGGTTCCCACTTCTTTCGGAGAAATAAATACCGCTTTTAACAGTTAATCGACGCGTTACAAGAAAGTGCACGGAGGTATGAGAAGGGCCCACAAACAAGCAGGTGTTACAAGAGACCCTGCAGGCTTCCAAGTACATCCTCATATTGCATGTGAGCTTGTACAAAACTACTGCAAAGGTTAATGATGGTGATGGTGTTAGAATTAGGAGTTTCAGTAGTAATTTTGAGGTTAATTTTCGTGTTATGACATGATTATAAGAAACGCTTAGAAGTAAGTGCAAAGCTGCTTTTAATAGGGAGGGAGATGTATAGTTACAATGCATTGCCCAAAAAATTAAATCTTATGAACGTAACAATAAAATTCTGCTTGCGCAAACTCAGCCCATGCTGTGTCGTCCAAAGTCTTATATCAGTAGGGGAACGTTCGTCCTTACAAGGTTGCTATATAAATTACTACTTACTAATATGGAGATAATTATTTTTCGCTAAAATCTTGAATTTAAGATAACGACTAATTACAAATACCTGACATGTGTTTGAATATAAAAGTGGACGCATAAGAACCGGAAAGTAACGCATAATAGTAAAAAATACAAAACATCAGTACGGGTTGTATACCCGTGTCCCATTAGTGTTGACTCTGGACTCTGTTACTTTTAGGGAATCATGAAACCAGCATTTCATCAGTATTACCTCGGTGGATTCAGAGTTACTTCAAAGAAGTGTGTACGAAAGCCGAGCTAATTACGAAACCTCTTTTGGTGCGTCAGATGATAACAAGCCAGTACACATCATAAGGTACTTTTTGCCTTTACATCTCGAAGTATGATGGAAAGAACGCTAATTTGTTTCAGAAAAGTGGGATCCCGGATGGCAAAAGTCTAGAGACGTCGCTCTAAAGGCCTAGGCCTGTGCTACAGTGTGACATGAAAGGGGTGGCGGCACGGGGGAGGACAACTTTCAGCTTCGGACGCCGAGCGATCGAACAACACCAAGCCCACGCCGGGGCATGCACTACAGTGGCAGCGCGGGGGCAGAGAAGAATGCCTTACTTTGAAGGTAATATCCAGGCCAGCTGGCGTGGGCAAAGGGATGACACCGGCATGAATTCGTGCGGGCGGACACAGGGACAAACAGCTACGCGAAGACGACTTACGAATCTAGAGGAAGCTTGACTAATCTAGAGTTTTGGTATAGGGGATTGTCGAGTTTGGAACATTTCGTCAATTGACTTTTAAATGCGACGTCCATGTTCACGTGCAAACTTCCTGTTACGATGATAACTGTCGAAATGCCCTCTGTTGAAATAAAACAGAATAATTCCTGAGTACCCTTCGAGGCCTCATTTACGCGTTAGTAGTCACCGAAACCAGCATAATGTACATCTTTGCAGGGAATATTTATGACATGCTCACGTGACTCGACCATAGTTGTTCGCAGAAGAAGTTTGTCGCTATTGGCCACAGGTCAATTATACTTGCACAAATTATTTTGGCAGCTATCTTCTAAACGTAAAAGCTGTCGAGCTGGCAAATGTTTATCCTCCAAAACAAACGAGACGGCGTTGCTGCGCTAATCTAAGATGAAACATGACGCAGAAGCACGATCTTGTTGCTTAGGCACGTGCTTTTACGGATCTTGATTTGTGCCAGCCTTTCTTGCGTGTGCCTGCTCTACCAATCGTGTTCGAGCCATTGTGTGTGTCTCTCGCTGCGTCTGCAGTCTCTTTATCTGTCGGTCTCCTGTCTGTCTCCGTGTCACTTATTTTGCAAGAAAGGACGGCACCAAGACGAGGACCGTGAGCCAGAGTATCCATTCTCTGAAGATGGGTAGACGAGACAACTACCCGAAACGTCAGGCTTGCAATAAACCTCTCCCGGTGAACGCTCCTCTTTTTTCTGATCTACCACCCGGGAATCGAATTTTCAGCACTATTACATGTCATGGTTAATCTCAAACTCGTTTACAGTTATATAAGGCATAGTAGGCGGAACAAGGATAGTATCCTCCTATTGCGAATTGGCAAAGGTGCAGAAAGCTCAGAGGAAAAGGATAAGGCTGACCATCTCTCTCACTTCTTCCGGTCCGGTTTTTTCCACCCACTTATGAAGATGAAGTTGTGCCTTTTAACGACACAGTCCACTTCATTATTAAGTTGGTTTGGCAGATTTGCTTAATTTGAGTTGACCCAAGTTTTTCACACTTGGGTCAACTCAAATTAAGCAAATCTGCCAAACCAACTTAGTAATTAAGTCAGCCTAGTAGTCATTCTGGTGGATTCTAGATGATTGCTTAGGAAATCCTGCTTGGGCAATCAACTTGCTGTCCCGCATTGGTGAATTCCATGTGAGCGAAAAGTTGAGCGGGTAATATCGAGCCAAGTGTGATTAAACTCATGGCGTGAAGCGGGCGTTTGTAGCTTAGCGGTAGAGCATTAGCCTCCGGCAAAGGCTTTCTCTGATGCACGGGTTCATATCCCGCCAAACGCCTAGTTTTTCACAGTCCACTTCATCAAATAAATAATTCTGGCGTAGTAACTCAGCTTGAAAGAATCGACCTCCCCAGGCTGCAATGCTGTCCCGGCCAATCTGTTGAAGAAGCTAGCTTCTGAAATGGCCAAGCCGCTAGCCTTATTATTGCAGGCGTCATTTGATACTGGATACTCACATTCAGATTGTAAGTCCGGAAGGAGCACTCCGCTAACAAACAGTGAAAGTCGAACGTCAGTGAATAATTACATGCTGACGTGTCTGACTTCCCTTAAGAAGGCGTTGATGCAGTTCCTTGAGCAAAATCACCCCCCCTTTCGATGCCCAACACGGTTTTCGCAGTTGCAGGTCCTGCCTTACGAATCTGCTCTTCTAACTTGAACGCCGAACCAAAGCACGTGACGAAGGCCAAAAATTCCGCCTATTTTCATTTCAGAAAAGCCTTCGACAGCCTTCCTCACCAACGCCTCCTGCACAAACTGTACAGTGAAGGAGTTCGTGGGAACCTCTCCTTATGGATCCAAACCTTTTTGACCGGACGGTCCCCAAGAAAGCAGGTTTCACAGGTACCTGTGGCGAGTGCCGTCCCGCAGGACTCAGTTTTAAGTCTATCGTTAACGACCGTGTCAGGGACCTACCCTTTGATGTCAGCTTGTTCATTGGTAAAATAAATTTGTGGAAATTTGTTCAAAACACTTTAGATGAAAACCATCTGCAAATTAATTTAAACTGGCTACATTACCGGTCAAGGTATTGGCTTATGCCTTTCGATGTTAATAAAAGCTCATTTCTTCAAATCGGCACTTTTTGGGTTTCCAGCCCGAAGGTTTCTCAAATATTATATCGCTGTAACAAGTCGACAGTCAGAAGGACTTGCGCGTACAGATGAATTCTTCACTCAAACCAATGCTGAACTGCACGAGGGCCTTGAAGTCAGCCAGATCTATGTTGCAACTGATAAGCGAGCCTTTATGGTGTTTGGAAAAGATAGCTTTTCCAAAATATTTGGAAGCTTCGTTCGGCCGCACCCAGACTTCGTTATACAGACATAGAGACCTTCAACTGACAAACACAGTACTATCCTATAGAAGGCCCAGTGGTGGACGATAAAAATGGTCGAAGATATGTGAACATTGCCCTATTAAAACAGACTGTCGACTTTTAACCTATTTCCCTTATCCTACAGGCAACTACGAGGGATTATCATATTAACTTTCCGTATTATGGACGGCCTAGATAATCACTTTGTTTCCGATGATTTTTTACTCAGGCGCGGTCATCCCCTGAAAATACATTCAGGTCATTCAGATGTAAATTTTTCTTCAGTAACAGAGTGGTTGCAGCGCGGAACGCTCTTCCCGGGGATGTTGTTCTCACCATCTGTGTGAATACATTTTAGGGCAAACTGGACATGCATCAAACATTTCATCCACCAACTACACACAAACGCAGACAATTACAATACTACTCTTGTTGAATGAGTAGCTGTGTATTATTACTTTTACAGCTAACCGGCAGCTGCTCGCTTTTTGGCCTCTTTTGTGCCGATACAGTTCCTAGTCACCTTGTCCCCAATAGTGACCTCGAATGTGTTTGCCTATCCTCCTCTTAATAAAAATTAACTGAAATTAACCAGTCCCAAATTTACCAAACACGGGAAAACGTGGTCAGAGCGTACGACTCTAAACTTACTTAGACAGTTACAGGGATCAAGGAAGAATAGCCGCGTCCCCTCGACAGTAGGAAGTAAAAGTGACTGCTGCAAGGAACGTCGGCTGTAACCAGAAAAATAAGTCAGGCTAAATTTTGATGCAACCTTCGGGTAGCCAACATTTATATTTCGATCCTGGAGGAGCCAATGAACACATGCCATAGGACGGGCTTGTACAGCAAATCTCGTCTTCACGTACGACGTTCTACCAGCTGCGCGTATCATCTATTGTGGTTTACAACAAATAATGTCACTACTTACTACAAATAAGTACAATGTCGATCTTCAAGATTACCCATTAAAGTGAGTAAACCACATGAGTGTCCTTCGGTGTTCTATCCGATCAAGTGCAGTCGACAACAGAGAAGATAAAATGGCGTTAAGAAGCGATTTTGTCGTAGGAACTACAAAACGCAATTATGCAGAGGGCGCCTATCCTTCAAAAACGAAGGTGATCAAATATGACACAAGGGTTAGCAAGACTATACAAACACATTTGAATTAAAATAGTCCAAATATGTAACTGGAGCAAAGACGGTTTTTGTAAATCAGTATGGAAAATTTAGCGAGCACATGTCTACAACAGGCGACTTTTCTTCTCTGGTATTCCGGAGCCTGATTTCAAGTCGTGTTCGCGAGTCTGAAAGGAAAGCAAAAACTTTCGGGGTAGATCTCAGGGCGGCAAAACTTTAAGGCCTTAAAATCACAAACCAGTATCAAACTTTCATACCAAATAAGAAAAGACAGATGTCGAAGTAATAGAGTTGATAGACACAACAGTACTGAAAAGGGTAAAGTTAACACCAGGGCAAACTAGTTTGTTATTGGACTGGATCTCAAAAAGGGAACTAGATAAGGACACGACAAACGTTATTGGAAATGCGCAGCCATAAACAAATGCAACATATTCGGGGTGATAGCACGCCGCGCCAGCTACCTAGGCTCCCTCCCGTCTCTGGTCTCTGCAGTTTTCAGCAATAAAGACATCACTCAAATTGCGAACAGAGGCATATTATGGAGGGGATCTACCGTTACCGTGAAAAATAATATTGCTATGCTTTTGAATTTCATCGACGTTAGAAGTATTTTAATGAGGGTTATCAATTTGGCCTAATAGTGTTTGCGGTAAGAAGCAGGAATCATTGTAGCGAAATCGGGCTCAGGCCAATTCAACCACTTTGGCGCCTATGAATAATTACGACAGGTCCGTCTGCCACTTTTTGGGCAGAGCACTTTGCTATAACGGTGGGTTTGGCGTCGTTATGAGGTGTAACGATTACATCTGACGTGTGCCACCGTTGAATTACGCCCTTTGGAATCCCCAAGGAAAAACACAAGAAGAAGGGCATGATTCTGGAATCCACCGGAGGAGGATCTATTGTGTACAAAACCTGGAGGACCTGTCTCGCTGGGTTGTTGCCTCGCTATCCGGTGTGGCTGCAACTGTTTGTATCGCCTCGGGGTGAACCCGACATTGGGAGCGGACTGGCGTCATCACGCCTCCGCGGTTGCAAGCCTCCTTTGTCAGGGGTGGCAGTGGCTTATAAGAGATTGTCTGCACATTCTCTTGTGCCCTGGTTGGCCGCCCTGGGATAACGTCACGCGGCCAGTTGACCCTGGGGCTTTTTGTAGGCCCATGTGCGTTCCTGCGTGCATGCATGCGGTCTAAGGTCATCTCGCGCGGCCTGTCCCGCAAACGATATTGAACAAGGAATCATTGTGGCGTCAGCGGCAGGCTCAACGCCTTAGGAGAGCCGACGAGGTTGCTAGCCCTTGGTCAGGATACCATCCTAACACACTTCAATGTTGGTCATTCGCTACTCAGGTCACAAAGCGAGCACGGATTGTCTGCAGTTGGGTGTCGTCATTTTACGTCATTACGTCGTCTTGTCTGTGACAATTTAGACGCAGATTAGTGTGGTGAAAATAGGCAAAGCTGCGATACCGCCGTCTAATTACGCCTTGTGTGAATCCCCAAGGAAGAACACAACAAGAAGAGGGCAAGAGAAGGAGACTTTTCGTGTACCTAGTACAGCGTAATTGAGGTAAGCGAAGCGTACAAGAGTTCGACCAATGAGATTGTGGTTTCAAGTAAGGCGCGACTGTATTGGCTTTGTGACTCATGTAGCTGGTGTGTTAGAGTCCAGAGTTTGGCCACAGCTGCGCGCGTCATCATGTGCACTCTGTGTGAGCGGACCGGGCATTTGGCGAGGGAACATTCGTCAGGGCTGTGTGCGCACGCGATTGAGTTGGGCCCTGACAATTAGAAGGGAACCGTCAGGAGTGTGCGAAAGAGAGCATGGTCCGACCCATAGACATTGCCAGTCTCAGTTCGACGACCACCTAAGCCACTTTTAACTGACCAAATGGAGTCAAGCTGACTGGTCGTTCGACCCTGTTTGAATACTAAATAAACAGATACTTCAGCAATTTGTCGATGAAAACCAGTTAGCTTTGCTCAGCAAATTCTCAAATTCCTCCATAATTTTTGTATCGAGAATAAAACCCTGAATAATCGACTAGACGACTGTTGGAAGAGTTACCTAGCCGAGCCCGGCAATCTCAGTTCGCAAAGAAAATCAGTAATTACGGCGAAGGACTTTTCGAATTAGTTTTTAAAGCTGTAAACTGAAGGCTTCTATATCGCACTGATCAGTAGCCGATATTGGTACGTAGATAGAGACGGTAAGGCTATGGAAAAACTTTCCCTACATTCATAAGGAAGACAGTTTGTCATTTGCTGTCTCCCAAGGAAATATTGCATGTCTCGTTTGCTACAAGACGGTAATCGCCACACTGCATCTACCAGATGAGTCGCGGCGGCTGCTGTGAGTTGATTCCCGGTATCATGATTACTTGCCAGTTTGAATTCGGAAGTCAGACAACTACGTTGTACGAATGAATGCCATGCGCTACTAGACTGTGGGTAGCAGAGTGCGAAAATGTGCACATTCTCGTAGTAAATACACACCCATGGGCCCGCATCCTCTACAACTGCCCTACGTTTCGTTGCTGACGCTCTGATGAACGTTGGCATCACCTCTATAATTGCCACAACCCTACCCCACCTTTTTCATCGCGGTTTCTTACCTCTCACGACCTGATAACCCTTAGCAGTCGATTACTGTACACAAAATTTAACTTGCCCCTCTTTTATTGCTGTTTCTTATCCCTGACAATGGACTCCTGTAGGAGTTGGAAAGCTTAGGATAATAAACAAATTGATCCAGTGCTCGACAATCCTTTTTCCTTATCCATACAAAGAACTGACTGAGTAGTCCTGCTATTGAATTACTAGTCCTATTTACTGCGGAAAGCGTTAGCTCCCGCTGATAGCCATATGGGGTTCCTAGGGCGTTTGAGCGCAAATCAAAATGCCCGTCTGAGGTTGTTTCTAACGCTCCGATTCGAAAACATAACCCCAATAAAGGGCTGACAGGCAAACTTATTCAGTTGTGTTTAAGGGGTGTTACGTGATCCTGCGGTTATCGGACCTTGTACATAAGCAAGAAGCAATTTTTCCTCAAAAGCGATAACATTTTAAAAGCATTGTTCTAAAAACAGCTAGACGCTTGAAATGGAAGCAGTCTATACTCCCCACATAATGAAAAATACGATCGCTGGGACAAGAGTTTTAGTGACACGACATTTCGGACTCTCACTCGAATCAATCATCAGAGACAAAGTCAGGTAAGAGTGAACTTTCAGTATTTATAGGATGTAGTTGTCGGGATTTCGTCATCAGTATAACCCCCTGGACATTGGCTCTAGGAGCAGTGGTCATCCGCAAGCTTTTCATGTAGCTAACTAATTGACCCAGGCAAAGTTGCAGCACCGAATATGGAGTGGGGAGACTCGAGCAGTTCACGACACGCGGTTGTCGCTCGCCCTAGCAATAACTGCGGCTTCATAAAACTTGAATGCGTGGCTGGGTCCTATCGAATTAGCCGCGATTTGGGGGCTGGCGTCGTTTTTCCTCACGGCTATCGCGTGCTTGGCCATCCGAATGCACCAGAGCCGGTAAACGACGTCAGATGTTTCTTTTTTCGTGGCAGTGGGTCTCTCAGTCGCATGATCTAGCGTCTTATAGTTGTCTCTGGTCTGTGTGGAGCTGCAAACACGAAGCGTCAGTCTAATAAAGCTCTTGTTTTAGCGGTTGTGCTGCCTTCTTTGTAAAGACTTCCTGGAGCTCGTCTCTTTGTTGCTATTAGTCCCCAGCTAACTTAAGTGTAATAAATCTGTCAGAAAGGCAATTAAAGACGAAGGATCCTGGAAATGTATGGCACAGACTGCATTTGCTCAGGAGCTACTAAGTAAAGTCCGTAAAAAAGGCGAGGCAAGACAATCAGAAGGCATAAAGAAAACCAAATACGTACGCCAGTTGAATGTTGAGCGCCGGACGGAGTCTGAGGAGTAGCGGCGGTGAGTTGCTGCGGAGTCTGCAGTGCAGAATTACCAGTGGTGGTGGTGGTGGGGGGAGGCGGTGGGAGGGGGAATCGACTGGCCCACTCAGCAAGTAAGATCTCCATGGGATGAACTTGGTAGTAATTTGTGGCCACATTTGATTCGGACTTCTGTGCGGTCTTGGTATCGGCACTTTTACCCTCCGAAGTGCCTTCCTCCTGTTCACTCGCAGATCTCCCCAAGAGCTTCTTAGGGTCATCCCAGGAGTAAGATCCATCGGGTGGGTGGTAGCGAGCGCAAGGAGCCAGGGACTGAGAGGATTAAAAGAGGCAACTTAATGTGCTGTCAGTCGACGAGGACCCAGTAGATCAGGGTAGCGGCACTTCTGGTGAGATTATTCCAACTGGACAGGACCTAATGATTACCTAACAGGCTTGTTAAACGTAAGAAGAATTAGCCAAATACGCATAACGTGTGCGTCTGTTCGCATTGGGAGTAAAGTAATGATGTATGAAAGCAAAACTCTTCATGTTGTCATAACTCTGGCCCTTTACAGACAAATTATTACGTACTGCGCCAATCAACTGCTGTCCGTTGAAATATGGTTGAAATGAACAGGAAAGCAAGAGCCTCAACCGTCTATTTGAATTTGATAAGGAGGATGGATGAATATATCCGCCATTGGATGAAATGACAAAAAGCAACCCTCACCATCTAGGCCTCCCATTAGGACCAACTATCGCCAAAAAATAGATAAAGTTGCCTCCTGATAGACAGAAATTGTGTTTAAAGCAGCCAGCATTCTGTCGGGAAGTGAACTTATGGGGAAACACTTCTCCATGCCTTACATTTCAGGAAAAGTCCAATCTGAGTGGTGGAATATATAGGAAACCAACTACTCGCATACAAAGCAAGACAGCTATCCTCGTAAGGAGTACAACACCTACGAGCCTAGGGTCCACAAAAAACTCAGCTGGTGTAATCCTTTCCCCACATTTACGAATTCAACGTCGAATAGGCTACATGAACGGTTTAATATTTGTGACTTCAATGTTGAACAGACTATATGAAGTGTTCAATTTAGCAGTCGTGAAACCTAGATAAATAAATGCTGCTCCCCAGACGCATCCCCTTCGATTTATCGTTTGACAAAAAATCCACTCCCGAAACTGTTTCACTTGCTTTACGAGGAGACTTTACATACATAGTGAATTTACCGCGGGAAAAGGCAATACTAAACAATGGTTCAACCACCAAACACATTCTCACACCTACCAGCAAAGCATTCCTTTAAAAACAAAAGCAACTGATTGATAATGGTCTTCGCCATCTAGGGCGGGTTAACTAGTAACATTTAGGAGATAAGTTACAGTACTCGTAGGAGATCACGCAGACCATTCAGGAGAAGCGTATGGTCAAAAACTTACTTGTATAGTCTTATTCAAGCCGTAAATCACAGTATGAAGGCGCGCATTCACGAGGGTTGCTAGGTCAGGTGCCTGGATAACAGTTCCATTCACAATGTAGTAGTAGGCAATGGGGGTAACTAGCGTTGTTGACAGCCGCTGTTGTTTTCGAATCACAAAGAGCACTGGTTCCTATCGAGAAGACGAGTTTATTTTAATAACCATTGAGGTACATAATTAAAAATTTTAATAGATTGCATGACCATTAAAAAAGTGCGGTCAGTGGCGAAAAAAATAGAACGAAACCAAAAAAAAAACAGTAAGTGTACATACCTGTGAGTGATGTAAATAGAACTCAATTCCAGTCATTGAAACTAGTTGCTCAGGACTCAGTTTTTGCATTCGGATAACCTCATTATTGCACTCACGATCATAGAAGGGATTGGAGAGGTCACAGAAGTACTCAAGGACATTTGCTGCACAAAGAAGATGGGGACTAAATAAGGGATTGGCCCATGAAACCTCATAGAGTGAATCAGTTTCAGTCGATATTTCGGGGGACATGACAAAATTCTCAGAACTGTTTGAGCTGCGATTTGGTTTCCTTTGCTTTCCGTTCGAAGAAGTCGTGTTTCGCCCGTAGGTATTTCAGACGGAGGACGTGGGCGTAGTATCCGCAAACAAAGCCAACACTAAAGATGATCACCGAGGTGACAGCACGCATATGCACAAAGGATGCGTCTATCGGAAAAAAAAACTGAAAAATCCAATATGGATAAGGTACATTTATGACCTACATGATAATCTACAAAGATAAATGGCCTTCGTTTCTGTCAAAAGTAACTTACAGACTTTTAGCAAACCTATATCGCATTCTGGTTGTTGTCAACAAAAAGAGTATGGTTTATTTCTGATGCACACAAAAGACTGGAAGCAAGTGTATGCGAGAAATTTACGGAGCGCGATTGAAAAATCATTGAAAGCAATTAAAAGAAGGGATTATATAGCATTTACGTTTCAGATGTGGATGGATGCAACGGACTACTGCCACCCACCGGTGGATCGTTCACGCAGTTTAGGTCTGTTTCAAAGGGCAGCCTTTTCATAGGGACAACTTCTGCCAACGGCTCCATCTCCATCGATGGGAAGTATGTATGTGTGCAAAAGATCGTACGCTATGCGTCCGGTGAAATAAGCTTGGTGTACTCAGAGTACGAGGATATTAGGAATTTCTACGACTTCCCTGAGAATTCATCAGAATTTAAAATTTTTCACTGAGCACTTGCCCACTCCAGTCGCATGTCCGGAAGTACATATACTTTCCCATTGGCGATCAGAACGTGTTGATGGAGATAAACGAACGGTGGGACGTCGCCGGTTATCGTGTTTTGGTGCCCGTGTGGCTGCAAGGTAAGTTTGGATGCGAACTTTAAATTTTGTACTGTTTATACTGGTTTTTTTCCTGTACATGTACCGTTTTTTACACCATGAATAAAATTTATTGCACACCTTCGAGTTTTGCTGGAAGGGACTTTTTTCTCTACTGGTTACTATTGAAATAGTAACCTGGAGGTTGTTAAAAGGCGCAAAAAGCGACTTTTTCTTTTTAGAAACATGTCGCACAGATCATCAAGACACGAAAGGCCACGACGCCACCGGCGGCGCCCACGCGCCCTCGACGAATATGACGAAGGTGACATATCCTTTTTATCATCAGCCGCCACGGTATGATAGGCATTTCACTAACTTTTAATTTCTTAGGAAAGTGACAGCTCGGGGGAAAACACGATGCCTCTCGCGACTTCCACACCCCCGCCAAGGGTGAGAAGCTCCCAGCAGTCACCAACGGCAGCCTTCAGGTCACCGTCACCGAGAACAGAGGCGGTTCTAGAGATATGTGATTCGATGGACCAAACAAGCTAATTGGAGGTTTCTGGCTATTGAAACCTTCCTACAAAACCAAATACTTTTCCCAACGCCAGGTGCCAGCACTTTTGTTGGCACCTTTAGCATGGAGCTACCGTTTGTCAAAATTCATACTCTGGAGGACATGGATCGTGTGGAACAAGTGTTAAGGGACACTGAAAGAAAACAGCTGACTGTAGAGGAGTGTTACAGATAACATCTATTACTAGGTTACCTTCCTGGCAAGACTGCGAGGGGCTAATGTCCACGCGTATGCCGACAGGGTCATAAGGACCCTGTTTGACGATGGAATCATAGCTATGATGACTTTTAATGGGCGCAATGAACATAAGCGCGCCTTTGTTAGGTCGTCGTTATTTCGAATCGTGTCCGGTAAGCTAAGATCACATCTATGACAATGATCTTCACAGAGGCTTTTGAACTTTGGTGCGTTCCCAAACATGGGAACGCGGAAGACCGACACAGCGCCTTCATGAGAGCCTTGAAGCAGGCCTCGGACAGAAGAAAGAAAAGGCTGTTACGCACAAAGGCGCACACCCAGCCGGCCGGTGATTAAACCTTAAATATTACTATTTAAACATTAACAAATTTTTCAATGTACTCACTGTCCACTCTCTTGTTTTCAGATAATGACAGTGAACGCCGAAGGGATAGGAGAGATGAGGACGGTCCTCCCGGACCGTCGGCAGGGCATGCCCTTTTATGGGGACTCCTTATCCTATTGCCCATTATTTTTAACACCAAGCAGCTTCCGTTTTTGAGGAGTGATATTTTTTACATCGCATCTGTTTTATTTACGATTCGTTTACCTATCAACCGCCCTTTTTTAACGAGCAGCCTCCCTTTTTGAGACTGATATTTCTAACATCTCATCTGTTTTCTCTAAGATTCGTTTACCTATCTACCGCCCATTTTTTTAACGAGCAGCCTCTTCTTTGGAGGACTGATATTTTTTACATAGCATCTGTTTTCTTTACGATTCGTTTACCTATCAACCGCCCATTTTTTAACGAGCAGACTCCCTTTTTGAGGACTGATATTTTTTTACATTGCAGCCATTTGCTACGAATATTACATTTTTACCTCTTCTTATAATCCGATTCTGTTTTCTACATTTTTTCAATCAAGCACCAGCATTTCTAGAAGAGTTACAATTATTTTTGTACAATATCCTTTTTAACATTATTTTACAAGTAATACACTATTATTAATACCAGCCGTCTTCAAAAAGTCTACTTCTATGGGGTTTCGTTTTAGGGGGGTTTTCGCGAGCGAGAAGGAACCCCCTGTCCGGCTAAAAAAATGAAACTCGACGTTTTCGAAATGTTCAGCTACGAATATTGCTCGACATGCATGTCAATTCGAAGAAGGAATCTGCTTCGACTTGTCGAAGTGTCCGCTTGGAGTCTGCTAGGAATTCGGATCAAATTGCTATCAGGGAACTTCGAAGCTAAACAGTCCTTTTGTGTGTAGTGACAATAAGGGTTATGTTGTATAAGTAAACAATGAATCGTACAAAAGCGGTGTGAATTAGTTTGTCCAAACAAATAAACGAGTTAATGCAGGCATCGGTGGATGTGACACAAATAGGATGTAGAAATAAGTATGGGCATAATTATTGTGTAGCAAATTTAAATATACGACAATCAGTTTCGGCAAAAATTTATGGTATCATCTCGTTGTGATCTGCTGACTACGCGAAAACATAGCCTTCGTAGAGTTTAATAACCTACTGTGCGGTTCGCCGTTGATCCAGTTCCATGGTTAACGAAAAATTGGGTTCCATTAATTATACTCTAATCAAGACCGTCTTGATCGATATTATTGTAAAATAAACAACCGTCGGACACATCAGCAGTTCTAGAGCTCATTTAACCCGTATAATGACACTGCAAGTGGGCACCAGACGTTCGTTTGCCTTCTGACAGATCTGGTTTTCAGTTTTACGGAAAAGGACAAGGACTGACATCATTCTTATTGGGAAGGAAACGCTAGTTCACGTTCAAAACTATGCCGGCTTCGTAAATGTGTTATTAATTCATATGGCGCATCCGCGCGTATTTTGTTGTACTTTTGATAGCGCTCAAAAAAGAAACACACGAAACACAATCAGACTCCTTACTACGGGGATCTCTACAACGGAAAGGGCATGAACGTGCAAGACGTTCACCACATCGTCATGTCTATCAGGGCCGGATGCGTCAATTTCGATATCCTCCAGATTCTTACGCCAAAGCGACTCAAAAAGCAACATATAGATGTATATCACAGCTTCTCTAACACTTAATCTAAAAAACGCCTTAAAAATTAGGTTTAGCAAACAGAGACCTAAGAAATTTCACCATTTACATATTTCCCCCTGCATGCCTCTATAACTGCCATTACATTCATGAGAAGAACTGGCGACTATAGTCGATTGCTTGTGTTGTAAACAACACAATCAATCGATTTATATAGGGCGTCATGAACACTCCAGTCAGCAATGCTATATGCTAAAAAATTGGGGAAAGCTTGCTTCTGTCATTAAGTAGCTTTGGCGAACGATAGCAAAACGGGTTTACAGCGTATAATTGTTTGCTGAAATGATACATCACAGAAGTCGGTAAGCACTGTTTGGAATTTATAAAGATGATGCACATTAAAAATATACATCTGAGGCCTGGAAATGAAGCCTTCTAGTCCAAACCGTTCACGGCCACAACGAACACAATTTACACACCACATTCATATTTCTGCCTTTGCTATTAGACTTCTAATTAGCCAAAATATCCTTTAATTAATTGGAGATCCGGCTTATCCTAGGTCCTGAGGTGGTATTCCGGGGACCAAGTATATTTAGGATGAGACCCATGGGTCAGGATATATCGCTATGGCTATATTTTGATTAAAAAATTACAAATTAAATTTTTTTAAGGAGAACAGCTGTCGCTCGTGGGAGAAAAACATTTGAAAGCTGGGACCTGCAAGCTGCTGTGAACGTTGTCGGCAAGCCAGGGGCCCCACCGCAATTTATATGTTACTCTGAAGGCCAACACGAGCATTTATTCATAGAATCATGAGAATACCCCGAGGATCCGAAGCTGTGACCACGATATGCCGTTGCCTTTTTCCGAGGCTGTCGCCAACGGGACGAAAACGCGGAAGCCGCCTCGATAGAAAATATCCGACCGTTATTGCTTGAAATAAGAAAGCTGCATCCATATAGATGAATTTTAGTGCAGAAGATAATATCGTTATTAAATATGACTCAAACGAAGCAAGAGTTACCATAAGTATACTATAAGAAATAAAATATTTCCTTCGTCTGCAGTTAGACTACAGCGGTCAACGGGTGCTAGAGCAAACATTTATGTAGCAATCTGGTTTCTTCTTAAAGACTACAACAAACAGAAATAAGTTTCTCAGTTAATTAAAAAGCTGAATGTTTAAAACCGGCATATTAACCAGAAAGCAAACAGAGGAATCTGTGGGACCTATTGATGAGCCGGACCCCTCGCAGCTGTCTCAAGCAGCGACAGTACCGGCGAAACACGTTTGTGGGCCTTTTAGCTAGTACCTAGGCTTTCGTGAGTCTAGTCTGGCCCCTGTTACACGCAATTTAAATGGATGACCTCTTAAGTTCGTAGTTTTTGCTAACTCGAAGATGTCGCCAGGTAGAAGACAGCAGTCCTGATAGTGCGTAATACCAAATGCTTGTATCAGATTACCATGCAGCTGCCTGATACTTAACGGAAACATGTCGAGATTCGTTAAGCGTGTTTCATAGGGTATGTCCGGACACAAGTTTAGGTGCACACTTTGAATCTCATCGATGAAATTTAGGTCTTTCGCGGTCCAGGTCTCCATGCTTGGATACTGAACTCCAATTTTGGCTGCAAAAATATCCCAAAGACCATAGCGAAGCAGTCTTCATCAAAGGCACAGAAAGCCCGTTTGACTAGATATAGGACGGACATTGCAGACAGCTACTTTTGCGCAATGCAGCGAGGACTTAAGTGACATCGTGATCCACAATCCCAAATCTCTCTGCGCGTCCACTTCTTGCAGTTGGATGCCATTTATGCTGTAAACCATGCGATTCTGAGAGCTGGATCGGCAAACTCGAAGATTACTGCACTTATTCTCATGAAAAAAAGCCAGTTTATAGACCATGTTTGAAGATGGTTTAGTTAAACCTGTAAACGAGTGCACAGTAATAAGCTCTCTGCTCAAACAGGGGAAACAGAGAATCGGCGTTGGCGTGCGACATTTTGCTGAGGGTCAAACCAAGGCTACAGCAATCCTTCACGTTTGTCACATAGGTCGTGCATTCTTGATTGCTATCAGTCATATTAAAACGGTTTGAACGATTGTGTTTACCGTTCCTCTATTGCTCTGGCTTCATTAGTTCCAGGTTCACTGATAATTCATGACCTCATCCTCATCCATTTAGGAACCAAAAATGCCCTAAATACGCATTGTCTTATGCGAAATTCAAAGCAAAGTTTAGAAATAGGACTAAAATTCAAGTTATTTTTGTGTCAGGACTAAGTTTAAGACAACATTATAATTTAAGTCACTTTTTATTAAGGGAAGAAGGCTTTCGCCCTTGAGCTTCGAGAAGCTTTTGCCTTTTCTTGAAATCATGAAGTACCTTACCTGTTTGGACTATTTTTTTGAATATATACGCTTCATTCCGCAAATAAATGAACTACAGGACATAAAGACAGGGCCCTTTGGGCCTTAAATATACAAATTATTAACTATACAAATTATTATGGGTCACTTTAAGTCACTTTATTAAGGGAAGAAGGCTTTCACATTTAAGTTCCCTTTCCATGACCTAAATCGTAAAATAGGTCCACCGTAACAATAGTACATGATACAAATGTGGGCTTAACATCAGCGACAAGTGTGAGCCATTTGCAAAGTGCGGCTACTTACACAATGTTCGTTATATCTGTCACAGTTTCTCAGCAAATGAGAATCAAGTTTGTGTTTGGAATGTCAGCAGTATCTGAGAGGACCACCTCGTCATGGAGTCCGGTTTACGCTCCGATGACTCTCTGAGAGAAGGCGTTCCGTTGAACGTCGATATGGGCCGGTTTTCTCTGTATTTTAAAGGGATGACCCCGCAGCTGATCAGTCCGAGCCAATTCGAAGAAATCATCAAATTCTAGGGCAAACTCATGGCCTCTAACATTTCGGTAGGTTCTTATAAGGTCACCACGGGGTTGCCTATGGTGAAAGGAAACCGTATAGTTCTATATTCCTGCGCTTATTTCTGGTTTAATTTTAAGGTAAGGATCAAGATAATGATTAGGATTAGAGGTAAGGTAAGATTTTGCTGAATTTTCAGGCTAGAGTTAAGCCTGGTCTTGGGGTAAATTTGTGAGTGCGTTAAAGGTAATGACTTGATGGTACCTATTGTAACCGAAATTTTTCCTGAGTCATTTTGGCTGTTATATATCATGTAGACACGCCTGTGTTCGTATAACTTTGTAGTAAGCTACTAATATTATTGAGCATGTCACGCAATACTGCGTTTCGATTCCAATTAGTCGCGGATGCGGTTGTAAAAAATGTAGGTGTTCAGCTTCTGGAATTAGAACTATTAACATTTGGAACTGCCCTATGGAGGAGAAGTGGGTTAGGGACGTAGGCGTGTTGAATTGTGATGAGTGGCCTTTAGGAATGTTGTTGAAATGCTGTTTGGGCTGCATTTCGTTGATTTGGGGATATGGTAAACGGTAGGTTTAACTAAGACAAGTAAAGGTGAAAGTTGGGGTTGAGCTAATTCTTAATCTAGGGTAAGTTTTAGACTAGCACGTTCCTTAAAAAGGAGGGTTATTTTTAGTTATGAGAAGCTTTAAGGTAAAGTCACTTTAAGAGTAGGAGTTATTTTAAGGGAAGTGTTAATTTTATAATAACCACCAATTAAATATACCATAATTGAATTTTTCATTAACTCAATGATAAAATTAATTAAAATTAGTTGTTAAATGCATGGTAAAATCAATAACCTATTACCATTTGAGTTACTGCTGATGCATCTGCAGGTGCTTGTAGATTTCAGAATTGGATCATGAGCCTTTTTATCAGATTTTACAAACCTTACCAGTTTACCTCTTTTTAACCAATTCCTTCTTTTCCAGAAACTAGCTGCATATGGCGAACGCGACGCTTCGTGCACTTAATTTTGAAGAGTCGGAAACCGCACCACAGCTAAAGGTGACTACGGAAGTAGAATAAGTGCCCATCTATATGTACTATGCTATATGGCCTTGAACATAAATGCTTGAAAATATCTTATTTGTATCTTTATATTACTAAAGTGACGCATTTTAATACCGATTTATTCTAACTTCTTTAGCACCTGTTTACTTTACGAACCAACATATTTCTAATATTGTAGGTATCAGCTGTGAACGGCAAAAGCGATGCTTCCCATGAACTGTGCCATCAGAGGACGAACGATATTATTTATTGTACACATTTTCCAATTTATTTTTTCTATCAATAAATTATCCACCACAATTAATCAGCGTATTGCATTTTACCGTATGCGACAGTGCGTTTAGCGAAGGACTCGTACGGCCGGGCTACCAGTATCACAAAAATGGGCGCACCCTACCCATTTTTCCCACTGAAGGTGCACGAGGGAGCCACATGGGTTAACTGCCCCACAATATCCCCACCTGTGCGTCCTTAATTCCTGCCAAGTCCCGATCGTGCCCCACGGGGCATGGAGAGTATTAGAGGCGCTGGTGCTGGCAGGGTATGTAATTATTTGTCGTAAGTCATAATCTGAAAATCATGTCAACTGTTTTTTTCTGAACGTAATAACTAATACAGTTTGTTAAGCAATTTTAAGACATTTTAACAACCAGCTGCGGTAAAATCATCTAGGCTGAATTTTTATACATCATCTTACATTTAAAGCAGATTTTTATCAAAATTATGAGAACGAAAATTATAGCTCATCGTAAGATATTTGCTCCCAGACCCAAGCGGTGCCTGACCACGCCTTTTAGTCAATGCCTTGATATCAACATGCAACCCATTGTCAAGGCTAAGCAAATTGATTTATCTGCATTACAGAACTGTAATGACTTCATGATGAAGTTTGGTTCTGTTTTGTCAATACTAGGCAATCTGTTTGATGGTAAGTAATCAGATGTGCCCTCACAAGATTGTAAAAAGTTAGACTCCCTCGTCCATCTTATAACCACGGAAGCTTTTGATAGACAAAAGCGAAGCTTTAACTTTATACTAAAAAATGCCTACATATTAAGTCGCCCTTTGGATATTGCAAAAGATTTTCTATGTTCGGGTGGTTTCAACTACAAAATTGCAGAAGCCAAACGCCTCCAATCACGTAGCAAAAACCCATTTATCCTAGTTAAATTGTTTTCACCGATCGAGGTGGACTCAATCTTTGCTCAACGAGGTCGCATTTCCCGATATTTAGAAATGACTAAAAGTTTCCTCTGTCGAGATCTTACACCAATGGAGCAAAGAAATGCGGCTCTCCAGTCCAATAGACCAATGACTTCTCAGCCTACTATTCCTAAATCTGTTCGTAGTCCCGATAGGGTAAATGCACTCGCTAATCCTCCCCACCGCATACCTGGCCATACACCCACTGACGTCAGTGCACCCGTAATCCCTGCCTCCCACGTGTCTATCCATATTCCCATAACCATCAGTACACCTGCTATCCCTACCTCCCGAATGTCTAGTCATAGGTCCATAAACATCAGTGCACCAGTTAGCCCATCCCTCTTGATGTCGGGACCGTCAAGGCCCACCGCTCCGTCATCTACTATGATTAATACTAGTCTAAATACATTCTCTGTCCAACGATCGATAAATTCCGCCGCCTCCAACTCGGCAACAAGTTCATCAAGAATGTCGCCACCACCGTCGAAACCGTTTAGGCCGAGCGCTTCACCACCACAACCTAGCTCCTCTTTTGACCGTGGGTATCATATTATTCCTCTGTATAATGCGTTATTGAACACGCCGGGCCCGAACCAAGAAAAATTTAATTTGCACGGCAGTAACCCAAACTGGTATAGTTTTAAATCTAATCGGAGTTGCCGTTCAGGACATTCACTGATTAAGACCACGTGTCCTTACGCGAGCGGCCCCAACACTAAATTTATGTCACCGTTCCCCCCTATCAGTTCCTTTACCCATCCTCTACCACCCAAACTTGCTAACTTCTACATGTCTTCTCGCCTCCCCCCATTCCTCCCAAACGCCCCAGAAGCTTATTTTGGTTTACCCTCTCCCCATTTTTCCCTGCCAGAAAGCGAGGCCCCTAGATATCTCGGACCTTATCAGCCATCCATTGTTGGCTACCCGTATGCTAACCCGTCAGTACTGATTCCACAAATAATAACGGCCTACAGTTTGCCTTCCCACCCTCAAATTCTTTTTTATGAATAACGAAAGCCATAGTCCTGTCACTCGAAACACACTAGATGTCATAGTGCTTAAGGCCAGGTCCGTTATAAATAAAATGGCTCAACTTCGAGCTATCGCTTTCGAGATGATGCCCGATGTTATATAAATAACAGAATCTTGGACCCATCCAATCATTTCTGACTCCTCCTTTATCATAGACGAGTATGATTTCTATCGTCACGATCGCATTAATAAGCGTGGTGATGGTTGTCTTATCTATGTTAGAACGTCACTTAGGCACTTTCCGTTTTATCTAAATAGCACGTCCTTCTCTGGAAATTACTGTTTCGCCTCTATTATCCTGTCGCCCCGGCAAAAGGCGATTATCGGATGTGTATATAATTCTCCTAACTCTTCATCTGAAGAAGATGCAAATTTGTGTGAAATATTCAAGTTTATTTCAGAATCCACTTTTGAAGTTAAAATGATTGCTGGAGATTTTAATTTTCCTGAAATCGACTGGCTTTCAAACTATTGTCCACCTAGATGTCAGCCTTTCCTAGATACCATTAATTTTTCTAACTGGTCTCAACTGGTTAGTTCCCCAACAAGACAGAATCATATCCTAGATCTGATTTTCACAAATGGTATTGCCCCTCTCTTCGTTGATTTTAAGCAGGACATCTTCCAAAGTGATCACACATTAATTCACTGTTGCCTTCCGCTCCCTTCTACGGAAAAGGCTAGTGCTAGTCGTACTTATCATGCGTATGACCTCGCAGATATTAGCTCAATCAGCAATTTTCTTGACACATTAGATCGGCAGAGCCTCTCTTCCATTAACGATGCTGCATATCTTTCTGAACTCATGTCGGTCGTTTCTAATAAAATGCTGGAATTTGTGCCCACTAAAATTGCGAAACCCTACACACCAGAATCGACCGTCCCTCATTTTCTTTTGCCCAGACTAAAGAAATTGAGGAGGCAGCTGAAAGATAGATCTACTAGTTCGCTGTCTGTGCATCTAAGGATCGCAGAGATCTTCGAATTAGCGTCAAAGATTCGTCTTGCACGTGACCAGCACAGGGAATCTTGCGCCCTGAGCGAGTCAAACTCTGCAAAATCGGTTGCACAACTGTTTCGTCGTAGGTCCTCCGCAAAACGAGGAATGAAAATACCCCCATTGCTCAATGAAAATAAAACATTTGTACTAGATGAGTCTGATAAGGCTGAATTATTCAATGCTTTCTTTGC
>JAYGXS010000002.1:52621687-52632893 GCA_036362985.1 Ligula intestinalis
TGGACCCTCACGGACTTCAGTCTTGGGTTTAACCTGAGCTTTGTCGTTGGCTGTTCAAATAAGAAAATGTCGGCTGAAATAGCTCGTAATTTTAAACAGCTGATTACATATTACGAATAATGCGTGTTTAGGAAATCTGTCGTATCTCCTTTGATTTACTTACGGACTTGAGTAAATCCGACGAGTTCAGCGTCCTTAGTGATGCAGCGGTTCACATTAACGACAATGGTTACTTATAGAGTACAGCAAGTTCATACGAATGGTAGTGTCAACAAACATATGGGATAATAAATTATTTCAACAAATAGTACAAAAAAAACTTGCATTTGTCGCAGAATTTTGTTTTTATTGAAAGGACAGTTCAGATCATATGTCAATTTCGTTCTTAAATTGCAATCAGACTGCATTGGCTCTCTCTTTATCTGAACCATTTGCAAATTTTTAAGATCCATGTCAGTAAACTAAAACGAAACTGATATTCTGACTCCTTCCTGATATAAGAAATAAGACGCAGGCCATGAAAAAATTAAGAATGAAAAGGTGCCATCTCTGAATCATGATCTTTTAGCAGACTTGATGGAATAGTGGACAAAACACATCGATGGAAGCCGAACATATTTCACGAGACCTAATGACTCCTAAAATGACCTGCCATTTCAATATTCTAAACTATTTTACTATATACTCGCGAAATGCCTTATGAATATATGCAAAATAGAAGCCTTTACTTTCAAAAATAACAGTCTTCTTATGTGCTATGATTCAAGCTGCAAGTTTTAATTCTTCAGCTGCAGTTGCTCATGCGCTCAGCACTTAACTTTCCTTTTAATGTTCATTCTTTCACCGTGAATCTGTTCAGCAGGGGTTTGGACTGTCGCTTGTTAAAGGCCAGCCACTACCCTCATTGAGCTAAATGTAAACGTATTACTGCCTTGAGTTCAAGTGATCATTTTGTTTAGATAAATTTTGTTGGCGAATAGAAGTGCATACTGATAGTACGGTGTGTGTTGCTCGTCATTTTATCACCAGTGCCACACTCTTTTACCAACTATTTTTAATTATGAGTTATATGTATTCTGCACACAAAACGTACACGTACTAAAATCTGCAACTTAAGTGTCGTTTGTGCACGACTCTACGGACTGCGTGGAGTTTTTATGAGCTTAATTTCAAGGACAAGGCTTAAGCTTGATAAAGCTGATATTATGTTGTATTTAATTTGAGATCGATGATCCTGAGTTGTTGGCTATAGTCTATAAAAATTAGATACAATCAGTCCGTTCAATTTCGGACAAGCTACTGCATTTCGTAATACTTTGAGTCAACTACGTAAACAAGTGGTTTTGACTTTAAGACTAACCTGAGGGTTTACAATGTGTACAAAAATAGATAAGGGTAGTTCTAGCAAGTTTAATTTTTACATAAACTAACTTCATCTGCAATCAGCGTCGTGGCTTTAAATGGTACTGCATTATGATGTTTAACTTCCCTCATGACTAACTGCGCTATCACTGAAAAAATAATTGGGCATAAGTTCAATCTAAAATGTGATGAATCTATTTTAATTAAAATTTATCACTGTCACGCAATAACTCCTTAATATAAATAAGCTAATAACCGGTATTTATGCGCCTCCAGACAACCTGTGTGCGGTAATCCACGTCATGTTTGCCAATGGTTGACTACAAAATTATTGCAGTTGTTTAAAGAAGCAGTGCTTACTAAGTTCTCATGAAACAGTATTTTTCCACTGTTTGGCTACGACTTCGCCATTCGAATTTCAAAAACTTCTGTGAAAAATAACGCTCTGGTCTAGTTAATACAGGAATCTAAAGTATTGAAAATTACGATCATAAGAAGGAAAGAACTGCAAATAAATCACGAATAGAATTCGGCCTTATTGAAATAAAATCAATAACAGAAGATTATGCAAGCAATAGAAGACTTAGAAGGCAAAAACAGATCAAAATCTATTTTTTAAACACCAGCATTTTATTATTTGGTTACTATTAGTTTTAACTCACTCTGTAGTAGATCGCAGGTGAACACATGCTTTTGGACGTGTGCGCAAGGTATTTGAACACCTAAATGTCAGGGAAAGATAACTTGATGTTAAAGTTTTAAGCTATTTTGCTGTCAAGTGTTTTCCAGGGCAGCAGTAAACTAGCGACAAACTATTAGGTCGACAATATACATTTAATCAACTTAGTCATCGGCACACTTCAGACCTTGTAGTGTGTCTTGTCTTTTTTTCGTTATGCCCTTCTGTATATATATATATACCATTCTATATCTCCAGAGAAGATGAAGAAGAAGGCCAAAGCCAATTCACCTCCAGCAGGACGACCAAGATGCAGGCGGAACAGAAAACCATAATACGGGACATGCACCCAGACAAAACAAATCACAGCAGGGGTTTCCATGGTAGTGCACAATTATTCTTATTTATATTTGCATGCCTTCTCAATTGATTTATGTTAGGGTACGTGTGGGATAGTGTGATCATATGTAAAAAGTCCCAAGTTTCTGTCTTACGTGAAGCTTGGAAGTACGCATGTTAATATAAATTAGAACATTTGTGCGCTACCACGGAAACCTCTACCCAAATTACTTCAAGCAGGAACGACTACCTCATAACACTAATGAAGAAAACAAGCTTGATTTCAAAACGTCAACAACAAAACCGTTCTGTCCACGAAGGCACCTTGTTTTGGTCTTCATCTTGTTTTACATTTTTGTATCTACAGCAATCACAAAGAGTAACTCACAACATAAGGACTGTGGTTTTACTGCCTTTGTTCTAGCTTCAAAAGATGACATCCTCAGCTGACAGCACTCTAAAAATATACGCGCAAGCAATTTTAATAATTTATTGTTCAAACGTGCACAAAAAGCATTCAGACAATTAAAATAATGGGTATCAATGAAGATGTGTATTTTGAAGTAGACAAATGTAAATTCATTTTGTGCCAGTACCATTATTCCCCTCAAAGTATACGAAAAAGTTTTAGAATCTACTAAAACCACGCCACATTGCCGAATTATAGTGACTTCAAAGAGGCAGACTCGATGTGGTAGATTCAAACAACGGTCTCATGAGCTGATATAAAAAAAAACAAGCAGATGGCTAAATAAGCCACTCTAAGGGGCCCATTTTGCACATTCTATTTAGAATGTACAAAACATCCTAGCCACCTCGCTGTGGAGGTTCGAGAGAGAGAGAGCTTCAATGGCAGTATTGGGGGACGAGTGTCTCCTCTGAAAGATCGGTGTACGCGTCTATGCCACAACCCATTCAGTCTAACAAATTATACCCTTGAAAATCTCTAGAAGCACTTACACACTTTTACACTTTAAAGACCTTACATGCGCCAATCCAACTCAGCTAATGCTTTTTAACATTCTGATAGAAAAACGGCAAACAATGTGTTGAATTTTAAAAACTACAAGCACGTGCTTATATCCAGTGACTTTAAAGATGATTATTTACATTGGTATAAATTGAACAAAGCCCCGACCCAGGGAAATTATAGTGCGAATGGCAAAAGGCGTACAGCGCAAGAATATCTATAGACTTTTTTTTCCGCGATTTTATGAATATTCTAGAGTTTGATCTATTTCCTATTCGAAAGTAAGCAATGTGGACTCAGGTGCAGAGAAGTGTAACATATTGAAAACACTTAATATTTCAGAAATTTCTACCTTCTGAGCGATGACACAAATTTAATTTTGCGGTTACCTCTGCCGTAAGAGGAGAATGATTTCGGGCAGCCTCGGACTCTTTCACAAGTCACTTAACGGTACCTTTCACGACACATTTCACGACTTCATGAACGGGCTGAAAATAGAATTTCAGAAAATTTGCTGGCTCAAATGAATGTTGATGCAAAATTTGTAAAAAATGGATAAAACTAACACTTAGTTCGTAAAGTAGAAGAAACCTACAAAAGATTCTCCCAAACTTATAAAAAGATACAGTATAGTACATGAAATTTGAATAACACCAACCGCAGCTGCAGATATGTTTTTTACTAAAATGGGCTACGTTTTGCCGGTAAAGTTCTTAAGCGCATTTCATATTATAGAATATATAAAGGAAGAGAATCTGCAAAGGAAGAGAAAATTTGTCTCATCCTGCCAAATAGGATCATCGTAGCCGAATAATAGTAGCTCAGTTGGTAAAGTCAATGTTCCAAAATGTTAAAAAAAAACAGTTCCACAAAGCAAATATTGTGCTTGCATTGCTTAACGTACCTCGTGGCTTACATTTATGCACCGCCGCCGTTTTTTCACTACCTGAAATAAATTTAAACAAAAATTTCAAAAACCCAATATTTAAAGCATTGATTCGGCAACAACACCGTGTGAGAAAATACTTAAAAGCAAAAATAATTTCAAAAGCTTACAATAAATTGCAGAAGTCGATCCGAAATCACGAGAGCCGGCCGTGTTTTTCTCACAACCTTGAGTATTTTAAAGTTGCGACATTTATAAGGAATACCAAACATTGCACACGGCAAACGTGAAAAGAAATTTTAAAATATTTTCTATGCAAACGTGAATGTTTAACATGCTGAAGATTGCTGTCTACCTTTGCCTTTTTCCCTGGATGAACGAAGATTCGGACGTTCACCTGAAAAATGCAAATATGTTTATGCAGTTTT
Source organism: Ligula intestinalis (assembly GCA_036362985.1). Classification (NCBI taxonomy): domain Eukaryota; kingdom Metazoa; phylum Platyhelminthes; class Cestoda; order Diphyllobothriidea; family Diphyllobothriidae; genus Ligula; species Ligula intestinalis. The sequence goes on from JAYGXS010000002.1 coordinate 52,626,352, forward strand.
CAAACAATCCTTAAAGTTGCCCGAATAGCTTGATAAGTACGATTGTAGAACTTGGCATTCTAAAACTTACCACTCGACAAGGGTGCAGCGACTATTTCTGTAACTGTCCAAAAAACGCGTTGCCCAATGAAATTTTAAAAATGTGATTTAAATTTATGTATAATTTTATGAATTATTTTACCTGCGCAGGGTTTAGAAGTTCGCCGGCGCGGATCCGTTCTACCTAAAAGTTAGGAAAAGTCCCAGTTGTCTAGCTCTTTTGTTCAGTATGTTAAGGAAATTGATTTAGAAGTCAGTTTATGGCAAACAATTGTTTTCAGCAACTCTTCATCAGACCAAACGCTTGCAAGGGAAATTAACGCTGTACATAACAATAAAAGTTTGAATAGGCAGAAAAATCAATAACTATCTAACACGGGCGCTGATTGGCCAACGCTGACTATGTCAAATTGCGCATGTAGGCCATGTCAGCGTGTTGGTTGAGGGATTGTCGCTTGTTGGTAGGAGCGAAATCCTTTCGCCACCTGGTGTCAGTTTAGACAACCTAAACACTTAAGACTCTGCCAAATTTATGCTTAATGCTAAAATCTCCCGATTCTTGGATAAACATTTTAAGTTTGCGCACAAAACTTGTGTTTTCGGATATGCTTAAAGAACATGTGTTTTTCACATTTCTACTACGTTATATAACTTATTTGTGTGATAGCCAGCACATTATCACTGCTGAATGCTTCAGAAAAATGATCAGTCCAGAGTTTACCTAACCGTACGTCTACACAAGGTATAGTGCAGAAAAAGCGTTCTACGTATTTGAAGACCTTTGAAGAATCCACCTTCCGATCATCTGTCAAATGTTTATTACGTTTAACAAAGCATAATTGAGAAAACTTAGGTTCAAAAAGTTCATAGAGTTAGTAAATTTATTCACCATATATGCTTATCATGTGTTTCTGGACAGCGTTGAAATCTAAAATATACACTTCTCCCCAACTATCTCATGAAACCACATGCTTCTTCGATACCTTCAAATAAAGTTTTTAAGCCCTCTTGGAAACTTACATGCATCCGACTTCGCAAACATGTGCCCAAGTGCTCAAAACTATGCTGCCTTGCAAATGGTAACCCTTTAAACTATATATCCATTAATATAATGTTGTTATTGTCATGGGATGCAAGTGCCGTATGATATAAGCAAATTTCGGACAATATTCCTTCAAGAGCGAACGTACCATATTTCAACTTATACCCAAAAGGAATACTTGTCGAGCCTATTAGAATGAAGCATTAAGTCACGTAAGTAGTAAATGTCTAGAGCAGCGAGCACTATAACAATTTGTTTGTTATGTAAAAGAGAGGCAAAAGGCTAATCGATTTGAAATCTCCTCATCAACGACTAATTGACTGCTATGCCTCTTACCAGGTGATTTAAATGTAATTCCAACTCAAAAAGTATATCAGACTTAGAAAAGTTTTTGAATGTAAGAACTGCGATATCATTTTAAGAAGACATACGATCTACTTACATGCAATTGTCTGGTACATAGTCTTCAAAACAAGGTTAACGTTGACGCTCCCTTTGCTCGCGAGTAGGTATAAAACCCCTTTTTAATAATTAGTCGCCACGCGACAGAGCCAATATGCTTTCAGGTTAGTGACTCTCTCAGGCAAACTTTAAATTTTTACGTCATCCCCTAATCAACCCACGCCAGCCTCCACAAATCTTGAGAATAATGAGTAAGCCTGGTAATTAACTTTAATGCACTGTTTGCCGCAGAGGTGAGAGTGACTTCGCACTCATAACACACCATTTGCCCGACAGTGCCGCATAACTGCTCGAGACATGAACTTCCGGATAGTGTGGGGGGTGGAGTATTGCCCGTTTCAGCTCACATGGGACCGCTTGGAGTATGTGCGCAAATTACGCCTATGTGTGTGCAGAAGCAGAGCTTTTTTCTCGTTTACTGATGTAGATTTCAGGTACAAACTGATTTTGATTCATTCTCGTCATACTCCTATTCACTCGCAGGTCTTGCTTGTGTTTACTGCAGGCAAGAACTGACACTTCTTAATCATTTTAAAGACAAATTACCTGTGTTGCTCCACTTCCGGTATTGTAATGGCGAAGAATTTTTTCAGGCTATGACCTGTGGTCCCATTTTCTGATACTGGTGAGATGTTTTAAGTATTCCGCAAGAACTACCGTTTGAATGTTGAGAAACCGTTTTGATTAATTAAAGTTTAAATTTCTTAAAATTCTTAGTTTTTCAAAACTTTTCCTGGTTTTTCAAGAAGACAGAGCACCACGGTTCTTTGTTAGCAATAATCTACTACATAGCGGCCATCCTGTCGACGTCAAAACAGCATTTCAAGTACTTTTTCAGGCCCCAGCAAACCTAAACCTGCGCTTTTTGTAAGCTGCTTACCTGCGGTGGGAGAAACCTGACCTATGCAAGCAGCTTGGTCATGTGGTCAACCGCCAATTGCTATGGTAAATGGTCATTTAATTACCACGTGTTTTTCGTTATGTTACCTCACCCACTACTTCCCATCCATCGACTCAGCGCACTGTCCTTTATCGATTATTTTTTACACTGAGCAACGTGCCTTGTTGTTAGGCCATTAATTCTGTGAAATTCCCAACTGTCATTTTTTCTCCTCTTTATCTTCGTCATGCAGTGACAAGATGCATCTGAGAAGTTGTCACGAACTTTACGGATATCAATAAATCCTACCGTTTATACCGGAGAACAAATGCTAATATATATGACGATGGACTCCCACAAGAGTCCATATGTCAGACAAATAAAAGTACGATTTTGGTGAGTGATACGTCTTTTACTTCTGTATCTCTATGTTTACTTGGGATGCGAAAGTTTGCCCTATTTATGAGATCGATGTTCGTTGCTCAACAAAGCTGCAGCGTCTGAGTTTTTGCACTATGTCACTTAGATAAACGTATTCAGACGGAAACCTTAGAATGGGAAGAGATCTCGATGACATGATTTCAGTTTTTCCTTGAGCGAGCAATCCTGCACATGTTCCGTTGTCTCCAGCATTTTTTTATCAGAAGGATATATCTTACGAACCTCTGTGTCAAGAAGTGGGTGCTTAGTATTTGCTTTGGTCGAGAAGGACTATAAATGTTTCACCCTTTCCAATTTCTGTGCAAGGCTGGCTGTAATATGTGACTGGTGTTTACAGGGCTATTGCGTGTAAAACTAGTAAAAAGGGAGTGAGATATACTTTAGTTTGAAAATATAATTCCAAAAATTGTCAGCAGATAACTTCCTCCATTAAAAAGGAATAAAATTAGGCGCAGAAACTGACAACATTTGAAGAGCAAAGAAATGCATAATCACCAAGGGCTGCAAGTTTGGACATCATGGTATAGGTCCTCAGAAAATTCGTGGAATATAGGCCAAATTGTACTTCTTTCAAAACGACGCTAGCACCGTGACCTCGCGCAATGTTGACCTCACTGTAGTGCAAATAAATATAGAGTAATAACAATTGGTGAATAATGAGAGAAGTAGTCCAAAAGAGGTAAACATACAAAGATTTACATGCGGATTAAGGGTGGAGAAAATGGCGGACCGATTTAAAACGCCCTCTAGAGGAGTGGACTTCTCAAGTAAAAAAAAGCGAAAATTGTTGGTCTTTTATGTGATGTCTATTTTAGGAGAAGGGGTGGCAGTAAAATTGTATTTCTTTTTCTTGCATAATCTTGTCATAATTATTCATGGTTTTTTTAAATTAAAGCAGTTCCCTAAAAATGTACAAATTAATGCAAACATGATTACAAGGTTTAATTATTCTGTTTAACGAGGCCGCAAGCATAGATCCGTGCACAGAGGTTCTCTCTATCTATCCAAAAAAGAACTGAGTTAAAAATTTTTAATTAAGTATATTCCTATGCAAAAAATGTGTTATTTGCGCATTCCACTCAGCCAGTGGCCAAACACATCCAGTGAAACTTGCTTTCCATTGGCAAAAAATTGTTAATTTGAGTATTGCCCGAGCAGTGCATTGACTAATTTACACGAAAAGGTCTCACTAAGGGAGGCTACTTCCCACAGAGGGCCAGAATCCATGACTGTGGGGTTAGATAACACGGACAGAAATGCGAGGCTGCTGAACGTGGACAAGTGGACTTTCCTTAAATGTACGTCCGTGTCATAATGGTGGTATAGTACGGTGAATTTAATTAGATTTGGTTTTAATTCCATGTTTGTGATGATATGTAGACAGTTTTTATAACGTCCTAAATAGCGAACGTAGTCGAACAAAATCTTGGCAAACCGTTTTGCCGGTATTTTGAAGATTAACATTCTCACATATTAGCAAAAAGGAATTTCTAATACTGAAATTTTTCGTTGCTTCTGAAAATAAATGGGTCTCTTTAAACTTGGGTTTATTGAATTTCAGCAACTGCAGACTAATTAAGCCAATTCTTAAAAGGGGTAAATTTGAAACCTTTCTTAATTATTTGAGGTTTCTCATAGCACAATGCTTAAAAATAGAGAGCTTTGAACTGTCGCAGTTAATAGCACAGAAAATTTATTTGACAGCAGCCTATTCCTGAGTTGGCCGATAAAAATACCTATTATCATTAAAATGTTGAACTATGAAGGCAGTTCTCCTTATAGAATGCTTGCTCTGAATGAAATTCAGCAACTGGATCAAAACGATGCGAGCAAATATATGCTGCAATACCAAGTCCCATTTCGTCATGACCTTTGCACGGATTCTTTGGCATAGTATATAAATACTTGTGTTTTATACTGGATACTGTATTTGCATGTTAAACGAGTATATCAGAGTCATCGTGCTTGGTTATTGGCACTGTCATTGAATGCAAACAGTTAGAATTAGGTCTCCAACACTTCGCGCACAACCATCTTACGTGCCATGCATACACCCGATGGCCTTTGGCCTGAAATGTTCATCTAAATACTTAACCGTGTTTTCAATTGCTGACGTAGAAGTTATAATATTGATAATTTTGCAATATGACTATTTCTAGACATTTCACTCACGAAGGCATGCCAGCATCCTAGTCTCTTTTATGGTGCCAGACGCAAAAGACGCACCCTTATAAATATAATTGCCCAATTGTTATGACATCTTGGTAACCATTTTTGATTTCCTTGTAAACCTAAAAATATTTATGCAAACCATGATAATATTATGTTATACTGTAGGTTTTGATAGAACATTTGAAACATGCAATTTTTTCAATTTTTAATTTTAAGAACTTCACTTGTTGGTGCTAATTAGGATGTATAAAATATTGTTTTCATCGTTTTCACACTGCCCGCATGTCCTGATCGACATGTAGAGTCCATTGGTCTAGGGAGGCTGTAAGTATAGGTCGCGGGTCGAGTTCGTGTGGTGCAAATCACTGTCACGGGCACTGGGTGGTCATGTGTCGCCAGAGATTGGAGGGGAGTATCGATCGTCGCCCGGCGTCGGCCTCGGCCACGCAATTTGTAGTGTCTCTATTAGTGTCTCCTGACAGCACAGTACTATGTGCGCTAGCCGCATAGCCCCTGTCAAGGCTTTTGCTAGAAGTTTGCTAGTGTCCTGATAGACGTCGATTGGACTGATTCAATTATTCGTATCAACAGGCTGTGCGAGAACTGAACTTGAAACAGATTTTTTCGCTGTTCTCAGCCGGGCCGGTATGTGTTCACGTAACCTCCTCATGAACTGTCCCTTCCAACACTTGGGAGTAAAACACCGACTCTAGTTGAAGATCCCATCGCTGAGCATTCAATATTTCACAGCTCTCATGAGGCAGAATACATAAGCCGAACAACGCGACGCCCAGGAAAAAGAGGGTGAATGAACATATGCAGAATCTGCTGAGTTGAGGAAAAACAAGATCGATTTTGCATCCTGTTCTCGTAGACCTAATATATATATGTATATATATGGAAGGATAAGGTAAGGCGATCTCTGGGGGAGAATGTTTATTCGTCTGAGCTATCGCACTCATGCTCGAGCACATCATCGGAGATAGACATTTGGGTCAAGAACATGAGTTAAAATAGGGACTTACTGCTAGTTGCTGGTTGGTCCACCGTCCCCTCGTCTTATTGGACCTCTTCTCGTGCGCATGTGCAACCGTGCGGCATCATATGGCTTGGGGAGGTCTATTCTTCTGTTGATTGAGTTGCTGTCCGTTTTCCAGGCCTCAATAACTTCCCTTGCCAGTTTGCTGTCGGCTCGGCCTATGACCTGGGCACCATCAAAGTCGAACTGATGCTCGTTTTCTAGACAGTGCATGGCGATGTGCGAGCGTCCCTTCGTTCTGTCTACGGCTAAAGAATGCTCGTGCATGCGGGTTCTCAGTCGTTTGTCCGTCATGCCGCAGTAGTTGGCCCGACAGTCTAGACAGTTGACGCGGTAAACAATACCCGACGAATAAACATTCTCCCCCCAGAGATCGCCTTACCTTATCCTTCCATTCCAATACCTGGGGTCAGCATCTTCGCTTATATCCATGATAAATTTGGGCGCGAAGCGCTTCACCATTCACG
>JAYGXS010000002.1:52637291-52657516 GCA_036362985.1 Ligula intestinalis
TCAAGCTGCGAGACTAAAATTGGTGCGCGAACCAACTCCTGCATCTAAGTCGAGCCGTGCCTGACGAAAAATAGTATGCCTATTGAAAAATAGGAAGTAGCATTTTAGATTTTTTTAATGCTTGGCCTCACTAATCCTACTTGCCGAAGATTTTATCACATGTTTGTGCTTTCCATTCTTGAATACCGCTGCCCATTTTTCGGTCTAATCAACGAATCTAGCCGTTCAAAAATTGAAAATTTAGAAAGACATTTTGCAAGAAAATGCTTATATCTGACACTTTAAAATGCGCCCTACTCAAATCGATGCCAGCAAGCGAAACTAAAAATTTATTTGGGTTAGGAGATTAGAAGTAGGCTTTTGTTTCCTTTCTCGCTTTAAATTAAATATCCTCAAGATTTCTGTCCTAACCCCCGTTAGTCGTTTTTAAAACATACGAAGTTCTATACTGATTATACCCCCTCCTGCATCGTCCACATATAAGTGCTCTCCATTCTATGCTTCCAGTTGTAAGCTTCTTTGGAATAGGTAAGCAACTTAAATTGGATCGTTCACTAGTCCATTTGCCTTCAAGCGAAAACTGCACATTTATCTTAGCACTGATTCTATTAAGCTTTTGTTTACCTCATCTTTCCCGAGCGGCTTTTTCCATGAATCCGAGAGCAGACCAATGGGAATTTAAGAGACCGTCTTAAAACTGCTTTCTCTGCCTCATGTCCCACAGGAACCATGACGTCTCGTTAAGCCAATAACCATTCAAACGACAGAAGTCATATGGACGTACACAGTCTAAACTGCTTCCGCTTCGTTGGCTACCAACCACCATAAAAATGCCATTCTGCCCTCTGCGATGTCGAGATCTCACTTCCGTTGACGCTTTTTCGCGAGATTTAATGCGAAAATCAGCTAACGGATATATCCGTTTCATTATCACATTCTGAACTGTCATTGAATTAGTAGCGTACCATACCCCTTTATTTAATTTCTCTAAGCAGTTTTTTTATCTTACACTATTTTTTAAAATGGGTGCTCGTTGAGCTCTGCCTCCATTTCCGCCGTCAGATGTTTTAACTGCCCATTTCCCAGTGCAAAATTATTCGTCGAAGTTCGCCAAATTTTGTCTTAAAGAGACAATTTCTGCCTATATTATTACTAATTTTGCATTTTATATGCGCATATCGTCCGGATAACATTGCAGAACTACGTTTATTTCGACAGAGGTGTAATTACGCTAACAAATACAACTTTCAAATAATACCTGAGGCTTGCAGGGGATCCCGCGCATTCGCCAAAACTTGAACAAGATGACATTTTGTTGGTGAGAATGGGATTTGCCATTGAACACTCTAGTCATTTACTTTTGTAAGATCTAAGACAACCGTTCTATGTACACTTGTTATTGAATTTTTGTTATATTTTTATGCGAATTTTAAGTCGTCTGCATATAAAAGGTTTTTGGCTGTGGTTGATATACTCGAGAGGTCGTGAATATGAGAAATAGCAGAGGACCTAATGTTGTCTCTTGGAGGACTCCACCAGTGATAGGAGATAGGTCTAAGACTATGTTTTGAATCTGTACTATTTGAGAACGGTTTTCGAGGTAAGATTTCAGAAAATATAGAAGAGGGAGACGAATGCCATGGCTTATAATTTTTATGAGTCGATTGTGGGAACTTTGCTAAAGGCTTTTTTTAAATCAAAATATACCGTTGCTATTGTGTTTCCTTTGTCTCTATTTTTGGATGTGAAATCTAGAAAAATGAAATGACATGACTGGCATGACTTCTTCCGTAAAAATGCATGTTGAGAGGTAGGTATGAGGTTAATGTTTGTTAAGTAATTAAGCGTTTAGTTGTGAACTATCTTTTCTAGGATTTTAGAAATTGATCAAGTACTATGAGCATCACGATGGCTTTGAATATTAGATCGGTTACCGTGTTTGTGGATTGGTGTGATACTCAATTATTTTCATATGTCTGGAAAAGTTGCACTTGAGTGAAGTAGCGAAAATAGTTTAGAAAGTAGAATTGGGGCGTATATTATATGGCTGAGTATGCATGGGGGGATTTAATCTGTCCTTTAAGAGGTAGATTTACGTAGTTTTCTGATAGCTGTTTTAACAGTTTCTTCGCTAAAACAGATCTTGCTAAGGGTACATGTTGTTAGTGCAGTTGGATGTGGAACAGGTTTTTCTTCTATTGCATACTTTGCCGAAAAATATTCATTGAAAAGTCTAGCTATTTTGGTGTTTTATGTTATGACTTGTCCTGAGACATTGACAATAATTTGAGGTCCTTATTTTCACTGAACACAAACTTGTTTCGAAATTATTTTAGCCCTCTGTTCGAAGGAGTCTAGAGTACATTTTTCTGCCACTACATTTTGTTTTCTTCAATGTTAATAGCCATATCATGTATTTCTTTCGCATTGTGGATAGGTAACTGACACAGGGTCATGCAGCTGTTTTCTTAATTTTTGTCGTTTTGAAATAAATCTAGGAAACTTTTCTTTTTGATGTGAGGATATTTCATCTGCTTATGTGTCTCTTATAGTGGTTAGTGTAGATTATAGGAGGTCTATTGCTTCTGTGGGGATGTTGTCATAAGGAATGGGCTGCAATCTAATGATCTGATAAAGTCGGTCATAGCGTTTGGTGTACTAAATTATACGGTCACCTGTCTCGGCAAGCACTTTGACCGATGGGGAAGGAATGTTGGGATCGTGTACTGATGAGGGCAGCCGCTGAAGGAAGAACTGTTTGAACCTGGTGCCGTCTAGCTTCTGTCCATCAGCTAGCTGCTCCAGGCGCCTAAGAAGCTGTTTGGGCTTCCTATCACCAAGGTTCTCCTCAGAAATTAAACGCTGGAGGTATTTTTGGGCTAGAAAGGCGGACAGGGGAAATAAGAGCCGCCCTTAGCGTAGCGAAGGGGGCCTCCGTAGTTGGACTGTGTAGGATATCGTGAAAGTCTATTGCAATTTCCAGTGGCAATCAACCATTAAAAAATGAAACTTCGTTTCCTTCCTCGTGATATCCCTCAGAGCAAAACCTGATTCCGCTGTGCTTAACCAGAGCTAGTGTCACTAACCCACACTGCTGTCAGGTCAAAAGTGTGAATACCCGTTATTGACTGGCTGGTGGCTTCATTGGCCAAAGGTCACACGGTGAGGCTAGATGCCTGGTACGGTCGCGGAAGAGGGAGGATTAAAAAGTCGTTGTATTTTTTAAAAGAATAACGCAAGGTGACCAGTGGATCAAACGGGTTATACTACTAAGACCAATGAAAAAAGGGAAGGGATCACAATTAATATATATAACTAAAAAAATAAATCTATTTTATATTTTAAGCCCGAAGAGCCTCATAATTGCAAAAAAACCAAACTGAAGGCGCGATGAACGAGTTGTGTCATCAATATAGGGTACGACGCAGTCTAGCTTGAAATGTAAGATAGAAATGTCTCTAATAGCTTCAGGCCAGTAAAATAGGAACAATGACCTTGGCAACTGTGATACAGTGTACTATTCTCGTGTGCTATTCAAAGTTGTGGTAAGTTAAGAACAACGCATATTTTAAATCAGTAAAACTCAAAGCGGTTTATGTAACTACAGTCGGTTAGTTGAAGGGAGAACAAACCCACCTTCTACTGAAAAGCATGCATACGTGAACATCCTTGACGGCAATGGGCAGCTTTGTATCTCGGTCTTCAAATAATACATAAAAACCTTAATTTGGGAAGACATTATTGGATAATTAAAACAATACTGTACATACAAGTAATCCGAAACGACCAGCCCTACCACTCCCGATGCGTAACGCGAGTCGAACCCGGTTTTTCAGGCAAACAAGCTGACGAGACTACCACTAGCCTACCTGATAATATAATATAATAATATGTTTATTATGCCAGTTTACAGGCAATTGTAAAGAGTTGCTAATGCACCTCTTGGGCGCCTTCCAACACCTCGAAGACCGGAAAAAACCTAAAACAAACTCCCTATGTTGCGGCCAGTATTGGTTTTGTTTCAGGTTTTTTGTTTTTTCAATACTGGGCGAGATAGGGAGTTTGTTTCAAGTGAAAAAAACCTGCCTTCAAAGGTATGATACAAACGGAATAAATGTACAGTTGTAAGCTGAGTTGACTCATCAGCAGGAGAACTGTTTCATATCGTTTAAAAACATTAGTTCCAGACGGAAAGGGTTGGCACAGGAACACAGTGTTCTCAGTCTTCCTTCAATGGTTGTCGGCAAAAGTTGCGCGCTATCGGCTGAAGGGTTAGCAGACTGCGGGCTGCTGCTTCAGCAGCATTATCTTCAGCATGAAGCCTGGCGGGGTTAAAAGTCCACGAACGCCATCAGAGTGAAAGAGAGATTCCACCGAGTCAGCACCAAAAATTCTTGAAAGTTGTCCTGAATGTAGAAAACTAGTTATAGCTCTCTTAAATATAGGGTAGTTTTGCTGGGTTTTAATACTTTTGGGCAGCTTATTCCAGATTGATATGGCATTTACTGAAAAGAATTGCCGGTACTTAACTGTTCGTGCCATAGGAAGAAATAAAAATACGTCTCGATAACTGGCGCGTCGAGAGTGTTCAAGCTGCCTTATTGTACTAAGGGGATTAAAGGTTTGACCATTCAAAAGTTTAAACAGTATAAAAAGACCCTTCTGCAATCGACGAAGCCATAGGGGATCCAGCTTTATAAGTTCGCACCTTTGTTGGCATACGGAGTAGACATTTCACTTGCTTAAGAAATATAAATGACCAAGTATACAGCAAAGACGAGCACCATAAGCAGGATCATACAGCAACATCTAAGACAATCTGCGAATCTGAGAGGCTGTGCCCTATTTCAGCCGATGAGGGCATGCGAGCTCAAAAACACTGCTGATGATATGCACAGTTTCCGATCCAAAATTAGGTGTCGGGCTCAGCACTGCACCAGCTTATAAAAATAAACTCTCTGGCATCGCGTATCCCCCTAGCCGTAGCACTGAAGGCTGTGATGCGGTCAAACTGACTATTCAAAAAATCCCAAGGAAAAAGTTGCCGTGGATAGTTCACAATGCATTATTCTCTATAGGTGTCCTGAATCAACCAATGATAGCCCTAACCGGAAGCGCGATATCGTGATAAACGATATTCCTGAGTCCACAGTGAGCACTTCAAAAAAACGGTGGGCACATGGCATGAATTTTATTCGTGATAACGTTGACAGCGTCCTGCAGGATGGGGGGATCATTACAGGACAAAAATTTTCAGACTTGGCATAGTGGAATCAAGTCGTGATCTTAACTTAAACCTCTTTCAGAACGACGCCCAGGCAACGCCTCTACGAGGACTTAGAATGGCCCTACGGAACTCGCAAAAAACAGTATTGTTTCAGCCGGATTACAACCTCAGAGGAAGAATGAAAATGTGGGAACTGAGGAGGGAAATGAAGGAGAGGATGAGCTGAAAATCGAGGATTGGAAAAATAATTCAGACAAAGAAGTCATATTGGTGTGGAATACCCATCACAATGAAGGTCGGGTCTCGCCAAGGCAACTAGTAATAAGGGTCCGTCAGTCAGTCAGTCAGTATATTTGAGGAAAAAAATGCTTACTCCTTTGAACTCCCTATTTTTCACATGAAAACTTCAAGAATAAGACCCAATGCTAACACGTTTTCAGCCAGATAAATATAGACAATCACATCGTGCATTGGCGTTTCAAGATTAATTTGTCACACAGTTCACGGTGTGCCATAATATATGAATATCAAGTCGGTGATTTAATGTTTCCACAGATTGGGTGATAACGATCGTCTCGGGTAGGTTATTCCGCGGCTCCACGATTTGGTTAGAATAAAAACTTCCTCACATCCAATCGTCCTTGGGGCACATACAGTTTGAAGGGATGTCCCTGGAGATAAGTTGTAGTGGCGAGTTGGAAAAAGTCGTCACACATGAGAACACAGTCCAAGCCACGCATCATACGAAAGGCTTGTATCAAATCACCCCGTTACTGCCTACAACTCAGAGGATAGAGATTAAGGTTATTTAGGCGGATCTCATATAGTATTCACCTTGGTCTCTTACTAATTTTGTGACATACCGCTTCACCCTTTCAAGTACGTTATAATCCCGCCGTATCCACGGTCTCCAGGCTTGAATTTTTTAGTCAAGATGTGATCTTGTGAAGGTACTGAAGTTTTTCGAGAAACAGTCTTCATCAAAACTGTAAATGCCCGATTGATGGCGTACAACATTGAAGTTGCAGCTTTAGCCACCTTAAAACATCGTGTCGAAGGCCTGAGCTTGTCTGTCATCCAAATGCCGATATCTTTCTGCATTTCTGCTTCTTGGAATGGGACTTCGTTTATATAGTAGGATCGCGCATCAGGAACCGGATTTTGACTTATCAGACGCAACAGAGTGTATTTGTTCGGATTGAAGGACAGGAGCCATCTGTGTGACCACTCTTTAGTCGACAAAGGTTTTCGTGGAATTCATCTTCGTCGGCAGCACTCTTTATGACCTTCCATATTTTTACATCATCTGCGAACGTGGTATACTCACAGTCCAATTCCTTTACACAATCATTAAAAAACAAGAAAAAGAGGGCCGGTCCGAGGACTACGCTCTCGATGACTGTCGGCCTTTATTGTTGTCGTCCTACACATAAATTTTGGGAACGACCATCGATGAAATTCTCAATCCATGTTAGAAGTCTACCTCCGATACGAATAAGTCTCACCTTGTGCAGAAGACATTGATGTGGAATACTGTCGAAGGCCTTCCGGAAATCAAGGGTGACCGAGACGAGCTTAAATGAACCGAAGAACATGATGAGGATGTACACAAATGTACTAAGTCTATCAAACAAATGGTATGAACTCAGACTGGCCGTGGCCCTTCTGCAACCTGACCTGATAGCTCTAACTGAAGCATGGTTAATTGAGCAGATAGCAAATGCAGAAGTCAGACTGGAAGGATTTTAGATTATCCCCATGGACCAAAACAGACTTAGGGGTGGGGGAATCGCAATGGTCATAGAAGATGGCATCGACTGCGTCCCAGTTAGTTGGTTATCATACGGGAACAATTGCTGCGAAATAATTAGATGTAAATTGAGAGTAGCAAACTAACCTGAGCTTCATATTGTTCTAGTATACAGACCCTCAGGTCAATAGACGGGCATGAACGTTGCACTCATCATTGAAGTAAAACAAATCTGTCGTAGCAAAATTGTCTTTATACTTGGAGATTTTAATTCTCCAGACATTGATTGGGAATTGATGCAAAGTCAGCGATCAGAAAACTCATTTGCACAGAAACTATTTCATTTGTTAAGTGACGAATTTCTTCTTCAACATGTCACAATGGACATGCGGTTCCGGAGTGGCCAGCAATCTAGCTGTTTGGATATCTTCATTAGTAGAGATTAAAACTGTATCCTTGGATTTAATATCCAGCCCCCCTTTTGGCCTTAGTGATCATTGCCTTCTTGTTTGGGAGTACAGCCATTTCTCGGTACCCATCGCTCGCGCAATAACCTATAAAAATATATGGAGATGGTCAGGTCAGGTCAGGTTTCATTAAAGAAAAATGAAGGTAAATATCGTTGAACTCCCTATTGGTACAAAATAGTTATGCAATGCATTGGTTCAGCAGAGCATTTCAAAAGAGTGGCGTTGCCAGTAAATGGAACTGGGGTAAAGAAAGGGCTGACAGTTAGAAAACTCCTTAGGCATTGCTCAGAAATTCTAGGGGTTTGAATGCCATTTGTGAGATTTTAAGGAGAAAAATTTTCGCCCGTGGGGGGATGGGGGGGGCATATTCAGGTCAGATGGCCTGTGCTGAGAGTGTTTGAAGCATGTCCGGAGGAGCCCGTCGCAGCTTTATCATTTTCCTAAAGGTCACACGAGTAAAAGATTGCGAAGAACACCAGCGAGTGTCAGAGATGCGCCCATCGTACACCCCTGCTGGTTTACCGAGTCTCCTGACCAGGTGACGAAGCAGAGGGCCTCACCACGATCTACATCATGATCCACGGCAGTTGGTTATAGAAAACCATTTGGAAGAACTTTACAGGGTGGCATAGCCAAGTCCACAAGGTTTTTTAGATGCGATTTTTGCAATTTTTATAAGAAAAGCGTATATTTGTTATTCTAAAAAAATGTATTGCTGAAAAATAGCGCCGTGGTGGCTATACAGGACTAACTTTATCTTAAATATGTTCACAGATGGGACATGACAATGTCCGCGGACAGAGCATTATATGCCTGATTAAGGAAGAGCTTTACAGGGCAGCGTAGCCTTCCCACCTTCGATGTAGGCAATTTTTGCAATTATTATCCAGACAATCTAGTAGTTATTCTGAACAATTTATTATTGAAAAGTAGTGAGTAGTATGTTTTGCGTAAAATTTAATTGCTTGGCGATGTCCTCTGACCTAACCGGTACTACTTTCAGAGGACGTGGTGGCTACAAAGGTCTAATTTACTCTTGAATGTGTCCACAGAAGGGGCAATGGCAATGTCTTAGGGCAGAGCATTCCAAGTTTCAACTACTCCGTTACAACAGAAGAACTTTCGTGTGTCTAATCTTGCACCTGTTACACTTAGTTTGAATGGATGCACTCTCAAGTTCATCGTAGTTGCTAACTCTAAGAAGTCGCCAGGTAAAAGACAGCAGTCCTGACCGCACAGTATACGAAATGTTTGTACCAGATCACCACGTAGCTTTGTGTAAATTAACAGAAATAGGTCGAGATTAGCTGAACGTGTTTCGTTGGCTAATGAGCCCTGCCCGGTCCCTAGATTTGTTGCGCGCCTTTGAACCTTCTCGAGGGTATTGAGGTCTTTTGCGGCCCAGGGTCTCCATGCTTGGATTTCGAACTCCAGTTTTGCCCCCAAAAATGTTCCAAAGACCTTAGCGAAGTAGTCTTTATCGAAGGCACAGAAAGCCCGTTTGACAAGATAGAGAACGGACATTGCAAACTCTGCTACTTTTGCGCAATGCAACGAGTGCCTAAGCGAAATCAAGATCCACAATCCCAAATCTTTCTGCGCGTCCAATTCTTGCAGTTGGATGCCATTTGGGACGTAAACCATAGGATTCTCAGAGCTGGGTCGGCAAACTTATAGAATACTGCATTTGTCCTCGTTAAACAGAAAAAGCAAGTTTTGAACTTATTTTGAAGACTTTTTAGGTTAACCTGCAAACGCTCTTCATCAGCTACATTTCTGATGACGTTCCAAATCTTAATATCATCGGAAAACATAGCTACATCGCAATCCAGTTCATGGACGCAGTCGTTGACGTACATAGTGAACAGTATAGGGCCAAGGACAGAGCCTTGGGGAACATCGCACTCGACCGCTACCTCTACCGATTGCTAGTCACCGATAGGGACAGTTTGGGGAGCGGCCAAGTAGGAAGCTTCGAATCCACTTGTGCCGATTTCCTCTAACGCCTATTTTGCTGAGTGAGTGCAGAAGTCATTGATGCGGGACGTTATAAAATGCCTTCTTGAAATCGATGAAATGGATTTCCTCCATCAACTGGCCGAATTCAACGTTCCAAACAATCGAGAAAGTTCGTCACACAGGACCTGTCCTTGCGGAATCCATGCTGCGCATCCGATAGTAGGTTATGCTGCTCTAAGAAACGCATCAGCTCACGCTTTACTAATTTTTCCATAATCTTGCAAGAAAGCGAAGTAAATCTAATTGGTCTATAATTGTTTGCGGAAACCTTTTTGCCGCCCTTATACAGTGATGTGATCCGTGCAAATATCCAATCTATGGGTAAGCAACCTGCCTCAAACGGGATACTGAAAAGCACAGAAAGTGGTTTGGTTAGCTCTTCAGCAAGTTCCTTCAATAATTTTGAGGGGATATCATGGGGACCAGGTGATTTCGAGTTATTTAGTGCAAACAACTCCTGATGAACAGTCGCTTCGGCAACAGACACATTTTAAATCTTTGGACCGTCGTCTAAGCCATAGTTGGGGGGGAGATGAATCCGATTTCAGTCGTAAAGTTCAATTTGAAAAATGATGAGAGTTGCTCAGCTTTTGCTTCCTCTTCACTAATTTCTGTCCTGTCACTTGCCTTTGGAAGGGGAACAGGGTCCCGGTTTCGTGTAGTCTTTCTTAAGTAGCCATAGAAGAACTTCGGTTTTGTAACTGCCTTGTTCAGCAAATATTTTTCAAAGTCTTGGCGCGTCCTGAAGATAAGTCGCTTCACATTGCTCCTCTGCATATTTTATGCATTAAGCGATACCTGATTTCTATCTGCGAGCGATTTCCTCCATGACCTTCGTTTTTATTAACCTCTTTCCTCAGCGCTTGAGGCAACCACTGAAGTTTGTTGTTCAGCTTTTTCCGTGTAATCGGACAGTCATTTTTGAAGAGAGTATACAATAACTTACTGAACTATTTCCAATCATCGGCTATATTGCCGAAAAAAGCCGAGTCCCAATTTAAGTTGTTTATTTCGGCCTTCGTTTGATCAAAGTCACCACGCCAAATATTCCCTCTAACTCTGGTGGGCTGTTCAGGTACCGAGAATATTGAATAGTCCCAATGAAGTACGACGTGATAACTTCGACCTAGAGGACGTAGAGATTGCACCTCTTCGATGCTGTCCAGGGATTTCGTGAGTACCAGGTCTAGGTAGTTTAATTGCTGCCCCTCACACACCCTGGCGGGAAATAGTACCTGTTGACTGAGTGATGCATTGAATATCAGGGCTAGTAAACGCCAGTCGAATGCTTGCGCTGGACCTCGTGTATATGTTGAACTCCACTCGATGAGCGGAGCATTGAAGTCCCCCGTTATCAAGAGGTCAGCCCAAGTAGTTAATCTTGCTTGCTTATATCGCAGGAATCACTTCTAGGTGGACGGTACACGATCAGAACTTCCAACTCCTTTATAGTAAGCCAGATGGCCTCGGTACTGCAATGAAACCGTTCCGTTTTTTCGGAGACTAGAAGTAAATGCTTGACGTAAGTTATACTTTCTTCTCCTTGACGCCCTGTCCTATCTATCCAGAACAAATTAAAACCGGGTAGTTCCACTTTGCGGTGTTCAACGTTTTCAGACAGTCAGGTTTGTGTCAAAGAGATAATGTTGGAAGAAAGGTAATATATTTGCACTTTCAGTTAATCTAACTTGGACAGTCGACACTGTGCGTTGGTGTAAACAAATTAAAGTGACATATTTTCGGCGGTTTTTGTTTCGGTCAACTTTGAACCTCATTCTACTGTGGCTTTGTCAGCAAAGCTCAGGCCATTGTTCGAAGTATTATCGGTTGGTTCAAGAACCTCATGTTCCTGTGAATCATCTTCCCATTCGAGATTGCCAGGCTGGTCTCGCCATTTTTCACTCTCGAATGTAATTCTGCCACAATTTCCCGGCGTTTTAGCCGTTCCGCTGGGGAGTAGTAGTACACTAAAATGAAAGTACTACGCAATGGGATCAACTGGAGCCCTGCATACGTATCCGATACGAAAGAGGCCCGGTGCGTTTTAAAGAACTTTACCCAACAATTAGTAGAGAACTGCTGCTACTTAATAAAAGCTCGTGCGTCTCTCCAACCTGAATGGGTATCACCGATCATAAGAATGAGCCACAAGTAGAAAAGAAGACTATGGAAAACATATACCAGATACCAAAAATCCGCACACCTCTCTGAATTAAAGAAACAGCGAAACATACGTCGAAATCTCCTACGGAAAGAACTATCAGCCTTTGAGACAGAACTAGTCAAGGGAATAGCTAACAACTGCTCCACTACTGCGCGGGTTTTAGTCCACAACAACCTCTCAAAACTCTTCGCTGTTCGGTCAGGCGTTCGGCAAGGCTGTGTTCTGTTGCCCATCTTCTTTGACTACGTCATTAGCTGGGTTCTCGGGAAGGCCCTATAAAAAGGTGACGGTATTGAGCTTGCACCCGGGCGCCGGTTGACTGACCTTGACTATGCCAGTGATATCGCTTTACTAGCATCAAGCTTTGGCGATCTTCAGTTTATGGTGTCACGCGTGAACGAAGTCACGAATAAGGTCGGTTTGTCCGTAAACGCTGGAAAGACCAAAATGTTTTCATGCTGCATCCCTAACATAGAGAAGGCACCTCTCGAGATTAGTGACTGCCACCTCGAAGAAGTCGACAGTTTAAAATACCTTGGCGAAAGGTTGCTTCCAAATGGACGGAGTAAGGATAACTTAAGGCTAGAAAGGCTCGAAAGTCTAAACGAGCAAGGGGTGTGCAGTCAGCTTACCCAAAAACTGGCACATCAGGACCCATCGAACCTAAAGTACCGGATACAGATGCCCGCTTGGTTGTAACTCGTGAGCTCACAACAGATGCACCAGTGAGTCACAAGCAGAATATAGTTGTAAAAGGAGCTCCAGAAATAGCGTCAACAATTACACAAGAACGAGTTGACGCTGATATGGACTTGGATTTGGACATGTCTGACGACACACCTGAAACCTGCATATCGGATCATGTGTCAAGCCCACGGGTTACACCATCGTCACTCGGCTTAAGCGACACTAGCAATTATCGGGATTTGCATTTTAGCACCACATCGTTGCTTGACTCTGCACAAGAAAGCGATGACCAAGAGGTTGACAAGATCATAACTCAAAAGAGGCACAAGCCTAAGAAAGCCAAACGAACCACGGGTTTGCACTCAGCTATCCCAATAGCCAGTACATCAGAACCGAGTGTACCGGATACAAGTGCTTCCTCGGCTGAAACACGTGACCTCGCAACATATGCTCCATTGAGTCGCAAGCAGAAAATAGTTGTAAAGGGGGCCCCAGAGTCAAAGTCGTCAATTGCACAAAAACGAATTGACCATGACGTGGGTCTTATGCGAGTTTACGCCAAACTGTTGCTAAAATCAGGCAAGTCTTTCCGCATTCTTAAGGCATTTCGAATAGGGAAGACTCCAACAGCCACGACCTCTAAAAGTTATTGAAGAAACTGAAGCACAGGCGAAACTCTTGCTAGAGCGCAAACCATCCTTACGGAGTCTGCATTCGCAAGTTTTTTTTCAGCCGGATTACGAGTTGAAGGAGCGGAGAAAGATGAGACAGCTAATAAAAGAGCTGGAGAAACTGAGAACCAATGGCGAGACAAATCTCAAAATAAGAGAGGGTCACATAGTTCAAGTCAAAAGGACATCTCTCTGGTCGAAGCCGGTAACAGTGATGGCCTAGCTGTCCCGCCACCGAAACCTAAGACATGCCCTCTTAAATTGGTCGTTTTAAATGCCACATCACTGATTAATAAAATGCCTCTACTCCAGACTCTGGTTTTCGTCAACCGCCCAGACATTGTTATGGTAACTGAGACATGGGCATCGGCCTGTGTAGCTGACTCTGAACCCTCTATTCTAGGCTATGCATGCGTTCGGAACGATCGAAACGATGGCCATGGCGTAGGAAGCTACAACTATATAAAGCAGCCACTTGCATTTCTCCCGTTGGACTATCCACAATTCACAGCGGTGGAGGAGAGCTGCTGGCTACGAGTTGTTCTAAAAAACAAATACTCCTTACTTGTTGGCTGTATTTATCGCCCACCTAATGCCAATGCGGACTACGATCTTTGTCTCTCGCAGGCATTACATGCTGCAGCTGACTTGAATCTTAAGCATTGCTTGATTGCAGGCGATTTTAACCTTCCTGAAGTGCAATGGTTTCCACCATCCGGTCCTTGAAAGTTCGAGAACTTACTTGAGGCAGTAGAAATCGTCATGTGGGATCAGGTATTCGATTTTCCCACTCGAGGAACAAACACACTCGACCTAATTTTTGGTAGGGGATGCGAACCACTTTCAGTGTCATCCTTAGACGCACTTGGGAGTTCAGACCATCTCACAGTTGTTAGTGAACTAGAACTGGAGGCGGATAAAACATTTTCCCAAAAGTATAGTTTTTATCATGACTTCCGATCAGCAAACACGGCGGACCTACTGGCACATCTAAACGCTCTCGACTGGTCTGAATTTTTCCAATGTTTGGATGTAAATATTTGTACCGATGCACTGTACAAAGTGCTGGATCCACTCATCCTCCACTTTGTTTACCGTAAGAAAGTAATACATGTCAAGGATGAAGTGTACCTTCCTCTGTCTTTCCGTCGTAGGCTGCGTAAACTCTCTCGTCGTTTGCATCGGCAGAACGACACTTCCGTTCTGCCCTTGATCACACTGATCTTTGAGCAGGCTAAGAAGCTCTCCGAAGAAAAGCAGATAGCCGATGAGGCCCACTTCGCTGAAAATCCTTCCCTTATTGTTGCGAAACTCTTTTTACGTACAGCAAAAGCGCAGAAGAAAACGCAATACCCCATACTTCAAGACGCCTTAGGAAACCCCATGGCTGACGCTAAGTTGACCGCCGATGGCTTCAATGCGTTTCTATCCAAAACTTTAAGTGAAAGTTCGTTCACTGCACCTCCGGCTATCCGGGCTTGGACGGGTGCCGTACTCGAAACCATAAGCTTTACCCTCGGGGACGTGACTGTAGCCATTCGTCGTTATCGTCAATCTTATAGTCCAGGACCAGATGGCATCCCAGTTAGCCTTCTAAAAGCTGAAGCGAATGATATCTTTCTGTCTATTCTTTGTAAGGTATTTAAACTTGCTCTTGAGAGCGAAACCTTTACTTCGTTGTGGAAGGAATTGCACATAATGCCTATTCGCAAGCATGGCCGATCGACATCATTCGACAACTTAAGGCCAATAAATAAACTTCCCGCAGCCTCAAAGATCTTAGAGACCTTGATCAAAGAAAAGATGATGCGTCACTTGACAGAGAACAACCTGCTCAATGCAGTTCAACATGGCTTTCTCAAGAGACGATCCTGTGACACCTGCCAGCTCTCTTTCTTTGATTATGTGCTGCAATCTAGAGACAGCGGTTTTACCATTTATAGCGTCTATTTTGATTTTACCAAGGCCTTTGATCGGGTCGATCATAAACTCCTCCTTCTGAAACTGGCCTCCTTCTGCATAGGTAGCAAGCCTCTGAACTTCATATCTTCCTATTTGGATGCTCGCACACAACGAGTAAAAATGTCCAATGTTATCTCCAACCCCACGCATGTGAGGAGTGGAGTTATACAGGGTAGTGTACTGGGTCCGCTCCTATTTTGCCTGTTTGTCAACGACGTTTCAGATTGTTTTCAGTATGGTAAACCCTTCATGTCCGCTGATGATTTGAAAGTCGTTTATCGATATATAAACCGGCAGATCACAACATCGTGCTCGAGCTGATAAAAAAGGATCTTTAGGCCTTCGCCCAGTGTTGTTGCACATGGCGCCCCACCCTTTCATGTCAAAAATATTCCGTTATGGTTGTTGGCGATGATCATCAACCGGAATTAAGCATTGATGGCCACGAACTAAATGTCCCAGGATTTATCAAGGATTTGGGCATATCCTACTCTAATAGTCTCAATTTGTCAGAGCACTGGGACCTGATAGTCTCGAAAGCACGCCGAACCACCGGATTTATCCTTAGAAATTTTAAGACTATCAAGGTTATAACAAGCCTTTATAATATGTACGTGAGACCTAGTCTTGAATACTGCTCGCCCCTATTCAGTCTTCTGCGCCCTAGTGAACGGAAGAAAATAGAATCGGTGCAGCACTTCTTCACTAGAAGAGTTTTCACTACAGAACACCGCACATTAGCCTAACAACAAAGGTGTGAACTTATAAAGCTGGATCCGCTGTGGTTTCCTAGATTGCAGAAAGGTCTATTTTTACTGTTTAAACTTTTGAATGGTATAACCTTTAATCCTCTTAGTACAATAAGGCAGCTTGAGCACTCTCGACGCGCCAGTCATCGAGACGTATTTTTATTTCTTGCTATGGCACGTACAGTTAAGAACCGGCAATTCTTTTCAGTAAATGCCATATCAATCTGGAATAAGCTGCCCAAAAGTATTAAAATCCAGCAAAGCTACCCTATGTTTAAGAGAGCTATAACAAGTTTTTTACTCTTAAACTTTACTACTATTTGAAAGACTTATTTATAAGTCCTGGCTACAGCAATCGGAACAATCAGTAAAGTCATCCTTTGGCGGGGATGATTGACTCTCCTGGTCCTGGTCCTGGCCGGAGATGACTTCTGAGAGACGTCTGGAGGTGGGTGCTGAGAGAGATGATCAACCTTCCATATGGCCGTCTATATATAGGAAACGACAGCAGGATAAAGTCTATATTATAGGGGATAAACCAATGGGAATGCTCAGTTTATACAATAGCCAATAGCCTAAACTTGCCGACATAAAATAGCCTATCAGTTAGCCAATAGGATTATGTCCGCTTGAAATAACCAAGTCGTGACACGGTACGCCGCCATCTTTAATATAGTGCAAAATGAACAAAAATTGAAGCCATCTTAAAGGTATTTGCTACACTGCATCCTCCCCGAAAAAGGTGTTGGTGTCCTCAGCGTGCACCTCATCCTCCGAATGATGTGGACTACTTCCTACGAGTATGAAAGTCTCCTCTTTATCTTCGGGTGGTACCTCGTCGCGTGGGGGTTCGGGGTTATGATCTAGTTCGGCTGGGCGGCCGCCCAGTTTGAGACGGTTGAAGTGTACCGTAAACTCGGGGCTAAAAGGCCGTTCGTGTCCCTGGATAACGCATGTAGTGTCCGAAATGACTCGGGTAACGGTATATGGACCACACCAATCAACTACAAACTTAGATGGCATTCCCTGGGCAACGGAATAATTCCGAAGCCAAACGACATAACCTACTTCGTAAGGACTTCCGTGGGCCAAACTATCGTAGTTATCCTTTTGACGCCTCTGGGACCCTGAAGATGTATTCGCGCTTCTTCTGCAGTGATACGCATCTTATTGGTTAGACTCGTAAGGTAAACGCCGATAGGAACTTCGTTACTATCGCGAGGCACTTGAAGGTCCTCGATAATTCGCATTTCTCGGCCGCATGTAAGGGCAAAGGGGGTTTGATGGGTCGATGCATGTACCGTGGAGCGATAGGCTAGCATGAGGGCTGGTAAGGCATCGTCCCACGTTCGGGGAGCCTGTCTATCAACGAATTGCACTGGCCGGGAAATGATAAAATTTGGCTTCAATTCTACCCTTTGAGAGTAGACACAGAAGGCAGTTTATGCGCGAGCTCTATTGCGTCAGGCAGATCGCCGACAATGAGGACAATACCGCTGGTTACCTTCAGGGAAACTGTATGGCGAGCTGAACCAGCTCATGTTAAAATATATTTTCAAAAGCTGTCCTTGGCTGTAGGAACCTTGTAAAAGAAGTAGTTTATGCAGCTAACAACGTGTTGGGAGATTTGCTAAAAAGAGTATGGCGATATGGAGGAGCTTTCAATTGGCTACAAGCACACAAAAATAAACCACACCAAGTGGTTCGTGCATCCGAAAACCGGCTGCCTCACGAACGCTGTCGAGGCTTATTGGAGCCGCCTGAAGCGTGGGCTGCGATAATGTGGACCGGTACGCGGAAGAGCGGTATGAGCGCACGCTGAAGAGAGCCAGTGCCGCCTTTGGTTTCACATAGGTGTAGGTGACAAACCGGCAGCCTGGGAAATTTTATGCTGCCATATTGCCGAAATGTACAATGTGGATGAGGTTGAAGGTAAGGGCAATCCTGTCACTAATGATATTTGTTATTAAGATGAGAACCACGAGGCGTGCAAGCCGAGGGTAGACAAGTGGCTGCCTGCAAGCCAATTTCTGTCTTTTCACGAAACGGCAGATGCAGACCAGGAGGAGACGCGTGGTAGATGCCTGGCGGACGCGCGGTGGCAGGTAAGATTTAATATCCCTCTAACGTTTTGCAATGTGAAGATGAGAGCAGCGGAGTCTGCGATGCGATGAAGAACAAAAGCCTGCGTGCAAACCAACTGCTCCATGTAAGTGAACCCCCAGATGCAGGAAGTTAGAGAACGAGTGCCAGAGAAATCCACGAAGTGGAAGCGTATGTACTGCTGACCGACCTGAGAGACACGAATAATATGACGGAGGTGAATGAAGGTTGGCATACGAAGGCGGAAGAGAGGAGGCCTCAGGGTAACAGGGGAAGAAGACCACGCCGAAGACAACACCTATAAGAAAGCAGGAAACTTGACGTAATCCGCAAATCCGAAGAGCGGTATGAAGCGGTCGACAGTGCGGGTCTCATGGTTGGCCATAAATTATTGGAAGCATAACTTGTGTTAAAGGTAAATGTACTAGATTTGAGTAAAAGATTTTCATTACATGTTCTTGTTGTTGTTTTCCCTTGGCTACCAGGCGCAAAGCAATCGTGTAAAGCGATGCTTAAATAAATGCACCGGATCAATGGCAAGCGGGATAGAGTCGAAGGCGCTCCTGAAATTCAGTCAAAAATCTGCGGAGAAGGATGGTCGCAACCACTTTGGTGGCTATATCTTCAAGGCGAATATAGCGTTACTTTTCACCGCTCTTCGGTACCGATAAGGTAGGGGGCAGTGACCAGTCAGCGGGGACGACTTCGGCAGTCCATAAAGTCAAGTACAGCCGGTGTACTCAGTCCATGGAAGCAGAACAATAAATTTTGAATGCTTCTGCTAGGATGAATCTTCACCCGCAGCCTTCGGACGTTCGGTCGTTGGAATACCGATTGCAGGTTACTTCTCGTAGGTTGCTCGCAGACACTAACGTGTGGAACTGTAAATGACAGCTGTTTGCTCGCAGGTGAACGTGTAGGTGGTTTGGTAGCGCACTAAAGCGCTCTATCCATCGATCGATTTATCCAGCGATATCAGTTAGCACTTGACCCAACTAACCCCAAACGGTAGTGCAAGGCGGTTTATATTTGCCAGCTGCTTTACGCACAAGGTAATGAAGGTGGTGGAAGGTACCCGAGTTTTAAACTGATTCCATAGAGCCAATTGACTGGGTCCAATCCTTCTGACACTCGCATCTTCTTGATCGCGTAGTTTCTCGTCTCACTGAGCGGTAGTTATCGGAGGTCGACAGCAGAGCGATTGTAGCTGGTGCAGGGTGGGTGTGCAGATTAAGTCCCTCGCTGGAACAATCTATTGTTGAACTCCCGAATTCAGCACACAGTGAAGCACGTATGTCAGGTGTGGCCACTCAGTATTGGGCAAAAGGTTAATAGAGCTGGGGGAAGTTATCAGAGTTTCAAACTGATTCCATGGGGCAACCTGACTAGGTGCAAGGGTTCTGACGGTCGCGACTTGTCCATCGTGCAGTTTGACGTCTGATTGAGCGGTAGCTATCAGAGTTTGACAACCGAGCGATTCTAGCTTGTGCCGAGAGATGCAGGGCCGGTGTGGAGATCTAGTCTTTCTTCTGCACAATCTGTTCTTGCAAGCCCGAATTCATCGCACAAAGTAGCGCGGCGGCCAAGTGTCGCAACTAAGTATGGGGTGGCGGTTGATCATGGACTTTTATGTGCAGGTTCGATGCGAACAGCGAATTGATCTTTGATCCGTGCAGTCAGACTTTCGCCGAACGCTACGCGGGTTTCTGGATTGGACAGTGGCATAACGTTGAGACGTTTAGGGCGCATTTTTTTACTGCGATTCGAAAGTCGGAGCTTAATGCGGGCAAGAAAAGGTGCATGATCTGATCCAAATTTCGCACCTCCAAATGATTGACTGTGGGACACGAAGGTGGCCCACCTCGAGTGTACTGAGATTTACACTATGTGGTTTGACGTGCGGTCATGACTTGGACAACATGTTTGCAATTTCCGAGGGGAGGGTGTAGTTGAAACGAGTGAGCCTAACGACGAGAAGATTATAGTCAGTAATTGTTATCAATCGTTCTTTGTTGTCGCAATTTTTGACCAGTCCGTATTGTCCGATGAGGTGTCTCGGTCTCATCACTCGGGCCACTCCTGCCATTCCAGTATCCAGCGACGAAGATCTAGTCTGTAGGGGTCATCCTGACCACTGTAGCTGGAAGCCGTTCATTGAACTCAGTCCTAACTCCTTCACCCGCTTGAGAG
This sequence comes from Ligula intestinalis, assembly GCA_036362985.1. Lineage (NCBI taxonomy): Eukaryota > Metazoa > Platyhelminthes > Cestoda > Diphyllobothriidea > Diphyllobothriidae > Ligula > Ligula intestinalis. The sequence goes on from JAYGXS010000002.1 coordinate 52,657,284, forward strand.
GGTGGGACAAAAACGGCAACCGCACACATAACTGCTATGGTGCTGTCGAAGTGGCCTGCGGCAATCTGCGCTGGGATAGGCGAGGTAACTTAGATGCAATTTTCTAATTTATCACTTATCATCCATAGGATCAAGGGCAAGCGCGTTTAACTTCGCGGGTGCTCGTCGACTCTTGGCGGTGGGGGGATTCGCTGACCCTTGCCGAGGTCACTGAGGTGCATCTTTTTACATTA
>JAYGXS010000002.1:52657616-52704168 GCA_036362985.1 Ligula intestinalis
CTGACCCTTGCCGAGGTCACTGAGGTGCATCTTTTTACATTATCACTTATCCCCTACTGGACCAACGGCGAGCACGTATAAGTTGGGGAGTTGATAGCTGACCCTTGGCGAGGTCACCGAGGTGCATCTTTTTACAATATCAATAATCCCCCATTGGACCAACGGCGAGCATGTGTACGTTTGGGGTTGATCGCTGACCCTTGGCAAGGTCACTGAGGTCAACCTTTTTAACATTACCACTAACTCCACTGGAACAACGGCGTGCACGCCTAAGTTTGGGGGGGGGGGGTTCGTTGTCCCTTGGCGGGGTCACTGATGTACACCTTTTTACATCATCACTTATCCCCCACTGGACCAACGGCGAGAACGTACAAATTGGCGCGCGGACCAGCTCGTGCATCTAAGTCGAGACGTGCTGCACGAAGAAAAGTATGCCTACTGAAAAGTAGGAAGTACTTTTTAGTTGTAAAAATGTTTGGCCGCGCTAATCCTACTGGCCGAAGAAATCAACACATCTCGATGACTGGTGCGTTGGGAGTAAAGAGCATTAAATAGGCAGTTCTCTGTTAACTGGCGCATAATCTTGCCGTTAATCAAGGCGTGCAAGATCTTCAAGGTTGCGGAAGTGTATTTATTGGCCTAATTTCGTCAAAACGTTGAATGGCTACGGTCACGTCCCAGAGGGTAAAAATTGTGGTTTCGAGGGCGGCACCAGTTCAAGCTCGGATGATTAGAAGAGGAGAGACCAAATTTTGTACTAAACGTTCTGGATGAGAACGCACCGAAACTATCGGCCGTCAACTTAGCATCAAATATAGGGTAACACAAGGCGTCTCGAATTATGGGATGCTGTCTTTTTCTCTGCTTTTTACAGTGCACAACAAGAGTTTTGCACCATTTAACGAAGAGTTCTCAGCAAAGTTGGCATCATAGGCTAATTGTCTTTCTCTCGTCTTAGCATGCAGCGTGGGAATGATCACCGTTCTTTCACTAGATCCTACGGATTGAGTGTATTTGGGGAGCATGAGAAGTCTGCTTAACCTGCGGCTTGGCTGCTGTAAGATAAAGGATTATAGGTTGTCAGACATAACGGTAATTAAAATTAATGCTTTATTATGTTCTCTCAATGTCATCGTCTGGTGACCATTTTAACCTCGTCCTAGGTGGATATGTGGAAGAGGTCTGAACTGCGTCTGTTAGACAGTTTCTCAGTATTTCCTTTTGAAAATTACGTGAGAAGAATGAAGCGTATGCTCAGAATACCTTCCGAGAAATTGCAGCAAGTTGTAAATATATTAGTTGAACAGCAGTGCGAACGACTCATCATAGACATTCAAATGGAAGGAGTCGTCAAACAGGAAAAAAACAAATGGCCCACCACTATCAATGGGTGGGTTCTTACCACATTTTAAAAACACACCTAAGAATCGACTTAGCATTGGTATGACGCCATCCGAGGGCATCAGTCTATCGACGCGATGTTTATGTTTTCAGAATTTCAGTATATATAAGGGATATAGGCAGAGCCTTTTAAACCCCCGTTAACAGATAGATGCTGTCAAATCATGCGTGTGTCAGTTTGTATGAATGACCTCGGAGATGTGTCGTTTCTGGAAAAAGCCTGATCCTATCTTGTTGGCCTTCATATGGTAGACTTCCTAAGTTGCTGACTATTTTGTCACACTTCTTTGAACTTTCTCAAGCACTGCGTAATCTTGCTTCAACCATGGGCACCACGCCTGAACGCAATATTCCAACATCGGCCGAACAAATGTTCCGAAGACTCGCCCAAAAAGCTCCGCCACCGACTATTCGATGTCATGGAGATATCACATGAAAGCTTCATGTTTGTACGTTATGTCCAGCAAATTCTTAATATGATTAACATTAGGGGCCCCAAAGGGTGAGAACATTATAGGATTTATATTTTATATTATTTATAAGAGCCTGTAGTTTGCGCGGTTGAGCTTGTTCTGAATAACTATAATAATGCCTACAAATCGAATTACACGTGTTAAAAACAGCTTAAACGCAAAACCTAGAAAGTAGCTACCGAAATACTATAAACTATGGCGATAGACAAGATGCTTGAAAATGTAAAGTCAATGATAAGGTTAAGAGCGATACAGGCTCACTGAAATTCTGATGTCTTTCTTTCGAAATAGTCGAAAGTTGACTAGCAGGAAAGATTTTTCTTGGCTAGATTTGATCGCCAAACTTGACGTCCAGCAACTCATCAATCATGAAATAGTTTCTTCATGAGCGAGTGCTAAAATTAAAAGGTCGCATTTGGTGTCTGTTGTTCCAACGCATGTAAATTACAACATATATGTGTCGATCTCTAGCGCAACTGAATAAATGCCAAACATTTTCAACTTGACCCAAGCAAACATGAGCAACGTTTTGTTTATTGGGACTAATTGAGACGGCTCTCTATATATTGGGAGCGGGGTAAGTGTACTTAGGCCACCGCTGGTATTATGAACAAGTTTTACGTAGCAGTGTGCTCTAGCGTGCTCAGACACACTGTTGTAAACTAACTCTCCAGCAATTTCCTAGAGTAGATCTTCGAGTTCACTCTAGTGCAGCAAGGACCCTCTTCCTTGACCTGATTGGCGGAGGGTACATACGACTGTAACCTCCGCCAATCATCGTACGGAATACTGCCCAACACTGCATGCAAGCTGCACAGGAATTAATCTTCCAGAAAATCACTGTAGGATTTGCTGAAGTATTCACCATTAACAGCATCGTTCGCATTCATTATGGGCATTATTATTTTTCATCTGCTGTATAAACGCCCCAGTCGAGGCGTCCATGATTACGGCGGCCAATTGAAACTGAAGCGTTGTAATGCTCCTGTGTGTTTGAGGTTGTGGAGTAGCTGGTATACACTGCGTAATATCGAATGCCGGTGGTAAGTACGGTCTAAGGCAGGTCTGAACGGGACTGTCAGTCGCCACAACGCATACATACGATAGAAGACGGTAAGGCGGATGACAAGGTTAGACGTACTAGGAGCATTATGGGGAGAATATATATGAGGAAAGGGGTGTGCAAGAGGACAAGTTACGGCTCTAGAAGGAAAGTAATACTGTCAAACAATCTATATAACCGGTGGGGAGCACAGAGCACGTTGCACCTGCAGGTAGAGGATTGGAAGCCGGAGTCGTTGGATGGGCATAGTTTCAGCCAGTTTTGGGGAGGCACGATGATTGCCAGTTGGAAACAGGAGAGCCTGTATAGAACGCTTTATAGAGCTAATTCTGGGCTGAGGGAAGGGTCGGCAGTTGTAAGGAAGGGGCACCGGTCATTTTCATTCACGAGCTTCACATCGTCATCACAGGTTCGTGCGTAAACAAGTCCCACCTCAGTCGAACAAACCCATCAGTTCCCTGGGATCGTTACACAGGTCCCTCTTTGTCGGATGCACTGTCCTCAGTGCTTAGGAAGTTGGTGTTCCGTAGGAGGACATGCTGGCGGACGGTCAGCCACTGCGTCAGGATGGGCGGAGGGCTCGAGTGGGTTCCTGTACGGTAACTTTAGTGCCGGTCACTGCTGTCACCGCTTTGTATTCCTCCTGTGTGGTCGGCAGTTGAAAGAAAGAGGCACCGATCATTTTCACTCACTCACGATCTTCAAATCTTCATCCCAGGTTCGCGCGTAAACAAATCCCACCTCAGTCGAACAAACCCATTCAGATCCCTGGGATCGTTACAACGTTCTGTCAACTACATTGAAACTGAAGCCGCACTTAGTCACTGCTAATGTATTGTCTGCAAAATGTCCGATGGCCTGCCAACACTGAAATATATTCCTATCGATAGGTTTACGATCGTATACTCGTTACGTACAGTGGGTTGCATAATTATACCTACAATAGGCAAACATATGTTTAACCTTTCTCTTAATTGGCAGGCCATCAACTTCCTGAAAGATTATCAACTCATTGGCTGGCAGTTGCGTCGAAAGGATCGAGAATTTAGCGTTCAACTGCGTTACTAGCCCTAAATAAACGTATGCACCACTGACCATTGCCGCTACCAGTGTAATTTTACTTGTCCCATCAACAATTGTTCTCGGACGCAGAAACATTAGTGTTCGTACGTCTGACAATTTCGGCAAGAACAGCCTGATTTTTATTAAAGAGCTTCTCTCATGCATATGCGGCGTTTGTGAACGTACTGCCCAATTGTGCAGCATTTCACACAATGTCAGCTCGCCTTCTGGTGTCTGAGTAGATAAACTCGTTATATTTTGCCGCGTTGTGCTAATCCAATACAGACGAACTCGTCATCCTGATCCTTATCAGAACTCGAGCTGTCCGATGAATAGGACAACGTTCCCAACAGACGCCTTCCTCACATTTTCATTAATTTTCCGTAAAATTTCATTGTCTTCGCCAAATAGTCGACGTTGATAAATTCGATCTGATACGTGCGTTATATATGAAAAAATCTAGGAACAGTTAAGAATGGAGTAGGAAACCAATGCGAACAGAGAGGTCAGGCATACATAGCGTACGCATGACGGTGTGGCAGAACGAGACATGGTGCCCAGGAGTGCGTGTACAGCAGACAGCGTCCGGCCAAGTTGTCTACAAGCGTATACTCATATTTTTGCGCCTTTATTTACGTGAGCGAAACGCAGCCATCCACCTGTTCTCGAGCTTGGTTTCTCCGCAAAAATTCGAATGCCTTCCTGTTAGAGTGGTAATCATGGTCGGAAAAATTGCTGTGTCACTTGATCATTTCTCTGTTCTACTCGCAGTCTGCTTTTTACAATCACATTTTCTTATCCGTATAGACGTGCTTCAATTCTCTTACGCTGAAAATTTATGCGTTTCCTTTTTACTTTTAGAAACAGCAAATTTGGCGTCCTATGCTTTGTTCAACTTGAGTTTACTCATCTATATAAAATCTCACGTACGTTGGACGCATTCCACCGTATCACCTACGCTGACTGTATTATCGTGCTTACGAAGCTTCACAATACAATTTTCTACAATTAAATGGAATTCGATATCTTCGAGAAAATTAGTGACTTGGAGACGAAGATTCATTTCCTACGGCTGGAGATAGTAGAAAAAGATGCTCACATAAAGACTCTACAAGAACAAAACTTATTGCTTCGCAATAAGCTTCAGTCTCAAATTTCTGAAACTGACCAGGATAATTCTTCCACATCGTATTCTACGACGCCGAAGTTGGACAAACAAACATCTACAGATTTTGAAATTGAGGCGTCGAATGCGTTCGGTCAAGCAACGGGTTTGATATCGTCCGTAACTTTATAAATTTTGATGCAGGGCAATCTATTGCTGACATTCTAAAAGAGACCTCCGAGAATGTCATGCAAACAACAGGATACGTGTTTGATCAGAAGACTGGACTCTATTTTGATAAGATCAGCGGCTACTATTATGATCCAGTAAATATTCATCCACTTTGAAACTAAAAATTTAGGAAAATCAATTGTTTTTTGAACCACGCAGCGGGGTTTATTACAGTTACAGCAGCGAAACGAAAGAGTATACTTACCACTCCCAAATTTCATCGGAATTGCGTGGCCAATTTGAGCGCCTACTGTCCAAAAGCACTTCGGAGCAAAATGAAGTAAGATATAGACAATCTTACTTGCTTTTTGCTTTTAAATTTTGATTGTGTTTCAACTATACTTGGTTTTTTCGATGTTTCAGCGCAGCCCACTTGTAGCTGAACTTAGGACCTCTGACGGAGGCTTTTCGATGCCACCAACAAATCAGCCAAGCCGACAAAATTCGGCGTTTTCTCGCAACTTCAAATGTTTTGCTTTGCTTTCTTTTTCGTCACCGACAGCTGAGTGGGAGACAAGAAGCAAAGCGACCCGAAGATATTCAGGTTCGCCGTCGATCCAGGAGTTCTCACCGACCTCACCATGGCAAAGACTCCTCTCCCACTCATAACAGTCGCCGACGACGTTCGAGGTCTAGCTGCACCAGGCGCCGACACTTCAAACATCGAACCTCACGGCGGCATTCCAGTTCCGAGACGGATTTGAGGTCGTTGTCTTGTTCTTCGGGCCATGCTGACGACCAGTATAGATGTCATCGCTCAAGGCACCGTAGACGAAGTAGGTCGTCCAGCCTTTCAGGTGATTTAATGATTTATTTCTTCCTGAAATTACAATAGCTGTTTTTGTGCCCAACGTCAATATTCTTCAAGTATTATGATGACACTGTAATAAATTCGTTAACATTTCCTTATAAGTTTAACGGTACCTGACGTAGCTCACGCAATGTTTTAATTAATGAAAAATCTATAGTCGCTTGTCAACTGGCTCAAAAGAATTGATCAAAACTTCCAACGTCTTCGGCTAAGTAAAACATACGAAGGATATTAGAAGTATTACTACGTTTATTAGAAATAGCAACCTAGAGAAGTGCTGAAATGTCCAAAAGTCATGTCACATAAGTAGATTCAATCCTCAGTAGTACACGAAGACTGTCCGTGCAAATAGTTTAATAAATATAATAGCAATGTTTGAGATGTCGTCCTTTTTATGCGATTTACATTAAAATATCCTCCAGAAATATGTGTAATATAGTGTGCATAGAAAAAGAGAGGGAGAGGGAATGGTCACGTGTATGAATCGTTCAGGGACTTCGAAATTGGATTAGAATTAGCAGACACAATCGTAAGCACAGCTTGGTACCTATCAAAATGACTTTTTTTGTACAATTACTGTGTAGATTTTGGCGACGTTGTTGTCCGCTTATTTACAAAGTATTCCCGCAATGCCAGTGAATACTCTTCGGTTTTCCGTGCTTTCACCCGACTACCTAAAAAGACAGGCCCTGCAGTTTTTGTCCACCAAAACCTTCAATTTATAATATTAACTGAAAGTATTTATCGAAGTAATGTAAGGAAAGGAAAGAAATTAATCTATTTTGGAGGCTAAACGACAGAAAGTTGTGTATTACAATCATCTGCTTTATTTCTAAGATTAAAAAGTGATAAGCTTTTCGATAATTGTCTACTTGCGCATAACCAGCTCATAGTCTTCATTACGGTAATGATTCTAGGGTGTCGAACTGTGCATTAACGAGAAAATCAGAGGTAGATTCATTTCGACTAACAAATCCTAGAAGGCAAATTGGCAGCTGTGATTGGTAATAATCTTGAAGGTGGAATGTGGTCGGTGGCTGAAGTGAGAGGTTGAATGGCTGGGTTGGTTGGATCAGGGTTTCCTGCTGGAGTCCAAGCTGGGTGCAGTTGGGAGACGGAGAAAGGCCGCGACCTCGGCCGGCTTGAGCCAAAGGTCCTCGGGAGTGAGTAGGTTGCCTGGCTGAGAACTGCAGGCGAAGAGGTGACGGCAGTCATGCAGCGAGACGCCGCAGTCGGGTATAGACGGGTCCAGCCGTTGTTGGTACTGGCGAAGGAGCATGCAGTAGCCACTACGTAGCTGCGCCAGGGTACAGCGAGTCACCCGTGGGAGATGAAGTTACGAGGTGGCAATCGGAGGTGGATAGCAACCCAGAAGGACCGGGGGATGGTAACTGGATATAGCGTCCACAACGGCTCTCAGGTGAAGGCGCTGGTAGCCTGCCCTGATGGCGAAGCCATCAACGGGTAGATCCGAGACAAACGAGGCGACAGCTGCCTTGTGGAGACCTCGGATAGACGTCCGAACGTTATGGCTAGACTCGGGAGCGTTGCAACGATGGTTGGATAGGAATACCTCGTGGGGCCGCCTTGGAGGCGCGCGAAGCGCGCTCCTCGGTCTTATGGGCTCCTAATTTTAGGGGAGAGGACAGATGGGGCATGTCAGGGAACAAACCCGATCGCAATAATCCTGCAAAATCAAAAAAAGTTACGAGGGTAAGTTGGGGCGCGTACTCAAACTTCGGGTGGGGCGTGGACACTGAAGTGTGCTTTAATATCATAGCAAACCCTCAACCGGACCAACGGCAAGCGCGTGTATGTCGGGGGAGTGTGCCCTGACCTCGGGCGAGTTCATTGAGATACATTTTCTAGTAGTACCCCTAACTTCAACTAGAATAAAGCTTAACGAGTGCATAAGTTGGGAGACTGGAAATTCATCCCACTTAACACCTGTAAGTAGGCGATTATTCCCGTGGTTAATTTGAAAAGCCAGCTTTGCTTAGTATACTGACTTGACCGGTTTTTGTATGCGGTGGCCTTCCGAGGACTACTCTGTTGTTCAATGCCATCATCCAATCCCTATTGGATCGACGGCTGGCGTGCAGAACACATGAAGATTGTGGGTAATTTAACTTACTTAAAATTTGTAAGTAAGTGGTTATAATAAATAGAAACATTTTCCGAAGACCCACGAGGCACTCTTACCGGATGCTGTTCTGTAGCAGCTCCGCGCAAGCGGTTACCGGTAAAAACGGTCGGGGCATTTTTTAAGGTGGCTATACAAGGTTCGAGGGCAAGTGCAAAGTCATTTTAGCAGGCTAAATTGCTTGGTCCAATTTACCTAACTTATTGAAAAGTCCTGTCGGTGTGCAAAATGCGGTTCAGGCATGCACCTAAACCCCTGTGTGTTAAGTCGTTAGCTGATGATAGCCTTGTCCAATCTTATTTTTTCCTCCTACAGGCCGAGACGTTGCCAACAACAAGACTGCTGAAGAGCCGGCCTCTACGTGCCTTGAGGCTCGCCCTGTGCTTTATCCACCCTCACTGCGTTTGGTGGTCCTATCCTCAGCATACGTGAAAACAGGAACTGTCGGAATCATTACCAGCACACAAGCCACTTCTGGTTGGGGGTGCCTGGGAAGGAACCAATCCTACTGTCCCATTTTCACTCTCATGGAAGACGATGAACTAGAAGAGGTATTTTCACATCTTAAACATTCGAGCTGTGGGTTTTTGAGTCCGCGCGGCTTATTATTATTATTATTATTTCACAAATACAGTCAGTGAGCGATCTCATGCAATGCTAAACACGTTTTAAAAATGCGTTGTAGATTTGAAACGAGTACTCAAGTGAAATTTTAATGTTTTATCTCAGCATAACCCCAAATAACCTCAAATACAGCAGGATGCTGACTTTTGAACGAGCGCCGTTTCGGCCTCCTGAAAAAACTTCCCTCAGTAAACGATGGCTACCTAAGTAGTACACATGATTTCTATAGATTTTGGATGCCCTTAAATATTCAAATGTACTTCATAGAAAAATAAGCGAACTTATTTGTTCTTGTACTCATTTGATGAGCAAACACGCTTTCTTCAAAATGCATACTCAGTAAAAAGGCATGCATAGATTGAAAGCAAATTTCAGTTTCCGAATAATTTTCAGCTCGATGTACTTTTGCGTTTAGGGTTTTCAGCCTACAAGCTAGCTGCCTTCCGTGGAAGAACTATTGTACATTCGTGTATTTTTATCAAGAAGATAGCATAGTGGTTGTACTATTTCGCGATGTTGTGTTTTGTTTGTGTGTTGTGACTACGATCATGACTGATCTAGCTGCCCTCAATGATGTCCGGTACGGTGCTTCTCCACGCGCGAATATCCGTGGCCGCAGACCTGGACAGTTCAAGCCATTCTCTTCGCCAGCGCCGGAGACCGAATACCTAAGGTCCAAGAACGACTTCCATGTCCTGACGGACTGAGTCGAGCCAGGTTTTGCGCTGACCCCCACTTGAACGTTAAAAATTAGGTAACGGTTTCGGGTCAAGTGTAGTAACACTGAGCTCGGGAGGACTATACCGTATTCTTCATGAGGGCATCAAGAAAGGAACAGATACAATGTGTTTTGAAGAGACATTGTACAATTCTAAAATGTTGCACAATTAGAACCTTCTTAAAGCCAAAAGTAGCCTGCCTTCAAGAAAAGTTGAAGCGGGCGTGTTTGTTCATAAGATGAGTAAAAACAGAACATTTTGCCGTTTTTTTTCTGTAAAATATATAGGAATATGTAAAAACATCAAAAATATCGTGAAATAGTGCAAACTACTTACGTAGCCATTTTTGGGTGAGTTTTTTTTCAGGAGGCCGAAAAGCCGGTGTCCTGCTGCATCTTACATTTTTTGGGATTATACTTTAAGGTAATAAACGTAGCCGTTTTGAAATTTTGGTTTACATTGCATGAGATCGCTCACTGACTGTATATAGCTATCCTGCATAGCTAATTAACTCGAATGTTCTGAAATGCCTTAAAAAACTTGTAATACGGCTACCTATGCGGAGTGTAAAAGTCCGTTCAAGGATACTTTCTACGTCAACAGATGTAGACCGTTCTGTATAAGCAAATTCTATTTATGCATGGATACGATGTTTTATGTATGGATATTTCACTGTCCTCGCGCCGAAGTCGGCCTCTGATCTAGCATGTGCAACATGGATTGCCATCAGTAAACTCCGATGCGACTCCACAGCGTTAATTTATGCTTATGCGTCCTTATCTGGAATTTACGGCAAAAGTACCCGATTGTAGTTTCATCTCGCAAGTATCTAGCACCCAGTACACGCTGGATGACTTCTCTCCGATGGGTTATTCGGCTTTTTTCGAGCTTTCACCCTGCACTGAAGTACTAAGTGGGCCTGTGATCGTTATCAACCTGGAATGGCCTGAGGAGTATATTCAGACCTCAGACATACCTTTTATATTCGCACAGCAAGAGAGAGAGAGAGAGAGCAGCGCTTCATCTTAAAAAATATCTTTCATAAATTTTCAGAAAAATGTCTTCCATTCACCGTGGATAAAAATGCATATGCAAAACAGATGACTTTATTATGCTACTTCAAGTAAACACAGAGGCATATTAATCGGTATGGAATGAACAAAATAGGTCAACCGATATGCATATAAGAAAATTCCCATGTAAATGGAGAGCGAAAAGATGGCGGCTCAATTACAAAAACCCGCCGTGGGACACTGAGCCATGACGTAGGTTCGATGACTTCCTTAGTTCGGCCTCTCTGGCTGACTACTTCCCAACGAATGCTCATCGGGATCTATTGACTCTTAACGCGTGGTCTAGTGGATAGGAGGTGCCGAAATGTGCGTTTTATTTGTTATGACTGTACTGTGAGGATAAAAGTTAATCGCTGAAAGAGGGAACTTGGATCGAGTGTAGCTTGGTATAGCTTAAGCAATGTTGTATTAGTTAAGCGTGTACGCCTGAGGGCAAAAACTAGAAAAGCAGGTAAATAATTATTGATCGTGCGCCGTAGGTATGTTGAAAAGGGGATTAGCATGCGTTTGCACTGAACGTCGACTAATAAGGACTTGTACCTTTTGGGTTAATTGATACATCATCCAAGAACGAGGTTTCATCTTCTATTACATAATTATGAAGCGTAACATCACGGTCTATCCTGTCGGGTTCGATGACGACAAGGGAGTCTTGGACAGCCCCCATTTAAATTTAACCTGTACCCCTCCGGAATTTTTGATCCAGTTTTATGAGATTTCAACTAATATGAGGAACGCCTCGGGGCTGTAGTGTAGGAATTTTGTGAAATTCTGAATTGAAGGCTGATATGCTGTGCTCATATCTCCTAACCATGCAAGAGTCCTTAAATCCCACAGAATCTGTCCCTTCATTTGCAGGCTCTCAGTTCCAGCTAAGATTGAGTATATGCACAAATTAAAGAATGCAGCCTGCTTCATTCTACGAATACTTTCATCATATCTAACCATTTTCCCTGCCGGAGGCATAGCTTAAGCGATCCTCAGTATTCGTCGCGAAGCTTGATACCAATTTCCATCTTTTAAATTGCAAACAATGCTTTCGCATTGTTTTTAATTGCAAAAAGTTCCCTCGCATTGCTTTTTTGGTTTTAGATCCACTGTGAACTCATTTTCCGTCAATCTGATGAGACCTATCACCTCAAGGACCGCAAATCTAAGTCTGGAACTTATTTAAATGGTCAGAAATTACGCAAAGTAAGTCAGCACGATAATTCCTCTCCGCCTCAATCAATTATTTTCCTACCTTCTTTTATTTTTCAATCCCAGTGTAGTTTTGAGCGGGCTGTAAAGAAGCTGAAAATCAAAATTGAACGATTCCAGTACTGGGAGAAAACCAAAGTAGTTTGGGATACTAAACCTTTTTCAACACACTGACACTTCCCCTGAAAGAAGAAGTTCCGGTGCTACTTCAAAACAAGGGTGCATTGCTTATAATGGCTCGACCTGATGGTAGAAATTAAAAGTTTGCTGTTACGTGCCAAGTAATTCGCACACTGATTTTGATGCCACTTCGCCAATACAAACATTTCTGCGCGCTTGCAAGCAATGTCGTCGTTACTCCCGAGGTAGCCTCGAGTATTGAAGTCCTTGTGTCGCAAGTAATATTCCCGCGTTAATGTTCTACTGCAGATCTTAATGTGCGAACAAAGCAATCTCCAGCTAAGGAGCAAAGTAAGGTCTGACAAGTTGCCTTGTCGCACAATGTGTCCAACCCCATCACTGCGTGTCTTGAATGGGTCTTTCCGTGGGATCAAAAAGAAAAATAGGACAGATCACGAGAGCGGGATGGAGGGGGTGAAAGCGGCTGAGGCTGTGTAACACGCGAGACTTCACTTTCTATGTCACATTCGACAATGGCAAATGCGGTTTCGGTCTAAACCAGTAAGGCAGAATCGTAGTGAGCATCTGCGGTGCGAAACACACACCGTAGACGTCTACCACGCTCAGACTGTGATCTACACCTTCTGCACACACACAAGCAGATGTCTGTCACCCATGTCGGCATCTGTTCTACAGTCTTCAAGCCAAATAACTTCCACTACATGACGTCCACCCTTCTTCTTTTAACAGCAAGCTTCTCTTGTACTCTATAAAAGCTTACACACACCGTCAATTCTCGAGTGCCAACAGGTTTACTTGCACTGGCTCGTTAAATGACGCATACTTTTCTGACTGAAATTAAACGTAGTAAGTATTCTTACTAGGAATTGATTTTGGTAAGGCTTAGAAACATCGAACTGGCCATTTCTCTCTTGATCAGGTAGCTCTACCTCTGCCCAAAATTTTAATCCGGGTTGAGTGGGGCATTTGGCGCTGAATTCCAACGCTCTATCCACGTAAATTGCGGCACTCGATGCATACCAGTTGAGGTCGGGGGTTCGCTAAGTCACCTAAAAATAGCGTTTGCTAATTTGTTCTAATTTGCTGGACTCAAATGTAACCTGACGCCTGAGGTTGCGATTCGTCCATCATTTTTTCTTACAAAGAATTCAGCAGACGTCCACGACGCCTTTGATCTACTTTTCGTGTCGGACATGTATTATTACTTGTCTGTTCCCGGTAGAATGCGTGTCATCAAAGTCCTTTTAACCATGTTTTATGTTAACCCCATCCACTCCTTTCTCCTCCGTAAAAGAATGACAAGAAGCGTATCTGCCACGGTGACGTGCTGCGAATAGGCGAATCTCGATTCCTAATTCACATTCACCAGGGTGCGGAAACCTGTAGCCAGTGCGAACAACGGGAGACGCAAGACGACCCCCAACCCGCACCATCCGCGGCAGAACTTGCTGAAGCCCCACCTGCTGGGGCTATTCCTTCAACCGAACTCGCTGTTTGCTCTGAACCCTCCAAAGCAGGTGAGAATTTATTGTTTAGACAGTTTCAATGCGCACTGTACACACTTATTGGTTTCATTTAATGCCACAGGGTTTTAAAACGTGGTTTTAGTGTACGACAAGTGTTCCTAATGTACCGTCTATACTAGAGACGACATCGAACTTCATCTACGCACGCTTTTAAAGTCCAACTTCTTATATGAATTCATTCGACACAACCCCAGCTCCCTTCAATCGTAGCAGATTGCTCACGAGTGACAGGACCAGCAAAGACCTTCGAGCGGTTAACAGTTTTCTGGGCGCATCTCTGAATAGGCAGGGGAAGACAGTGTGCTGTCCACGCGTCAGTGACTACAACTTTTTCTGTGGCGGTTCATTCTTTGTAACAAGACGTATTCGGGAGGCTGCACTGCTGTCATTTGCATGTTTGAAAGTAGCAGACCGCCGTTGATTGATCGCATATACGCCAACGATCCCCCTGTGCCACCGTTTCCGTCGCCCTGCATTATACTTACGCCTGCGGGCAAATGTTTAGCTCATTTGCATTCCAGTAGCATGACCGTCATGTCGGCCGACATCCCAAAGGTGGGCAGCAGGGTGGACATTCCACCACCACCACTTTAGCGTCGTATAGTTTCAACGCACTGTCCAGTGCCTGTGCCTTAACTAAATCAGAGGCAGGCAGGACTTTTAGGAGGGGGCAAGCGGACGTGCGTGAAGATGAAACCGGTCCTCAGGGGACTTCGTATTTCTACGATCAACATGCCGAAATAGGCGCCTTTCCAGGGGTGCTCGTCTTGCATGTATGTACCTTCTCGGTTTCTGCAGTTGCACCTTACCTCTCGTCGCCCCCCCCCCTTCCCCTCTGGCAGCATCCAATCGCTTCTGCTAAGTGGATTGCCCAATCTATTTCCTGTTACCCCGCTCGTTCTCACTATCACCTTCTTGGGGGCGGTAACTGTTCTATAAAAGGAGAGCAATCTGACAGATACAGTTAGTTTTAATTAGACTGTTACGGTTAAATCTGGGTTGGACTACCTATTGGCGTCAAAAATGCAGTGAAGGTTAGCCTTTAGGATCAGGGTTAGGATAGAACATAGAATTTTGATTAAGCTTCGCTGTTAGGGGGGTTAACTTTACTTAGGTTCCAGAATAGACCTTGCCGACAGCACAATAGCTATCGTAAATCCTTAGACACGTTTTGCCGATATTTTTCCGATCTGTAGTGAGCCCCCAGAGGTTGGCACTGCAATGGGGGGGGGGTTAGGGTCCTCGTCATATCTCTCGTTTTGCTTATCAGTCGGATACGGTTTATTATTACCACGGAGTGTGCTGTTTTGTCTACGTCCAAAATCACTTTTTTTCATTTACGGTTATGCTGTAACTTTGCTTTCACAGCACAAGTGCCACGCATAGGAAAGAGGATATGGGGACACGCCGCCACTCTTATTCAGAGATAAATAGATGGATAGAGAGAGAGAGCGGCAGATGCTGCACAAGTCTGCTATTACTTTAAACAATTTCATGCACAAATCGTCGTCCCTGCGCCACCACGCTGTGGACGAAGCCGGAAACGACGGTCGAACTGTCGTGCATACTCAAGTTGGTTAGGTGTATTTTGTCAGTAGGACTGCTATTTAGATAGGAGTACTTGTTCGTCCTCAAACTACCCTTTTCAGTGGTAGGCTGTGCAGGAAATGTAACACTATTCAACCTTTTGGTGTCCACCAAGGCCCGAATTCTGGCTGACACATTTTTTGCAGTTATCGGTATTCACCCCACTGAGGCCACCGATTTTTCACAATTGGGTTAATTGAATTATTCAAACCCCTCCGAATAACTCTACAGTTGTCAACAGCTAGGAGGTTTGTCTCGAGCGTGTGATGGTTGAATCAATTTTTGTTCTCGAAATCCGGATTTTCTCTCCTTTTCGATACTGAATGAAAAGCAACGATGGGGATATATGAGGGTGTATCCTTTATAAAATATACAACAGCACCTCCAAATAGAATACCCGCGGACATTGTTCGTGCCATCTCGAGAACGAGGCACACACCAGCCTCCGGAGATGTGGCCGCTTCTTTTCGAGGTGAGGTCCCTGCAGCTATAGCGAACCCTTATGCTTTGAAAGCTTAGCTGCTGGTACCGACGGAAATTCTCACCTAAGCGAGGCTATCGTTGTATTCCAACATGACATTACAGTCGCCAGTGACGCCTAGACGGCGAATCGCGCTTGATTTAGTTTATAGGTAAGCCAACTTGTACAGCACACACCGCACTCGTTCCTCCCTCAACCACATGGGTATGATGATAAGAGGGAGAATTTCTTAGAGGCCACTTTGACGTCGTCCGATAGCTAAACTCCAACCCCAGGATTTTGTCGCTAGTTGCTGGCCAAAAAGAACTGCATTCTGTCGTTCGATCAAAATTGATCAGCGTTCGCCATTACCATATGAGTGAATGTTCCTAATCGAAACCGACAATATGTGATCTATTCGCTCCAGTTCAAAAATCTCGTTTTCCTGGCCTGGTGCCGATGTATGACTGGCTGGTGCTGTAAAATAAGCTCAGAATGACTATTCCGGTCTCCCCTCGCTTCTTCGTCATTGACTATCAATGCCTTATTCTCTGGCACACCACTCGATTAGGATTGGTAAATCCTTCAGCTGCGAATTACGCTGTAATATTAGCAGTACCGTCCATACGAGAACCGTTTGCAATGCTTAAGGAGGTGGATCTGTCGCCCTTTTCGAAACAAGCCGTCACTGGAACAACCGTCAACGTTCTGCATGCCTCTTTTATTACGATAATGCAACATCTTTTGGGGGGACTTCTGGCCACCGAATGATGGTACCGGTTGGCTTCATTTTAGGGCTTCCGTGATGTTCTCGTGTGCATTCCGGGGAAATATAAACAACCATTAGAATACATTTAGCAATAGCGTAATTGATAGTCCTTTGTAGACCACAGTTCTCACGACTTTTTTCGCGTCATTCGCCTTATTAAAATTTACTGTTGCCAAGAGGTGAGACGCTTGTGAAAGGTAAACAGAGAAGGTACTCTCCTGACGTGCAGGCGTACTTAATGTCATGGATTGTGACATGCTGTTAGAGTTATGAGAGAGCGGCAGAGAGGGAGAGAGAGAGGTAGAGAACGCGTAGAGTAAGCCAGCGTTGGCATAGCTCTCCCTTATTAGGTGGGTTTGGCATATCTCTCTGTTGAAAAAACGCTTGTGTTCGTATCCCCTCCCTCCACCCTCACTGATTATCATAAGTGCCCCCGGAAGCTCGCAACTTTTGTTCTCGGCTGTCTTTTTTTATGCTTGCGTCATCAGAATTTCAGCTTCGGTACAGTTTGTCAATGTATTTTTTCCTACTACTTCATTCACCATCAAACACTGTGGGGATCGAAATTATTTGCTGTACAGTGTTGAAGAAACACATATAACTTTTGCACAGGGTATCGTTATATCCGAGCACACGGGGCTTTTGTATAGTGTATTTTCCTTCCGATTAGGGTCGGTACTCAGGTGATCGTCTGCGTCCGCTGTCTTCTGGGTGAATTTATACGCTGTAAATGCAACGGAAGTTCCGTAAGCCCTTTCAGACGCCCAATGCTGTAGGAAGTCGATGGAAATGTTATTAACTAACGGGTTATTTGAATCGACAGGAGATGATCATAGAACAGTCTATAAACAAATACGTATAGGCTCCAGAACGACAATCGGGGGAATTTGGAGCTGGAGACCGCATCCACGGTGCGGGGGACAACAATATTGCACCTTCACTGCGTTGGCGGACCACTTACACCATCTCTTCCAGAACCCGAATTCACCGCCTTCACGTATTCGAACAAGGAAAGTCACTTTGTCCTAGTGGGCCGCTACATTATGTCATTGTTCTCGCTTTGCAAGAATTTCTGCGATCGCCCTCCTGTCACTCAGTTCAGACAACACTCAAACCGAGTCGAGCTCAGACTTATCTACCCTTCACCATTCCCTCCCTTTTTTTCCAGCTTTGTTGTCGAAGGAAGCTCTGCGTCGGTCGAAGCTGGACGAACTGAAGATCAAATATGGCCTTAAGGTTAGTCACTTTATTCACCCTTAATTTTCTTAATCACATAAAATGTACAGTTGCAGATTCGATGGTTGTATACCTGCCTACATGTGCTGTCCTATCCACGGATTTATTATTTCTGCTGTAACAACGGGGACTCGGCAACAAAAGCGAACCTGCGTAGTGGCAGTTTGCGGTTGTCACGTCACCGTTCACTCCGTAAACTTTGTTATTACGATGTTATAAGGCATTTATTCAGCTCCCTACCCCCTCTCTCTCGTCTCCTTAGCCCTGCTACCACTGTCGCATCATCACTTATTCGCTGAAAAGTAAAGTTTTCTTTTTTCGTAAGTAACCTTCGCTGAGGTCTGTTCTACTGCTAACAATCAGGCGTCGTGTCTGGTATTCATAATTAAGGTTAACAGTTGCGTCCCTCTTCTCGAAACTGCACTCATTACCCACCTGTCCACTTTAAGTAAAACTGCCTTGACCACCACTTTTCCAGTGACCGTTGTTCAGGCTTCCACGTCCACTAGCAGTTTCGCTTTTGTGCGCAACAAACACCGCCTGCTCTTTCATCTGCTTCCGGCCTCTTTGCCAATCGTTACCACATCTCTTGCTCTCACTCATCCTCTCTCCCTCGTCATCGTAAAGATAATAGTACAGTCGTAAAAATCTGCCAAATGAGCTCTAAATAAGCGAACTGCTGCTTGCCTACTGCTTTTGAACTTTTACAGTAGGCTTACGCTTTAATTCATAAGTCGCCCAACAACAGTTATCGAGGCCTTTTCCAATTGGTCGGGCTTTGGCCGAGAGTTTGGAGGCTGACAGCATGCACACCTTGTATGCAGAATTGGGCGTAGAGAATAAAGCATTGCCACGTGGGGATATTGTTCCGTCCTTTTCCTAGTCCACCAATCAAGAAGTCCTCAGATGACCGTATAAGTGCATCTAATTGACAACCAAGAAATGTTCCAGACAAAAATTGAAGGACTGGAGATGTCAATTTTGGGTGGGGATTGCGATTAAAACCTTGGTCCCCAAGGCTGGGTGCACTCGCCCCACACCGTAGCGTTTTTGAAAGTGATGTCTGTTACTTTATAGTACACTGAATTATATTGCATTATACAACTTTTAGTAGTCCCCAATGCTAGCCGATAAGGCCTGAGTCTTGGCTATAGTACTGTAGTGTTTGTTTCGAGCGCTCAATGGCAACTAAAATCTCAGGCTCCCAGGGCCTCCAGGATGTACTCATGCACTCCACACTCTGTTCCCTCCTCAAGGTATCTAAATGTAAGGTTCTGAGATGCTCTCTCGGATGATGGGTTCAAGTATGCTTCAGAAACCTCATGCAAATAAAGTTCTTGCTCCAGCGATCTCTCCTACTTCTCCCATCAAATTTTTAGTGACCATTGTAGCCCTATAAGATGAGGGGCAATCTTAATGCTCCGTTGCATCTATGGCTTGCGATCCTTTTATAGGCGGCGGAATTTTCCAGACCAGTGTTTGATCATATCTGAGATGTTACCGTTGCCTGATCTACGACTTCATATTCGTCACATTGCATGGTCTGCTTACTTCGCAGCTAGTCTTCACTATAGGTAGTTTTGCTGTCTGCTGCCTGTAAATAATGAGCAGCCCAAATTCATGTTAACAAGCAGACAATTTCTTCTCGGGATTATTGTAGTCCTGGTTAAAATGTGCGAAAGCATTACGGGAGTGGAAACAGTTGTTCTCAGAGGTCATACCATCGGCGTCTTCCTATGTTTAATGCCATGCCTCATTTAAACAAGTGATTGATCAGCGCTAGCAGGTGCTCCTACGGGTTCTGCTTTTTCCAAATCCATTTTGACGCCTGCCTATCCCGTCTGCAGGGCCCCAGAGCGCCGAAGCCAGTGCCAACCAATGACAGCTACCAAGACCGGGCAGCCAAGCGTCGCCTAACCGAAAAGCAAGAAGGCAGTAAGGCCAACGGTGGAGATTATGCCGGGGCTAAATCCTCCTGTCGACCTGTTCAGGCCAGTGTATTTACGCCAATCGACGAAGAGAACGTCGGTTCACGTCTCCTAGCTAAGATGGGCTGGAGTCGCGGTGAGGGTCTTGGCAAGGCCGGAAGTGGGATTACTGAACCGGTGAGTCATCTCCCTCATTTTTATGGCTACCCTGCTTGCATCGGTTATGGAAACTCTGCTTCAGAAGGGGGTAGTTTTCCAGATGTATGTTTGTCTGGCGACTTAAAGCAGTAGTCCTTATCCTTAGGGGTTTGTCGCATAACGTCAGCTGTTGAGGGCGGTTGAAAAGCAGAGATACTTTAATTTTTGTTTTTCTGCAGTAAGCGAAGAGTTTATGAATTTATGTTCGTCAGAATTTAATGTGTTGATTCTTAATTAATTCCCTGGCATTTGAAGCTCCAGCTTCGTTTTTTTTACTGCAGTGAAAGTTCTTGTTGGGTGCTACTAGCGTCAACCGAATAACTGAGCGCATCAAAAAAACTTGGCGATATAAGTCTAGAGTTTCGGCTAGCCCCTAAATATGATTGGGAATGTACGTGCTTAGACTAACTACTATTTGTTCTTTGCAATACTGTCAATCTCTGACCTTGTTTTCGAAAATCCGCTGACAACGTAATTATTCTTTATGCGATGTGAGCGAATTCATTTGAGCCACTTGCAAAAAACTCCTTGGCTTCGGAGGGATTTGCACTCTCGTCAGCAGCGGTGAGGCTTTAGTATAGCCAACGCTCTAGGCAACTGGGTTACGAGGTCCTCGCCGGGAGTCGTGAGTTTCATCACATTTGAGTCAAGTTGCCGCCCAGCCTACTGCAACGTATGGAATCTACCAATTCTAATATCGTAAACGGACTGCCTAAGCCCGGGGTCGGCAACCCATGGCTCTTTTGATGATCGCGTATGGCTCTTTCAGAAACTTCAGACTTTATGATTTTGGTTACTCTTTAGGGATCTAAGTAGTGGGTTGTACTCGGATCACTACAATCATCAGGCTAAATCCCAGGTTGGAAGTTAAAAGACACAAGTCACCAGAAGGAGTGATGTATTATGTACAGAACACCCAATCGCTGTCCCAGGTGGCAGTGGCCACTGGCGAAGCCGGGGCTTGTGTTGATTTCGCCCAGCCAGACCTGAGACAGCTTGAGACAGTGGTGGCAGCTGATTCAGTAGGATTGCGGAGCAGATTCAATTGTTCGGTTATTGGTGTCTTGCAATTGCCCGAGGGGATGTCGCCTGCAGAGATCTTTGCTGCATTGGCCGAGGGGTAGAGTATTTAAATGACCCTTAGGTATTTAAACGCGCGTGTATGCTCGGATGTGCGTGCGTGACTGAATAAACTGCGGTCGCCAGGGCGGCGGTCTGGAGGCCGCCAGAAGACCGAAGGAAAGGGGACGCTCGCGCAGCTGTTACTGGTCGCCCAGACGCAGCTGCGAGGTCAAGCCTCGAGGGACGGGGTGTCAGTGCAAGAGAGCATTGGAATAGTTGCTTGCGGCAACACATGTCTTCGGGGCAGCGGGACTTGGAAAACAAAGGGGGGGGCATGCACTGTAGCCGTCCACCTCCAATGACGTGCCGCCACCGAGACGCGTTTTAAAATCAATTTAATCTCGACCAATCTTCGGAGTTTCGGCACCCCTAGGTTTGACCTGGCTGGTCCCTTTCCGGCCTGCCGACAATGCTTCCATTTTTTCCTGCGTCCCAACAGCGGCGCTAAACTCGCTAAATGACAGACGCTGTACTAAAGCACGACAGCCCACAGACTCGACCTCAGCTTGTTCATTGTCACGCTGGTAGACAAGGCTATCTTACGCGCTTAGGCCAGCGGCTTTGCTACATATAGTGTCTCGTGTTTATGTTCCCAAGACGGAGCAAACAGTCCATTCGCGAACACTTGCCTTGTGGACTAATACATCGATCCTAACATCTGACTGCTTTCTTTCGTCAGACGGATCCCACATCTCTGAACGCTGCACTCTCCTTTGCCCAAAGTTAAAGTCTCCAACAAAGAGTATGGTGAAAAGAAAAAGAGATGAGGAGTATCGTACAATTCAGGACGAATGGGCCGAAGAATTCGTCTTTGTGCAGAGAGCAGATTATGCGATGTGTCTAATTTGCAATGACCTGATTACATCGATGAAACGGTCGAATGTAAAGCGCTACTTCAACACACACCATGATACCTTTGCATCAAAATACCCTGCGGGAGGTAGCCGAAAGAAAGCATACCAAGCGCTAATGACCAGGATGCAAACCAGCCAGAAGCAATGCCGCGTATGGACCCAGCAAGGTGACTATAACGCCGCGAGCTTTGCTGGATCTTTAGCAATAGTTAGGAGCGGAAAACCATTCACAGGTGGCGGGTTTGCTAAAACGTTCATGCTGTATGTAGCCACTAAACTTTTTGATGATCTTCCGAACTAAGACAAGATAATTAAACGGATACAAGGCATGCCTTCGTCGGCAAAAACTGTTCATGAGCGTGCCATCATGATGGCAACCCACGTGGAGGAAACGCAAGTTAAAGACCTAGATGCAGCGCCGTTCTTCTCCCTGGCTTTGGATGAGTCAACAGACGTAAGCCATTTGGTGGAGTTCAGTGTGATTGCAAGATATGCTGCTGGTGATACACTGCACGAAGAAAGTCTTGCGGTTCTGCCAATAAAAGGGTCCAAAAGAGGTGAGGATGTATTCAAGTCTTTCATGGATTTTGTTCAAAAAAAAGGTACCTATGGATAAACTTATCTCAGTGTGTACTGATGGTGTTCCGTATATGGTGGGGAAAAACAAAGGATTTGTGACGCTTTTCTGTGAACATGAAAATAGACCCATCCTACGTTTCCATTGCATTCTACACCAGGAAGGTCTTTGTGCTCAGACATGTGACGGGCAGCTTGGCGTAGTGATGTCGCTGGTCATTCGTGTGATTAACTTTATTGTTGCCCGAGCCTCAAATGATCGACAGCTTAAAACACTGCTGGATGAAGTTGGGAATAACTATCATGGTATGATTTTGCACAGCAAGGTACGTTGGTTGTCAAAAGGGAAGGTGCTTAGCCGTTTTGCAGCTTGCCTGAACGAAATCCGGACGTTCCTTGAAATGAAGGGCATTGAGCATCGTGAGCTAGACGAAACTGAGTGGCTCGTCATGTTTTACTATCTCGTGGATATGACCAAACATCTCAAACAACTTAACGTTAAATTGCAAGGCAATGGAAATACAGTGTTATCCCTTCAAAATCCGTGTTTGCTTTTGAAAACAAGCTTACACTCTTTATCATGGATCTTGAAACGGATCGATTACTACATTTGGAAAATTTAAGACAATGTAACGATGCATGTACAGTAAGTGATTCCACTCAAAACGTTGATCTCCATGAGCTAGTTGGCTTCACATTCAGTCTCCTACAGTCGCTCAAAGCACGCTTTGGAGAATGTTGAGATCACACTCGTCTTTTTAAGTTCATCACCCATCCAACCGAGTATTCACTGAGCATAGTCGACCTACCTTATATTCCTGGTCTCTCCGTTAGAAATTTCGAAGAAGAATTGGCTGACCTTAAGGCCTCAGACATGTGGGTGAATGAGTTCAAGTCACTCAATGAAGATTTGGAAAGGATCGCACGACATAAAGCGGAGTTGGCAAACAAGCACATGTGGACAGAAATTAAAAAACTTCAATCCGAAGACCAGCTAATAATCAAAACTTGGAACGCGTTTCCGGTCGCATGCTACACACTGCAGCGTGTGAATATTGCTGTATTGACCCTGTTTGGATCTACGTATGCATGTGAGCAGTCATTCTCACATCTAAGATCCATCAAGTCCACCCAACGATCACGTCTAACGTATGAAAGCCTCAACGCTTGCATGAATCTTAACCTCACCAACTACCGACCAGACTATAGAACTATCAGCGAATCCATGCAAGACCAGAAGTCATAGTAACACTGAGTATCATAAGAACATTATTCGAAAGAATAAATTCAGAGGCTTATTACACTCGCATTTAATAGAATTTTATTTAAAATATACTATATGGCTCTTTCTGAAATACATTTCCAAATATTTGCTTTCTTGGCTCTCTGAGTTAAAAAGGTTGCCGACCCCTAGCCTAAGCAGTCAATCTATAATCCACCAGATAATTACCACGGCTCCTGGTGGGGCCCTCGTAGTCCATTTAGCTAGAGCGTTGACTGTACTAAAACCTTCCTCTTGCTGGCGTTGGATCAAATTCCCTCGAGGACGCTGACAACAAACAGTCAGTGGTATATATGATTTGTCACATTTGCAGTACGGATCCTAGCTGAAAGTCAAGACACATGCTTCGGGGATTTTGTTCTGTTGTATGACGCATCTGTGAGGAGTTCGATTTCTCGTTGCCCCCCAGTGTCCCACATGTACCCTTTACACATATACTGCAACTTATAACGTCAAACTTTTGAATTTACTCAGAAATTAACGCGTGGACATAATGTAAATTCCGCGGCTCGAAGCTTTTAGGGTTGTATTTGGAAGTCGACAACGTTTGTGTCGAATAATTTATTCCAAGTGCACAAGGTCTATTTCCGTAGAACTTACAAAAAATGTCAAGAAAATCACGTGGTACCGGACCTCTATTTCTCCATTTAATTTTGAACTGCACACGAACCAGTCTCAAACCCATACCAGAAACAATTATCCTAGAGCATTGCCATTCAGGACTGTCTAATCGAATCATCCGGCCGTTCAGTAATGCAAACTCGGTTTCAATAAAAAGACACAAGCACCTGCTGTCTGGATAGTTATCGCCATTTACTTCGATCGTAAATTTTTCTGTCAGGTTTGCTCGTTCGAGATATTCCATGCCCGTTGGTAGCAGACATAACTGTTGATTCTGTTAAACAGAGGAGCTGATGCACAATAACCTAGGCCGAATAGACTTCTTGTATGTGAATGACGCTTCTTTGTCGATATTGCACCCTCCCCTTTCGAATTTATTTTAAACTTTAATGGGATTCCGTCAGCTTAGTCCTTGTGTGTTCTTTCCATTAGCACTGCTCTCATCCCACCTCAGGCGACCGATCAGCTAGGCGGTGGCCTGTTGCTGGGGGAGAAAGTGAGGTCGACCCTCGGCGCGTTTCTTTCCTCACTATAATGAATCTGATGCGCTTAAAGCTATCGCGGTGCGCTAAAAGCCGTGGCTTCGAGCGTTGCCAACTGACGGGATAATTTGGACACCGCAGTCGGCCCAGTGTGTCTTAGTGTGTGTATTGGCTTACTGCGGGCTGAAAGTCAGGCTAAATGGCTCCTTCTTAATGTGGCCTTTATGGCGCTCTCATGTGGCAGTCTACCTAGCAAGGTGTTGCTGTTGTGGCGTTTGTTGGGGTGTTCCGCGCGCACCGCCTGCCCCTCCCCGACACCTCCCCCCCTTTTTTTCGGTCTTCTCGACTTGTGTCTTGGCGTCGGGTTCAGGCGTGGGAGTAATCCGAGAGTAGGGTAGATCCGGTGAGTCTACTTTCACCTCTAATCGAGCCGTAGTCACCGCGTTGCTTCAACTTGCTGTAGCTCGTGTTGTACATCGTCAAGAGTGACGATCGAACTGTCGTACCCTTAAAATATTTGTGAAACTGGACCCCGGGCTTGTAGTACGAAAGTAATACCTTAAGCCGCCTTCAATTCCCACTGTTTACTCCGCGCAGGTGCACATATCAACAGGACGCAAAGTGTCAGCCGATTTTTTGCTCAAATGGTCTGAGGCTCCTACTGTTCTGAAATGCAGGTGTAGCAGTGCGTTGTAGCAACGTAGACTAAATAAGTCTGCGTTCTCTTTGAGGTTGGAGCCATACTCTTTTTAAAACACCCATCCTTCATTTGTATGTATGTCGTTCTTTGCTCCCAGTTGGTTGTTCTATATAAACACCGAATGGTGTGGGCGCAGAGGGCAACTTGTTGCTCTTCTCCAGTCTTACCTGTCAATCCTCTCAATGCATTAGGAGTAGCATGGATCTTTTGTGTTCAGATCTGTTTAGAAATCGACCTACGCCATATGACCAGCGCACAATGTCTGTTTTTTTTCCGCTGCAGGTCTCTGTAAACATGCGACTCAACGCTCATGCGGGCCTCGGGTCGGCCTCCGCCCTGGGGTCTGAACTCGCTGCCATGGACGCCACACCCTCGGAGCTCCGCCAGGCGCGCGTCTTGGCCACAACTCGCGAACGCTACCGTCGTCTGGAGGAGAGCGAAGCGGCTAGACGTTGCCAGTAGAAAACACTTTTTCTTCTGATAGATTTATTGTCCCGCCTCAAGGCAATCACTGTAAAATTTGTAGTTCAAATCTTCCCTCTCCCTGCCCTTTTGCCTCCCATAATCCATTCAGCTACAGAATAAAAATGAAAAGAATTTCTTTTGTTTTGAGAAGGGAGGGAGGAGTTTCTCGTACAATTTTCCTACCCTGCTAGACGCAAGTGCGGGGCCGGTTTTGAGAGCGGGTTTTTTGAACAAATGCCTGAACCCAGAAGCTATAAAAAAGATGAACCCACGGGAGGTCGTCGGTTGCTGCGTTCCTATTTGCCTACTCTTAACGTGATTTTAAGTGGACAAATTTTAGCGTTGCAAATCTAAGTGACGACTGTATTTTCGGCCGGTAAGCCTCCGAGAACCACCGGAATGTTTCTCCCTCTAATTTCTTGGGAATTTATTTACCAGTTTTATGGTAATTCTCGCCATTAGATATTCGTCTTGTTATGGGTACGTGAACGGTTACGCATTCAAAGCCCACAGTTGGAGGTGCACCCCAGTTGAGTCGTGCCGGCAGACCGGCCACTGACTTTCGCGCAGCGGCCGCCGAGTCCATTTTCCTGACCGGTTTATCACGCATGTTTTCTAATGCTGCGTTAGCCTTCGGTTTCTCTGTACGCCAGCCTTCGGTCTAGGCGGGGGGTCCTGTGGTAGCCCTTTGCCAAACTTGTACGCATTTACAACTTGGCCATATTTTCATTTGTAAGCCCTTTGTCAAACTTATACGCATTTACAACTTGGCCATATTTTCATTTGTACCTAACTGTCTAGACTAACTCTTGCCATTACGCGTTTCTGTAACTTGCGTTTAGAACCTTTTGTTTAAGTTAGCACACAACCGTTTCCCGCTACACTAGAAATCGTTTTTATGTTGATTCAATAGCGGACATTTTCTACCTATTGGTCTTCTTCACTGAACGGGGTACGTAGTCGTTTTCGCATAATCAGGGTATCTGATGCAGTTTGGTTTGGCGTGTTATTAGCGTGGGATCGCATCATCGATTGCCTTTCTCAACTTAAAGCACACGTGACGCCCGCCCCCGCGTGCACTGCAAATGTTCTAGAACGCCTCGCCGCGTGGGAAACCTCGACAGAACTCCCCCTCTCGTGCAATAGGCCAGGAACAGTCTAGATTCCAGAAGGACCAATGCCTTATAATAGGCCGTAGTGGGCGCGCTGATTCGTTTTGTTCTCTCCGTATTGTCGTGAATAGAGTCTTCCGATCAGAACCGGCTTTGCCTCCTACCTATTACTCCTGGGGACATATCACGTCTCTTCTGAGATTTATTGCTATTAGTAGTGCGTTCACGGTCACGTGCGCAGTTTAGGCCAAGAGGTTCTGTATCACACTGACGGTGATGACTTCGGTACCGGCATGTCTAGCATCCTTGTTTGAGTCCCGTGCGCTGACACGCCGTAAACACCACTTGACTGAAACTACAACTGACAGATGGTATTCCTTTTGCCCATATTGCTGGCAATTTTGTCACGTTTAAGCTCGCTTTGGAACATTTCTCGGCTCGTGTGTGATTTAATTCACGGCTATCAGTGGGGCCTCAATAGCTCAGTTGGCTAGAGCGTTGGATGAACTCAAGGCCTCTCTTGCTGGCTTGATCTCGAATCCCATCGAGGGCGTCTACTTTTTCACAAGTGGGTCAATTGAATGTTTCAACTCACTTAAATTGAGTGTTGGCCTTAGAGATCAAAGTACGCTCTCGCGATACTTACAATGTTTCTGGCTTTAAAATGTTGTCCAAATTAAATGCCCGTTCCAATTTGTCAGTGTCCCAGTTGGCCGGACCTCATTATGTTTCGATTTCGATTAGCTTATTTGAGCGAGGAGTTCATGAAGGCTGAGCTCATTCAAAGAGGGCCAGAAATATTCAAGGGTGTCTTTCCCTAGCTCGAAGTTCCGCCACCACGAGTAGACGTAGACTGCAAGCACTCCACCGCTACGGATGAGCTTGTTTCAGCCATCTGTTGTTAAAATTCATCGCCATTTTATCAACCATGGTCTCACGGGCTTTGTTGCGTACCATAAAAGGCTGCTAACTGTCCTTTATGAATTGAAGTAAAATAATTGGTAGTAATAAGCCAAATGCCTAAAATGAAAGGAGATTTCAAACGGGTTTCACTAGAATGTTTGGTGCGCGTATCCCGTCTTTATATTTTTCAAGGTGGGTTGATTAAAACAAATGGGGATGCAGTTGAGTTCCCTGATAGCAATGTCACACGAATATCAATTTTCAAAAAGTCACACATTAAAAGGCCGATTCGCAACCATAAAAGTGGAATAGAAATAGCAGACGCCATCGTAAGCATATTATTTGCCATCTAGCAAGATAACTTTGCTTCGGTAATGTGCTCCTTTTAGCTGCAGGAAAGTCCGCTGAGTTTCAAGATGTCCTTGACATTTCAGTGACTACTCTGCATTTGCAGTTTTTTCAAGTGAACATCAAAAGATGAGCCCAAATGTAAGATATTTCTTGAAACTATGTACCGAAGTGTTATTCTTTTTCGCATACAGCAGTTTGCAGCCTATTTGTAGACAAAGCTGAACAGGAAAAATAACCAACAGAAAAATGAGCGTTCACAGCAAAGTACTGCAATCCTAGTAGTAAAGAGCTATCGAGAATAGCTATTTATCGAGATATGTAATGCTGACACGTAATTGGTTACTGCAGTTATGCAAGCTGACATTTCATTGGTTGATACGGTTTAGCCGTATTGCGACGCCGTGCGCACGCGTAAGCACCCTTTTATCACGTGTATGGCGTTGAACGCGTGACGCAATTGCTGTGCTAAGTATTAACTCTTATTGATTCACATTTGTTGATCGTTGCATTGCTATCGCTATCGATCTTCAAGCAGGAATCAGAGAGAATACGAAGACACCAAGTTAAAGAGTATGGTGACGAAAAATACCGTAAACTTGTGGAGGCCACTGACAAAATACGCGCTGCCAAATAGTTGGCGCTAGGGTTAACATCTAAGGGCACAATGCTTTTCAGTCAAACGATTATGAGACGTACACTTCCTTCGTACACGAAAGAAGGAAGGAAGGCGTGTACCATGGTAAACGCCGTCGCATGTTGTTGTATACGAAATCAGGAGGAGAAGAAACTCCAAGTCCATGTACCTCTCAATCGGCTAACGTACACGATCAGCAGCTATGTGAATGGGCCTTGCGAAACAACATAGCGCAAGCCCACTTACACGAATATTAATAACTATTACCGTGATCGATTAAAAAACATTCAGAAAGTTACGTAGCAAGAAAAGGCGTTCTTGCGCTGACATATGTCATCGTGATTCTCTTTTTTCCAACGCAAAGTCAAAGAGAAAGGGAACATTTGTTCTCCGTAATGCCTACCTCCCGAAAATACTGGTGGTTTATTACTTAAGGTGCAAAAATTCCCTTTTTCTTTGCTTTGAGACCACTTGCGTTTAGACTGAGGACGCATGTATGCTTCGTTACCATGTGATAGGCCATATAGCCACTGACTTACAATTATGCATTTTAAAATCAGAATAACTTACTGGTTTCTGAACATAACCTTCTTATGCAGGTCTTGTTTCAGCTGACCTTCGTGGATGAAGGTATAAATTGCCAACTGGACGACAGTTTGGTTAGACTCCCCCGTATCGATTGCTCTCTTCTCACAAGAAACGCCCGCTGATCCTGCAACTTGTTCAGGGACAGTAAATAAGTAGGAAGTTGTATGGCTCGGGTATCCGAACATTTTCTTTGTTTTATAATTAAGAATCATATCCTGTAGGATAAAAAATTTTTTCGATTGGATTTAGCCAATACATAAACCGCACAACGTTTTAGGTGCCTAACACGGATATCACATTTCATCACCTACGTCACCTACAGCCTATTAAGGTGGGATACGCATTACAGCGTTATGGGTAGCATATGACACCATATGACACCACGGTAAGACAGAAGAAGCCAACGCATTCCTCCTGTTTCCGCGTTAACTTACCAACCAGACAAAGCCGTTACATCTGAAAGCAATGGAGCACAAGTAGACTAGAGAAAATAAGTGAGTTCACACACCTGCCAAGGCTTCTACAGATCCTAATTGTTTCATTTCTTTGGCATTTTAGCTGGGAGTTTATAAGTTGATGCCCCTATCTGCTACCCGACTTCCTGAGAATGGGGTTGGGCATTGATAGGACTCTTAGGCACAGTACTGAGATTCTAGATAATAAATTATTGGGTTGATCGTTTGATTACAAGTGGTAGGCCACTTAAATGATTTTGTTGAGTCACCTTTGGATTAATAGTGCGCCCTTTTCTTATGCTTAGGTAAGTTTGCATCGATAGGAGCAATTATTTTATGCAAACTGAGGAAAATTATGGCTTGCCCTGGACTCCAAAAGACTAATATACAGTGTCATCTTTAGGAATATTGCTGGTCAACAAGCCCGACACCCTGTTCCCTGAGGTGACATAAAAATGTGTATCTTTTTCCTATGATAAGAATCGTTACAGACCAACCTGGTAAGCAAAGATAACACGAACCGCATTCTTGCTTGACACATTTTCCTGATTTATCATACAGAAGAGGAAAATAAACGATCGCCTACGATAAAGTATACTGGAACGTACAAGTCATTCTCACAAAAAAACTACTTGTATTTGTGTCATTTGACTAGCATTCCGGCAAATCCGCTTCGAGAAGAAAGGATCAGAAGAGCCGGACAGAGTTTAACAGACACAGTTCCAGGAATGCCTTGAATGCCGTAGTCAATGGCAGAACGCTGTCGAGAGCGTGCTAATAACGCGCATATAATGAGAAATTATTCTAAAGATCGATGACCCCAAATTAGGCTGGAATGTTTGGGTTCTTTTTCTTTCAGAAGTATTTTCCTGACAGCAAAGCCCTAGTCCTCAGTGAATTCTCGTTTCATACACCAACTTTCATAGCACCTTGACTTCTTTTACGACACTGCTTACCTCAATTTTTCGTGTCAGCAGACACCAGAGGCTTCACTCTAGAGTCGATTTCGAGAACATGGCTTTGAGATCCAAGTACCTTTCGACTTCCTACGCATTACAGCACGCAGTTTCGTCTCTGAGCCTTATTCGATACATTCACCTGAACTAGTCGAAACAGGTTTGTATTCTTAAGGAAGTGCAAATTCGGAAGGAGTACGAAGAATGACGTGGTATGGTTGACTGGCGCTGACAACTGTTTAGTATACAAGCATTAAATGCAAAAAACCTACGTGAAAATCAGTTAGGAAATCAGGAGTGTTAGCCGGACGTGGTTTTCGCCCCCGTATCGAAAGCGTAGCGGCGTGCTTCACACTTGCATACCATCAAACAGGCGCGTGCACACAGCCCAAAGAGAGTGCTCTGTCTAGCACTCTGACTTGATGGTTTTTCAACTTCAAAGACTGCCTGCGAGACTGTATCCTTGTCTGCCCACAGCTGCACGTGGACTGTGTGTACTACTAGCTGACGGGGTTCGAAGTCCGTAAATTCACTTTCACAATCCTCGTAATTGATGCAGAGGTCTTATTTTGCATATTTCTCACCATTCCTTGACATTAAGGCCCTGACATCGTGTATTTTTGGCGCCAACATGTATTCTGCTGCAGGTCAGTTTGTGAAATAAAGGCACAAAAGACACTTCCACAGAGGTGGTTTTGTTCATATCACATCGCTCAACTCAATGCAATGGCTGAGCCAGAATATGGCCGAGGCTGCGAGGATGAAAATGTTGACCCTAAGACCGACTAAGAGCGGAGAGCTCCTTTATTTGGAAACGCCTGAGGCGGCGAACAGCAATTGCTACCCAGGGAAGGTCAGGTGGAAAAATCACAGTGGTTTAATTGAATGGAGTAGACCCTTACCACTGCGACCTTCAGACCCGGTTCCGCAGGGGAAGGAAAGAAGTAGTACGCCAGATGGAAGGAATAGTAAATTCTGTACTGAGGTAATGAAGAATATGTTGGTGGCAGTTGTCATTCGGACGAATGCATGACTACCCACCAGTCGGCTGGTGTCCGAAGTATGAGAGCGCGGGAGTCCTTGCAGAGTCTACAGTGCGGTTATTTGTGAGTCAGCCACATGGAGATGATTGGCCAGACCGGATTGAGTAGGAAGACACTGGTGCGTGTGCATGTACCAGCCGCTGCGACAAGCGAGCACTGCGCGCGGAGTGGCGTCAATAGAGTACAATTCTTAGGAGAGGTTTATTGTCAGTTGATCTTTGGCCAGCACGGCTACATTCTGCACAGATAGCTCAAGCAAGGGACGGGTGTTATGTGCAATGAAATATTCCTCGCCAACGAGTAGACGTAATCAAGTTGTGCCACAGAGAATCTACTGTTGGAATTAGGCGAGCGGTTGCGAAGAATCAAAGCAAGCCAATGCCCTAAAGATGACCCACACGTAAAATTCGGTTTTTAGGTTTTAAGCAAGGCATTAATAGATGTTTGTGGCAAATTTTAACGATTCATTTGACCTTCTTGTGAAAACCTCGATGGGATTTGAACCCACACCTGTAACCAACTGAACTAGGAGGCTCCCTCCGGGAACCGTGCTTTAAATTACACTTGGGTCAAGTTACTCGCCTACTGCTTTGTTTGGACTACACCAATTCTGATACAGTAGGCTGACTGCTCGCGCAGAATTTTCTGACTAATGAGTCTAGCATCCACCAGATGGCTAACAGCTACAATTACTTATTGGAGGGGGAGGGGGTTGGCCCAATTTTGAAAAACTCGGTGGGGGCCTCATAGCTCAGTCAGCCAGAGGGATGGCTGTAATAAAGTTCTTCCCTTTACTGGCGTAGGTTCGAATCCCGCCGAGGCCACTGAGTTTTTCACAAATTGGTCAACTGAATTAAAACATTTTTTTACAAGAAGATTTACACAAATGACGATTTTCTTATTTCTAGAAGACTAACTGACTTCAAACGAGCACCTAAATGGAATATGACACCCCGGAGGATGACTGGGATTGGCTGAAACTTTCAGTGAAAACTCAACGAGCAGATGTATATTAAGCAATTTGCGCGTATATTCTCCGTCTGTGAGTACGTTCGATCGCCGGTCCTTATGGGACTCAGGGACCCGCGAGTCACTGAAATCTGCGAATATTGGAGACCTCGCTAAAACTTTTTATAATTGCTTATTTTAGTATTTAAATGTGAACTACGCGGTAGATTTGCTAGCTCATTAATTGTCAAACAAAATTCCGTAATATTTTTTTAAAGTCTAAAGTTCAAAAGATACCATTTCTTGAAGTATTAAATTTAAAGAATGCGTAATTTGCTAGCGAAAAAGTACGATAAATAATTTTTTATGCATGTTTTCCAAAAAATATATTTGAATCTATAAAGCAGTCGAAATTTATGGGAAAAAGGCATACTACTTAAGTAGTCACTTATTATAGTCCATGCTTTGTCTTGGCGGTCAGAAAGAAGCTCATTAAAAAACCGGTATCCTGAAGTGTCCAAAATATGTTGAGATTAGGTAATATGATCATCTCTATTACAACCATCCGCAATTAATATGCGCAAAAGTAGCTTGTGTAGCCCATCCAGGTTTTTTTAACCCCAGTCCACTGTCTTACGAGACTGGTGGGATTTGGAGGTTTATGGGTAGGGAAGAAGGATGGATAGTGAAAAATGCATAGAGAAATAAGTCTTAAATTCCTAAATTTAATTAAATATGGTAATTTCGGGCGCTATATAGCGCCGGCATAGAGCGCGTAAAACAAAAAATGACATATTTTAAGCGAGTTGCCCTATATCAAGTGTAACGAGCCGAGGATGTCGAGGTTGGCACACACACGGAATGATAAGAGACCTGAAGATGTTTCGGTCATTGGGAGCGGCGATCAGAGTTGCTAAACACCATACCAAGCATACGAACGGAAAGATTATGACAAAAGATCGAAGGAATGAACAGAATCTACTCTACTCGATATAAATGTATACATACACGGATGATATATAATGTACATTAAGGAAATGCATTATGCGGATAAATGTCTCATCTGGAGTGCGGGGTGTTCTCTCATGTCCGTTCAATCACTGGTGGGGAGCGCAGCGCTGGGGGCAACTGCAGGGGAGGGACGAGGGAGTGCTAACATAGTGCGAGGGGAAACGATACGAGTACGACGGCGACGAGTTGTGGGGTGGGGAGTCAGCGGTTGTGAAGGGGTACAGGCACCGGCATCTTAGCAGACAGTCGATCACATCACCTCCATCCTGGGTTCGCGTCAAAAGTGCCGACCTTGGTGTACTAAAACAATCATTCAATCTCTTGGGTTGTTACGCAAGCAAATTCACGGTACTAAACTGTAAACGCAGCCCAAACACCGAAATGTAAACAAGCGGAATATTAGTAAAAGAAAAAAATTTTAAACATTATGACAATGTCAAAATAAGAATTTTGTAAAGAAATATTTCACAGAAAACAAACATAACAGCATTTGGCGCAAAGAAAGCCCTCTTAAACAAAAGGGGGCAGCCAATGCAACACGCAAACATATTTACAAAACCCAAAATTCTTACTTCAAAAACTAATCCTAAGGCTTACCCATATAACAAACACTAGCACTAAAAACTAACCCTTTCCCTAAACCTTAACCCCAAAACTCTAACGCTAAAGGCTAAACCCTAAATCTAATCCCCAAACCTAACCGTAAACCCCAACCCTAAACCCCAACCCTAAACCCCAAACCTAACCTTAAACACTAACCCTAAACCATATCCCTAAGTCCGTAACCTAAACCCTCAGCCCTAACCCTTACCTTAAACCCTTACCCTCAACCCTAACCCTTAACCCTAACTTTAAATCCTAAACCGTAACCATAATCAGAACCCTTCCCCTAATCCTAGCCCTAGCAGTGCAGTAAATATGTCCTTAATAAAACCATTGATAAATAAATAACGCCTACCAAAACTTCACACTAAAGATATGTTTTTAATAGCAAGTGGAACAGTTGCTTTTTATAAGTGAGATAAGTGGGATAAGTGTAATAGCAAGGCTGGATAGACGATGAACGAGAACGGTCGATTTAAATTAGTAAAGGTAAATAGCCTACTGAAACAAATAAAGTAGTTATTTTAGTGTGTCATTCAAAAATGGGTTCTGAAGCTACGGTTACCTTAGCATGTTCCAATCGAAAACGCATTTCAGAATTCCGGCTGCCAATGCATGAGATAGTGAAGCTACTGTAGGAGTATGCCCTATGTATTTCATGTGGAAACTAGATTTGCTATTTCTGGAAATATTAGCTTGAAAATCTCCGTCATCTTACAATTTTGTCCCAGAATCTCGCTTTCATAAAGGGCGATCTCTGTTCAGTCATTTTATTATTTTTGAATTAACGGGGGTTAGTCATGTCATGTCGATTGTATCTCCAACCCCTAGCCGTAAACCTCCCTTAAGCACAGGGCTCGAAAGTCAAATGACCATTTGAAACATCATCCGCTAGGTTACCCGGAGTGTCGTCAAGGTTTACTGCTGACTTCAAATATTATTATTACTTTAATCATCTGCCCCGCCACCACAAAGTATAAAAGGCGAAACACGTGTCATTAAAGTCTACGGCCCTCACCACCCCCGTCGCCACGACCTCATGCTCCATCATACGCAACAGTAAGCTAAGCGAGGGAGGAGGTCATGTACAAGGTGTTAAGTTATGGTCGTTTTCTCCAGGGCCTTACATGCCACGACTCTCGAGGCTCACGTGGATTCAGGCGCTAGCACCATTGACTCTGACTGTGAAGACCAGCTTAAAATTTGTGAGATGGAAAATCCCTAGCCATATTGTTTTCCTACCGTTGTTTTATAACTTTAAACGCAGTTTTGATTCACACTCTAATGCGTCCTTTCAGGCGTTCACTCAGAATGCACTATTAGACTTCGGCGCATAAAGCTTCGATGATTAATAAGCCTTGGCCACCAAATGGTGTTGAGGTGCGGTGCTAGATGACGATTAGAAATATTAAGAAAGGGTCTCTACAGTTTTCAGATCCACATCTTTACATGCCGCATAGCTCGCATGGAGACGACCCGCAAAAAACTTAAAGCAGTCACCGAAGCAGATCAAAGCTTCTGCACCCCGTAAGGGCAAATGATAAGTCGGTCGTAGGCAAAATGTCATTCTGGGCGGGACCGAAGCTCCTTGGTTGATAAGAACGATAGATATGCTCTACGGAAAAGTTTGCAGTACTAGTAACTCCTCATTCCACTTTCCTTGTGGCATTTGACTCCTTGGCGGTTTAGTATCGTCGATAACACGAAGGTTTTCCAAAAAAGAATTCAGGGAAGGTTGAATAGGTTAGACCAGATTTTACGAAGCGAGAGAGAGAGCGTGCAGGAGGCTCTGCAAGAAGTTGCCACAAGCTGTCTCTTCCGGTGGCACTGTCGCCAGCACTGTCAGACGTTTGTATTTTTCGTCCAGAGGCAAAGCGTGGGTGGTTGCGACGAGCCGAGGAAGATGGAAATGTTGACATGCATCACGGTGTCGCAAGCCGGAAATAGAGTCAAGCGCGTGGGCGTTGGTTGTCACGTGCTAATACGCAAGGCTTAGCAGGTGAAAGTAATATGAACTAGCGGCACTGATCGCGGCAGCGGACTTCCACACTCACCAAATGCCTTCATCTTTTTTAGTTGAGGAATGAAGTGCTGAACCGAGTTCCTATCGTTCAGCATAACTTACTTACATAGTTTAGTTTGCTTTGCAGCGGTCGTCGTTGTCTTATCTGGTAGTGTTTTGCGTGTTTGTCGTTTTTTTTCACGGACCATCGTCGTCGGCTGGCCGTCCGGTGGGCGGCAGACATGAAATTCCAGGGCGGACGTTTTTTCTCCACGTTACCTTGCATCAAGAATGGTGAAGTGGAAATGATAGAGTTCGGAGGTTATTTATAGTAGGCCAACCTGTCCTGCCTAATGAGGACGTAAGCGTCGCCAAAAAAACGTGTCCAAATTTTGGATTTGTGCTCCTTCGACTCTTTGGAGAACTGCTGCATCAATTAGCGCGGAGAATGATGAGCTTATCGGCGTGCCCTTACTCTGTTTTATTACTGGCAAACGTTGGGACCGCGAAATACGCGTATTTCTGGGTAATTTCCCTTCGTCAGTCGCGGACACCTGACTCCAGTATAGCCGCAGAAACTGTTGCCACAATCGAGTTTTGAACCCGGGACCAGTGAGCCCTTACTCTGTTCCTGTGGGCAAAAAAAGGTAAATAATGTTATGCGCTAGTGGCCCATGAGCTCTGTCAGATCGTGAAATATGTGTCGCCACTGTTATCGAGGGAGGTTTGACGCAAAGTGTTTAGATGGCGAGGGCTTCTGGTATTGACGTGAAGAACGAGATCACATAAAATGACACTATGCTGTCATTCACTTCCATTGTGACCGCATTTATTTCGTCGAGGAACTGCACTGCTGAGTGCACCGTTGTTTGCGAGTCCATAGTTAACAATGTCAGCTTCTGGAATAGCTAATTTGCAAGCCAATGTATGGCCTTGTAGGAAGCTAAGCAGTATTTGTACTCAGAGCACTAAAATCATGAGGCCCAGTTCCCTTTATGTAGGGAGGAGGAAGGACCTCAGCAGAAGTCATGTATACTGTAAAGAAACCTGGTGGGGTGCAGAGTATCCGACGCGCGGCAAGCTCCGGATCTGCGCGCACGCCTGTGTGCTAGTGTAGTACGTGTGTAAGTAAACAAACTTCATGCGAGGGTGAGTCACTGGCCGCTTGACCAGCTAATTGGTCGATAGCAGTTCCTGGTCGCCTGTGATTGGCTGTTTGAGAAGCACCTCGAGAACTGTGACCACGTAACTTCTTGCACGGTGTGGGCGTCAGACCTAGAAGGCGCTACAGGTGTGCCTTGAAGTTGGACAATGGGTCGGAGACGGACATCTGGTTTGTTTATTTTGAGAGACCGTAGAATAGAACCGTAGATGCTTCTGTGGGCTTTGTCATATGTAGCCGTTTTTGGTGGTTATAAACCCATCCTCCTTTAGCTCAGCTGACAGAGACCGGTCAAAACATGCCCTCGACAAAGCGGAAGATCGAAACAAAGCCCTGATACGCATCAACTATCTTACCTCTTACAAATTCAGTGATGCTACCAATCTAAAGTCAGCGCTGAATTTAGATTAGTAGCGTCACTTAATTTGTAAGAGGTAAGATAGTTGATGCGTATCAGGGCTTTGTTTCGGTCGTCCGCTTTGTCGGGGGCATGTTTTGACCGGTCTCTGTCAGCAAGCAAATTAACGACTTCGGTACCAGCTTTTAACTACTCAAACGTTCTTTGTTCCTCCTTTGGTAGGGAATGCATTTTTTCAGTGTAACACATTTGCGGGATAACTTGCTGTCAAAGGAGCTATTTGCCCCGATTCTGGGCAACAAATCTTCGAAGGAAGCGATGAAGGCAACCGAATCAGC
Source organism: Ligula intestinalis (assembly GCA_036362985.1). NCBI lineage: Eukaryota > Metazoa > Platyhelminthes > Cestoda > Diphyllobothriidea > Diphyllobothriidae > Ligula > Ligula intestinalis. The sequence goes on from JAYGXS010000002.1 coordinate 52,695,933, forward strand.
GTCAAAACGAAATCCAGGTTGCGGGGAATCTAATTTGAGTCTCAGTTGATGGGGCTTGTGCGGTCTGCAGTGCCATTATCTTTAGCGGTGGGCCTGCGTCCCTGTTCACACACGCATGTCATTCCAAACATAGCAAGGCGTTCTGCAGTGCGGTGGGGTGTACCAAGCACCCTAAAGTTCTGGGCGATATATCCATATTTACTGCAGTCGGAGGTGACAAGCTGGTATGAGCAGGCCTGTCATTAAACGACTATTTTGAAAAATTTATTCTTTAGAAACATTGTTTGTCCGGAAGAAATTTACACAAAGCAAAGATCACGAAATTAGCAGGATTTATTGATGTCATATTATTTCGCGACCTCTTATTCAACTGCAAACGGTTGTTGCATAATAATAAGATAATTAACTGTCCAATTAAGTATCAGCCTAAAAGGGTGAAAATTGGTAGCTAAAGAAAGTAAAAACTATTAGTCTTAGATTTGGGCGCATAGTGAGGAGGTAGAGGAGGGGAAGGTTATGTTCACAGCATGACAGTTCATGCTCATGAAAGCTTTTGGGATGTGGTTAAAGGGTGGGGCAGAGGACAGGGTAGCAGTCAGTTCTAAAGGGGACGAGGAGGGGTGAGAGGGAATAAGATTATCGAACGTTACTAATGCAAGGCGAGGTTGATCACATTGTTCAGCTGGTTACAGAGTTCTAGTTTTCTTCTCCGTATGGCAGCGGCTCCCGAAAATCGTAAGAGACGCCGGTCGTCGCCCGAAGTAAGACCTTAAATGCGGTCATTTGGGCCAGTGTCCACTAGGTTTTTCGTGATTTAAGTCTTAGGTATTTTATTTTTCGAACTTCGCAACCACGTCGGTATATGTTAAACTGACCGCGTTGTCAATTGCTTTCGCGTGCGCCCGATGTATTTGCATCAGCAACTACGTGTAAACTCACAATCACAGTTTGATGTGGCGTGCATAGGCAAGTGTATTAGAACTGGAAATATGCTTTCCCCTCTCTAGATCCGACATTTATTGACACGGTCCTCGGACACGGGCATGTTAGCATTTTTAGTGACGCTGCTTCCTCTGGACCAGTGGAGCAAGGGAAGGTGATGATCATGACCACGCACTGTATAGCAGGCAAAAACACTCAGGCGAAGCTGCTGAAATCTGAAGTGGGCAATTACTATGACCTGAAGCCGGCAGTAAAGCGCTGATAGCGCAGTTTTACTCATAGAACAGGGGCAATCTTCAAAGAAGGTTAAACCTGGAATACTGAAGAAAAGGTATGCAAGAAATGGGTGTGACGTCTGAAGGATTTGTTACCTATAAAATGCATACGGTGCAAACGGCTGAAACTCTATAACATGTGATGTATGCTCGCGTGCACATAGGAGATTAAGTGCCATACTTAACCAGTACTTAATGTGGGAGTACTGAATGGAAAAATACCATGTAATAAAAAATAAGGCAACAGTAGTTTAAGAAGTGCACCTCATATACCCTATTCCCAGAATTCAGTCCAACGAAGACAGCGGTTATATGGGTTTCATGGGTGGGGAATTAGGATAGGCAGTGGAATATACCTTAATAGCAGCTATACGCATTTTTATTGTATTAAGGAATGTGGTTGATTTATATCTGTAGCTTTTCCTAATCTGCATTATCGTTTTATGTACTGCGGAAAAAACTCGATTATCAAAATGCAGGTTTCTTGAAATTCCTAAAATAATAGAACTGGTGGTTAGGAGGTCGTCTTTTTCAACTTACCTCAGGTCCAACTTATCCTTCTGGAGTTAGGTTAGTTTAGTCTGCGGCGTCAAGGGCCGCGCACACCTCGAGTTTTTATGCGGAACGCCTTACTGTCAGCGACCGCGGGAAACAAATTCAACTACATTATTTCACATAACACTTACTTCTACAAATTTCCTTCCCTGTCTATCTTATTTCCCCACCTTCAAAACCCCTAAACCCACCGTTTTCGTAGGAAAAAATGCTGGGACTAGGGGTATATGAGGTGCACTACTTAAACCGTGCAACCGTGTGACCGTGCAATGTTCATTCAACTAGTGTTGCAGCTGTGTGTTTATTAATGTCCCTCGGGAAATAGACAATGCAGTCCCAATCCACTGTAGATTGTTATGCCCATTTTACGAAATATTTTTAATAGTGTTGGAGAACTTATGTTTTTTCTCACAAGGAAAATACACAAGCTATAGGCTGAAAATCCTCAACGCAAAGGCAATGCGACTGGAAATAAACGTTTTTCAAACCTGAATATATCCCTCCTTTGTGTATATACCTCGAAAAAGACATGCTTTTCTGTCAATAGGAAAAATAAAGGTTTACATACCTTTTCAACAGAATATTTCTGGGGGCATCGAATATCAATGGAAGTTTCCACAAATTCGCCAGCCGAAACAAGCCAGGGTTGGTGAATCCTGGGCGAGATCGGAGTACACCCATTTACTAATTTACATCCCGATCGAAAAAAAACTGGCAAGACGTGGACCTGGTGGCTCAGTGGATAGGACGGTCGTCTCTAGCTCACTAGTCCCGGGTTCAAAACTCGAGTGTAGCGGCAGTTTCTGCGGCTATACTTGAGTCAGGTAACTCTGACCGATGAAGGGTAATGACCCAGAAATACGCATATCTCAGAGTCCCAACGTTTGCCAGTACTAAAAATAATGCATACTGTTTACGTAGTCCTTTTTACCAAGCTTGACTTTTGCAAGTGGCTAAAACGACGTGCATTCAAAGGCCGGCATATTGGTGTGTCTGAGATAGTGCTGCAAGGTAATTACTCTTCCAGCCGCATCCAGGTATTCCTTCCTAATTGACAATGCAGTCAAAAAAATTGGATAAAACCTGTTGAGATCAGTCATTTTATGACCGATTTTTCAAGCCTTTCTGAAATGGAAGTAGTTTGTCAAAGTGCGGTGTCACGTGCCGGTACTAAACTACCCATTGGCTTTCGTTTGTTTATTTGAGCGTCTGGTTTTGGTAATGTTTGCATGAGCTAAAAGGTCTTATTTACAAAAAACCATAAGTTAGTAAAATTCCGTTTGAGTGGCTTCGAGTGTGCTCGCCGAGGCAGTTAGATGTGCTCAATGGCACTCAAGAGGCCCACTTTACACCACGCATACATGTCATTCATGCACCTGTTCTCAAGAAAGTATTCCTTTGATTGATTTAAAATTATACTGAAGAATACCGCTTCAGCTCAAAGGCTTAGAAAATAGAGGCCTTCTGCAGCCCCTTCACTCGACCCCGAGTTTGGCGTTTTTCATTGTTGAGTGAATGTTAGAAAACGTTGTAGTTGCATTTAGGTCTAACTTAATGACCTGCGTTGGCCGCAGCTACCCGTCGGACAGTTTAGCTACGCCGATTACTTGTAGACTGAAGAATGCAAATCGGTGACCTAAGCATGCCAATGTCTGAGTGCACATCTCTTACCAGGTCTTGTGCTCGCCTTCGCATCAGCGATAGTCTCTGTGTCATGCCACAACAGGGCACGAGACAAATACGGCAGTGAATACGATTAACAGTTGAGAAGATGACGGTTTGACGACTTCCTTTGAAGAGGCGGCAGGTGATTTGCAAGAGACCTTGAAACTGAACGAGTTGTTTGAAGGAGGTGCCACTTTAAGCGCGAACGCGTCTGGTAGGACGAAGGTGCTACTCCATGTCGGTGGCCCCTTCCCTTCTACCGCCGACCCCTCCCCGCAACTGAAATCAGCTCTCCACACTATGTTGACACCTCCCCAACCTTTCCCTGTAGTTGCCCACAGCGCTGTATTCTTCACCGATTGTGTAGCGGACATTTCGTAACCGTCCTTCATTCAGACAGGTTGTCCAAAGCTGTGGCGCATCCTACTGTTCACTTGTTCCATTCCTATACATCTGATTCGTACTTATCCGCATTATACGATCACCACTATCCCATGTCATTGTGGTCACTCACTCCACATAGCCGAGCATGTCCGAAGGCCCACTGATGGTAACGCGTACGTCCGTACTAGATGCGGCCTCTGCAACAGCCAATCACAGATCCGCAAATGCTGGTCTCTCCCGACGGCGAATAGGACGCATGCACGCCTTGATCGATGCAGTCTGTCCGGCCAATAACCTTTGAGGCAACCAGACGATGCCCGTTCTCGCTGCCGCTTACATGCCTGCTGCTAAATCCGCACTTGGACCGCGGCTGGCTCTCCTGCTGGTTGTAGGCTCACCAAGTCAAATCTCTGTTCATCTATTCTTCGCTCCCTTGTGTACACAATATACTTTTCCCACTACTCCGGATTTTGTCGACTTCTCTCCAGCACTAAGTAACCATGGTCTGAAGATCGCATTAGCTGGGTTTTAATCCACTTGACCCCCCTGCGATATCTTATCCCATTTTATCGCATGGGCGTGTGCTGATGGCTTAACACCTCTACTCAGTTCTGCCTTAGCCAGGATTTATCCTCGGCATCTGACGTTACTCGGTGTGTGCCAACCTCGACATCGTCGGCTCGTTACAGATTGTTATGAGCCCATGCACGAAGCCTACATTTATTGGTCGTAGCATGCACTCCATAGCTTCCGAGATTATCGGTTAACTTGTTCAAAATTTCGGTTTTTCCCGAGTTACCGTTCATTTCGTGGAGCTTCCAGTGGAGCCGACTGCAAATGTAACTGCGGGGTTATGCACTATAAATGAACCGATTTTCAAGATACTCGTACTCTTGTATTCCGTTATCCTCTGCATTGCGGAGTTTTTCACGCCAAATGGAACAAGTTTTGTGTGGTATAGGAGTTCATGCTGTTGCGGTCGAGCTTCTTCCGGATGTTGTTGCTTTCAGGAAGACACTACTAACAGCAGGAGGTCCTTCTTGCCTCTTGAATGTCGACCTCCAGCATTGGAATCTTCCTTATATCTGTGTCTTCTACTGGGAAATGCACCTGCGTGAAACTGAAGTGGACTCTACAGGTGAAATTTACTGACATTTGTGTCAGCTAATTGGCCTAACTCTTGCGGTTACGATCTTCCAGGTTCGGTTCCTTAGGAGGAGCTCGAGTCATGAGAAGGCCAAGATGACAGGAAGATTGTATTCTGTACGGAGGGGTTGAAAAAATAGGTAGTCGGAGATTTGGCAGGTGTCCGAGCGTGAGAATGTGGGGACGTCAACGCTGCCTGCGGCCGCTCCCTGGCGGGGGGGATTCCAGGGTGGTGTCTGGAGGCAGACACCGCATTGAGGTCTGTGTCCTGCTGAGCCGGCCAAAGCAAAGTAGTAAATGAAATCTTAATATCAGTCATTGTTGAGATGTTATTAATGTTGTGGGATACGATGTGGTCCGACCAGGTAATAGACGATAGACCGTATCCCAACATTTATGAGCTAGTTTATATGATAAGGCGTTGAAGGCCATAGTGTTAGGGATAATTTACTAAAATGTAACCAGCGCAGAATGTAAGTAATATGCAAGTGACTCCCAGACAAGTGCAGCCCAACCATGAATAGGCCGGAGTCCAGAGGCACAGTCCGGCAAGTGGTTCCCCGAGTCCGGACAACTACAACCGAACAATTCATCCTCGGTTCTGGGAGTGACTGAGCGTAACTCCCCCACAGTAAGCTCCTGGCCTTGAGAAGTGGTTAGTCAGTGAGGCCAGACAAGGGGTGACCTTGAACAGAGGTTTTGATATCGTCTCTTGCGCACGCGTGGTGGTCATGCCAGCCATGATCTGTCTCCGCGACGTCCGAGGAAAACATAGCTAGGAAGTACAAGGTCGCTACAATGTAGTAAATTTTGTCATGTAAAATGACTATTACAATGTGAATTTTTCATTCAAATGCCATTACTAAATATTCTGACCATTTATGCACGTGTTTCTGGCAAATGGTAAGTTGGCCAGACTGCGATAAGGGGTAGAAGCACCTCGCACTTCATACTGACCCACATTAAGTCTTTGTAAGACCCTGGCGCAAAGATGAGCAGTCCAGTACTAAAGGCACATAGATCACCTGCTATCTTCATTAGTCTGGAGGGGCTAGCAACGTTTCGAAAGAGGCTGTAGGGACCAAACTTCAAACGTATGTTAAGACGTTGAGCCTCTCACTTCTCGCGACTGCTTGTACATGAGCACCGGTTTCGGCCGGACCTGATCCGGTCTGGCCAATCATCTCTTCGAGACTGACTCACATGACCTGGCTTACAACGCCATGACGACAACCCAGTGTCTCACACTCCGGACGCTACCCTCGCGTCTCCGGACGTGCACTCGTGCGACTGTCGCAGGGGGCTAAGTAAGTTAAGCCTTACCAACTGCGATCTTCGGGAGAGACGAAGTCAGTGGAGGCCAGAATAGAAGGAATTGTTTATTGTGTACACAAAGGAACGAAGAATAGATGGAAAGAGTTTTGACGTCGGAGCACACGTCATTCCGCTGGAGTGCTGCTTTCCGAAGTGATGTCTAGCGGCCGAGGGTGGGGATAAAGGGACATGTTCGAGTAGTGCTTGGGCAGAGAAGCCTACAAAACAAATTGTTCTGCTTTGACGGAATCACCTCACCGACCGTACTCGAATATATGGATCACCGAAGTCATCCCGACTGACTGGTCACTGTCCATTATTTTACCGATACCGAAACGCGGTGACATGACACTATGCTCAAATTACCGCGGCATCAGCCTCATAGATATAGCCACCAAAATGTTTGCGACCATCCTTCTTCGTAGATTTTCGACTAAGCGCAATCTTCGTACTCGTCCTAACCAAGGAGGATTTCGTCCAGGTAGAGGATGTATTGATCAGATCTTCATTTTACGCCGCATACTAGAGCACAGACATCAAAACCAACAGATCACCACTGCCTGTTTCATTGACTTCAAGACCGCCTTGGATTCTGTCGTCAGAGAAGCTTAATGGCAAATCTTGCTTGCTGACGGTCTCCCGCCAAACTTGCTCAATGTGATCAAAGCTCACTATAGCACAACATCAGCCCGAGTAAGAACCCTTGGTAAAGCGTCAAATTCTTTCCCTCTGACTTGTGAAGTTCGACAAGGGTGCCCTCTTTCTCCTGTTCTCTTCAATTTCTTGATCGACTGGGTAATGCATCAGTCAATTCTACCTGAGAGGGGTTGTGAAATCAGCCCTGAATTCAGAGTACCTGACCTGGAATATGCCGATGAAATTGTCGTACTCGGTAAAACTTCTCAGTCACTACAGCCAACGCTAGACCAAATCACCAGCTTCGCTGCAACTGTTGGGCTGACAAGAAATGTGCGCAAGACGAAGCTCCTGACTACGTATCTGGGCACAGCACAACCACTGTTTATCAGCGGCCAACTCATTGAAGAAGTAAGCTGCTTCCGCTTTTTGGGTTCGAATATACTAGCCCATGGACAGGACAAAGACGAAATCAAGAACCGAATCGCGCAGGCTAGAAATGCACTTAGGCTGCTAGCCAGACCACTCTGGTCCCGCTCAGACATCACCTTACGTACTAAGCTGCTGATTTACAAAGCATCAATCAGGCCGGTGTTAGTATATGCCTGCGAAACATGGCCAGTGAGAAAGGCAGATATCCTATCGCTCGAAGTCTTTGACCGTTGGTGTCTTCGACGCCGGCAGGATCGAATCTCCAATGTTGAGCTATACTGCAGATGTTTCAAACTACCAAGTCTAGCATCGTTCATCCAGCATCGAAGATTGCAATGGTTTGGCCATGTTCTGCGCAAACCATCGACGGACCTCTGCAGTTTGGTCGTGAACCCCTCTCGTAGTGCAAACCGGAGGTACCGACAAGGCGGTCAACTGAAGACATGGCTCAGCACCGTTAAGTCGGACGTCGAACAGATGGGCCTCGTAACCGTTTACGGCTTGTGACATTGGAACGAAACAATGGGTTAAGATCTGTGAAGAGCTCGCTTCTGACCGCTATTCGTGACATCCGTCAAGCCGATTCATCCAACAACAGGACCTGATCGGAACACGTACAAGTAAGTGCTTGGGCAGCCGCGAGAATCTAGACGCACGTGTGTGTGTTTGAGTGGAAGTAGGTCAAGTCTCTGCAGGTCAGCGCGTCTGTACGCGCTGAAAGAGGTATTGAATGACCTTGAGGCAGCTGGCCTTGAACAATGACGCTGGACAAAGCAATGGAGGGCGTCGGCCGGCAGCGACCACTACACGACTGCCAGCTTCTTCCAACCTTTTCGCCCCCTAGTTCGGTAAAGAATATGTAGGAGCCTGCCCCCCCCCCCCCCCCC
>JAYGXS010000002.1:52704568-52721218 GCA_036362985.1 Ligula intestinalis
GCCTTTCCTCCTATACGGGTTCAAATACCGCCGAATGCCGCGAGTTTTTTCACAATTGGGTCAAATAAATTATCCGAGGAGTGTTGTGTCTGGTGGCGTAGGCCTTATCAACCGAGGCTGGAGGAAAGGGGCGTATTCAAGCGGCACTTGGACAGTTGCGATTACCTGGACGCACATTTGTGTGTCCGAGTGAAGTGCAGTCATGTGTCTGCAGGTCAGTGTGTCTGAAAACGCTGACTGAGATAGTGGATAACCTTGAGGCTGTTGGCCTTGGACAAGGAAGCTGGCCACAGCAATGTGGGGCGTCGACTACATTAACACAGTGGCCCACGTGATTCCTCCGGCAGACACGTTGTGGTGATTGCCCTCTGACAACAAGGAAACCGTGCGCTAATTACTTCGGAACTAGTTAGTGTGCGGATAGCTTACGTCCGACTGAAGGGTTACTTCACAAACATCGCTATCGTTTCCCCGTACGCACCAGCTTCCACTGCCGAGCAGTGCGACAAGGAGACGTTCTACTCAGAGCTGTAAGCATTATTTGAAGAATTCACTCGTCGCGATCTGCTGATTGTTACCAGGGGTTGGAATGGCGGGACTAAACCTAGTGACTCCACAGTCATTTTAATGGCCACTTTAGACTTAGTTCTCGACGTGAGAATGACGAAAAATTGCTGAAATTTGCTGATCAGAACCGACTGGTTTTTTACGAGCACGTGCTTCCAAAACCGCAACGAACATCTGCTAAACCGGCATTAAAACGACGGTCACATTGAATATATTTTCGTCAGTTCAGGGTTACAAAGCTGGGTCCATAATAAAGATCGCTGCATAGTGCCGAGACTATTAATGTCCATTGGTCTGATCACGTTCTCGTTCGTACACACTTGGAAAATTACCTCTCATTCGTGCCCAAAATACCGCACGTTAGACGCCTCGGTGTCGCCAAAATTCCGCAACGCAGCACTGCCGAGGCTATCGCAGGGGATTAAGTAAGTTAAAAGCTAGCAACTGCGATCTTCAGACCATGGTACCTGTGGGATGGATTTACTGCATACATAATTCCAAGTTGCTACCACAGGTGACAGTGAACACAGACGAAGTCAGAGCTAGTATTGAAAGCTTCCAGTCATGCCTGAGAGAGAATGAAACAGCGGTGGCAGTCGCTAAAATAGGATTGCGGGGCAGATTCAAGTGTTCTTCTTCAATTTTCTGCTACTCATGTCTCTGATGACGAATCCGCGACGGATATCGAAACGTCAGGCGAATAAACATATTGTCCCAGCGATCGAGTCTTCTTCTTCTTCTCAGACCATGGTTCCTTAGGAGAAAAGGGAGAAGTCTTGGGAAGGCCAGAATGTTAGGAATATTTTATTATACATACAGACGAACGGAGAATAGATGGAAAGAGTTTGACTACGGAGAGGACGTCATTCCACCGGAGTGGCGTGGTTCGAAGTGATGTCTTAGCATTATGCATCCGAGCGGTCAGCCGTCATTGACAGGGCCTGCGTATGCGTGCAGGCGTGTGATTCGTTGCCGAGCCAGGGAACAGCTTTGTGGAATCTGTGATTGGCTGTTCCCCGAAATCGAGAACAGCGGTCATGAGCTTTTGGCAAAGTCCGCTTCGACGCGAGCTAGTCACGACATAGGCGCGCAGGCCAAAGGCGCCATGCGTCAGGGGCTGCTAGGGGCCACAACCAGTCCCTGAACAGAGAAATCCGATCCTGCTGTACAACCCGAACCGACGGAGAAGACAGAAGCTAATGTTAATCACTAAAAAATCACTATATGGAGCAGCTGAGAAAATTTTTGGATACACCCAGCGAGGCGCAGTGATAGAATCAGCGGAAGAACCCTGCAGTTTTTTGCTTAGAGAGCTCGAGCCAGGTGCTGTAATGATGACTCGTTCCGCAAACTCCGAAAGATGTCGGCAAAAAACGAATAGAGAGGGGGACTAGAAGTAATACTGGACTGGAATAACGACCTCAATGCAGGAGGCCTCGAACGCTGGCGATACTCGAATATTCTACCAACTTATCTTCAAAGTTTTTGGTAAAATCTCTTCAGTGGGCAACTAAGTTCGTGATGTGAATGGCGGCTTTATTGCCTACAAGTCGGCCAAGGTAGATAGTTAGCGTAAGCTCTTTGAACACCTCTTCAAGTTCGATACTGAACCCAGCACCCCTTCGTTCCAGTCTACAGCGAGTTCTCGTTTCTATCTTGCCTATCTCCTGTCATGTGACCCGCCTTCTGAAGGAGAAGTCGCCGACACCATACAAAAGCTGTGAAACAACAAGGCACCTGAAGAGTATGGTATATTCGTTGAAATCTACAAGTCTTGTGTCGACACTCTGACGCCCTAGCTCAATGAGGTGATAAGACAAGCTTTTAGAGACGAGGTCGTGCCTAGTGACTGGCGCTTAGGCATCCTTGTACCTGTCTACAGGAAGGGGCATAAAATAAGATGCGAGAACTGCTGCGACATAAATATTATCGATGTTGCTATGAAGATCTTCACCATTGTCCTTCTCAAGCGATTCCAGCCATGTACGACTTTAATACAACGCCCATTCGAGTCGGATTCCACCCTGGACATTGATGTGCGGACCAACTATTCAAACTGAGACGCATCCTCAGATTCCATCATAGCTATCGCGATGGCACAAGGCAGTGTACCGTCAAGAATCCTCGCCACGCTGAAGGTTACTACCGCTTGACTAATGTAAGGGATTCTGGTTCATAATAACCTTTCAAAACCGTTAGTTATTCGGCCTGGCGTTCGACCTGGCTGTGCCCTGTCGCTCATCGTATTTTACTACGCCATGGACTGGATTCTCCGGAAGGCCCTACGTGAAGATGACGGTATTGAGCTTGCACCAGGAAAGAGGTTGGCTGATCTCGACTATGCCGACGATATCGCTTTACTAGCTTCGTGCTTTGGCGAGCTACAGTCAATTGTCATGGGTGAACGGGTTTGCTAAGTCTGTCGGTCTGTCTATAAACGCTAAGAATACGAAAGGGTTTTCATGCTCAAGCGAAGGCAGCTCGAGATTAGTGGTTGGCAGCTAGAAGAGGTAGAGAGTTTCAAAAACTCGGAGCGGGATTGCTGTCGAGTGGACAGAGTAAGGATGGCATTGTCTCCCGAATCGATGCAGCTCGTCGAGTTTTCTCAGGTTTTAGACAATGCCCATGAACCAGACGCGATATTTCGACTGTCATCAAGGTTTGCGTGTACCGTGCATCCATCCGGTCTGTTGTCCTCTACGGTTTTCAATTCTGGGCTATACATGTGAAAAATTAAAGAAAACTGGAGGTATTTGACCACTGCCACTAGAGGACCACCGTTCGTATGCAGCAAGCCGATCTCGCCCCAAATGAGACAGTTCGCACTCGCTGTGACAACATTGAAATTATAACCAAATCCATCCAAGAAAGACAACTGAGGTGGTTTGAACACGCTTTTCGTCGTCAACCTCAAGAGCTCAGTGTTACTGCCCTCAGTCCGACACCGCTACCCAATTGGAGACGTTGAAGAGGGGATAAACTCAAAACCTGGCTTAACGATAATGAGAGAGGAAACACATGAAGTTGATTTTGGTGCATGGGTGCGATACACGTGTCATAAAAACTGATCGTGAATAACTGTCGACATTATGTTTTCTACCCAAATTAACAGTGGACATATAATACATGATTATGGAGAGGAAGAATCCATAGACGGAAAAAGCGTTATTCGATAATTGGAGGTTTGATTAGCAGATGGTGTCATAACTGGGGGTACGAATTAGAAAAAAACACTCGCAAAGCGTCCTTGCAAGCTCTCCTCTGATAAGGAGGTAGGAAACAAAGTAGCGTGAGTGATTAATACCTTTTTTTTAATTAAAAGCAGTTGTAATGTTCCTTTGGAACAATGATTATTGATATGAACTACAAACTTCTTAAAGAACTAAGATTATTAAATTATAGTATGCAACCGAAAATGATAAATTCTGTAAAGAATGACCTCCAAATAAAAAGAAATAGAAAGTCGATCATTTTAAAAAGCACGCCTTTCAATAAAAGCTGAGGATGTCTGCATTTAAGGCTCAAGTACTGGTGATGAGTTCTAATTGGATACCTACCAAATAACTGGCTACCAATCTTTGCACAATTTTCTTGCCAGATTCATCAAATCACGGAATCCATAGTTCCAAACTCAGTCCACTGGATGTAAGTTTTCTTAAGTTCTTTTAACGGTCATTATTGCGTAAAGAAAGTCCAGATAATAAATATATTTCAAAAATTTCTTTCGCGGAAGGCACAACCACTCCGATCGCCTTCGATTGATTGCACACACAATAAACAAGGAGTTGGACACGGGAATAGGCAACCCGCCGGAGGACAGAGGGCACTGCGTTAAATTCCAGGACTTGGCCTATTCCCGTCTCATAACTATAACCCCAATCTCCTGCAACACCATCCGTAATGCGGAGGTACTTATTCCCATGCATCACGAAGCAAAAGTACATTAGGCAGAAGTAGGCAACACAAAAGTGGCTGGAAAAAAACTACCTCCAGACAGGTTTGCTTACATTATTGTAACCATTGGAGTCTAGCTAAGCTTTGGGTGTGTCCCAGTACAACAGGTTGGAGATAATGCTGGCTGCTGAAGTACACTGTACAACATCTAGCCCTTCCAGTACGGCTTATCTGCTTCAATATCGCTTCTGAACACTGAATAGCTCGTCTCTATGCCACTGCTAGAGAGGACTCCAGACCCGGAACATCAAAGCCAAATGGAAATCAATTTCCCTCTAAGAACAGGATATATCTGTGGACACCAGGCTCGCGTGACTCTCCATATTGCTAACACAGACTACCAGAGGATGAGTCTAGCAACTCAAGGGAATGGAGCGATAGACTTAAAGGTAAGGAATACTTAAAGATAACACCGCACGTTACTTTACATAACTAACTACTCATTTGGCTGAAGTAAGCCTGTGTTGTTCCATCGTTTCATATAATAGCGGACGTCAGTGCTTTTCAGACATTATGTTTCGAAGGCTTTTCTTGTGTACGTATTCAGTTTTCAACACTCCACTAACTCCCCACACGGAAATCCTAAGCGACAGAAGGTTGCTTTTCGGCTTTTCGTACTACAATATCTTTCCAAATTCGGTTAGCTCTCTTGGTTTCCTATTTCGATATACTCCATTGCCCATTACTATTGACCATTCGCCGCGTTAAAATGACCTTGCTTTTATTGATTCTATGAAAATTCAAAATGCTGTCTTCTCCAATTGTTTCGTTATTCACGCAAAGAGGAAAAGCAGTTGATAAGATCTCTCGAAATTTATTTGTACAAATAAATTCTGCCGTCTTCGCTGGGAAGATGCTGTTAATCTCTTAAAAAATCTTTTTGACATGCGGTTACTTTTCAGTTTATCGTATTACAATATCTGTCCAAACAGATTAGACGCTATTGTGAAATTTAAAAAAGTAGGACAAGCCTATCTTCCATGTTTTTACTTGAATCTCGAAAATTCAATAGAGAATTGATGCACGATTGTGACCATTTCTCGGGTACTATTTGCACAGTTCTTGCTTCTTATTGGTTACATGACTCATTTTAATTACCGAGCGCTCCTTCTGTTGCCAAACTTTAGACTACTTAAATAATTGTGCTTATCATTAACTACTTTCACACGCTCTAATTTTTGATTATTTTTTCTCTGCCCCGACATGCCGCACCCATATAACCCCTTTTTACCACCGGTGCCTGATTACACAGACATGGTTTTTTTCGTTTCTGTTTTGTTGCTTACAAGGAATCCTTACTGACTTAAATTTCGCAGTGGTACACTGTTTGTGGGTTCAAAGTTGAGCTTCACCAAGAGCCGAAATTGAGGTATTAGAGACTGGTACCTGTCACTAATTTGAAATTGGTCATCACGGCGTCCCTAACTTTTGCCGCTAAAACATCTTGCTAACTACTTTACTTGCTACCGTTACCATTAGTGATTTCAAATCACGCAAGTTGCTGGTCTAGGCAAAATTATTTTAAAATACGTGCATTACATCCCAAAAGAGGTAAAAATACCAGCCCAAATTTCATTGGAAAATCCTCAGCGTAAAAACTATTTGATTAATTTCTGCGTCTAAGACGGAGGACTTATATTTGCAAGCTTCGCGTTCCTTATGAATGGAAAACCCAAAGAAGAGGTGTTCTGCTTGATTATTAGCTAAAAGTCAAAACACGCATGTTTCTCCAGTAATTTACCACTGCATGATGACACAGCTCAACTATTCATGTTAACTTTCGGGCTGAGCCCGAAAAGGTTTGTACCGAAGCATCAAATCCACGTTCGTACCTTAATTTCATCGGGAGTCAAAGCAAGACAACGATATTTTTAGTGGATAGGTTGATCGAAAACAGCAGGGTATTTAAACCGCCTTAGCCACCATTAACCCCAGGGTCGTGTAAAACGGAAATTATGGTAAGGGTGTGGCCTCATCGCGGACAAACAGCAAAAACAAAGTGCATACCGAACCAATGTATCTTTCTAGGCATATATATACTAACAAAAGTGAGAGCGGGGTTCAAATATCAAGGGGTCAGATTCCAATTATACCAATGCATCTTCACACTTCCGACCACGTCACGTTAAGGCGAACATGAAGCGAACCGACCTAATTGTCGGAACCCTTCCCTTCTACCGAACCCCTGGATATAACCAGAATCTGACCCCTTGAGTTGTGAATCCTCTCTCCTTGCTTATTTGCTCTTGATTGAACGCTCAAACTTTCGTTACTCTACTCTCCCTTATATTTTTATAATTGTCTGACGATAAAAATCGAAAACATATGCTCGCTAAATTTGAATTCTTGAATGCTTAATCAATAAAAAGCATTTGAATAACAAAGCCTCAATAAAATCAACTTTGTACATGTCGTAATATTGATTTATTAGTTAAAAGACAGAGTGAGATATAGACAAGTAGTGGACAAATCGGAAAGACGTTTACTCCTCTAAAGCGAAATCTCGTCTAAAAATGTGAAGGAAATTTATTGGTTCAAAGTCAGTCAATTCGTCTAGTTGCCCAGCCGAGATTTTTGTAGGCATCCGGCGGGAAATCGAATAAAGGACTTATTGAAGTCAGACGCGTTAGAAACCATTTATAAACTTCTCCTACCAGATTTACAGCAAGCGTGCAAGTTAAAAGGCCCAAACGGTAGACAGCTGCGAAAGCATTTAAAACATGGAAAGCAGTTGGTGTTCCCAATTCAGTCGACATGGAGAGTTTATGAATATGAAACTTCAGTTCACGTATTTAACAAAACTGTCAAAAGGGTTGTATGCACGGCTAACAGGTATTTCCGGCTGAATTTCCCTTCTGCAATACGGGACTAGTGGTAATAGGAGTTAAATAAGTAGGACATATCAAAGGAAAAATAATTAAAAGGGAGAGCGTATAAAAGAAGAAAAAATAAGAACAATCAATGAAATAATCTAGGGCTTAGCAACAGGAAGCGCGCGAAAATAAAAATGCAACCAATAGGAACCAAGAACTGTCCGATCTGTCGCAGCAGCTTACGTCATCGGGTGACCCTGGCTATTACAACTTTCAGGGCCGGACCCGAATAGGAAGAGAAGCTGGACACAGTAGAGCAAGTATTGCACTATGCACAGGATGATCTAGATAATGGAGTAGAAAAAGTTGGAGCAGACGTCCGACGTCGCAGGAACAGGCATTCCGAGTGTTGGTAGTCACCATGAGGCCTTGCGATAGGACACACCTGAATCGGTCTTGAAGGTGATTGGCCAAGAACCAGGCTGCCACTGGTACGCGCCAGAGGTACGGCGTTGGAACAGGCGCTCGGAATAGGCCTCCTACGAACACTTACTTACTTCTGAAAACTAAACAGTGATGCTTCAGTAAATGTTAAATTTAAATTAGCATCGCTAAGGAGTTGTACAAACTGATGCCTTCGTTCCTTTGGCCTACACAAGCAATGTGTACCGCTCCGTGACTACAGTCTCGGGTGAGATTGGAGCTAATGTTGTTACCATTTTTACCGGAGAACACAGTACTGTTCAACTGGGTACCTAAATACGTCGTTCGACGAAAGCTCATCAATTACTTCGGCTAAGCGAATACGCAAAGCGAACCCGTAGCACAGTTTTAAGTGGAAAGTCAGACTCGTCGACAAAACCATCGGCAAGGCTATGTCCTCACTTCCTTTCATACAGCCCCATGATAACGGGGAGTGATGAACTAAAAATGAAGAACAGTCAGATATCAGGCGCTCAAATCTTTCTTATCTTTGACAGAAGAACTCCCCCCCCCCCGAGAAGAGTAGTTAATCCTCGATTTGAGGCCTTGTATTATTTTTCACTAAGTAGAACACAGTAAATAGGATATCGTGAAGTTTAGTCAGCTTAAAATCTGGGGGAAAAATCGAGATTGCCATTCTCAGACATTGCCACGATCTGTATGGTGAAGATGCTGCATCTTTGCACCATGTGCCTTATTAATCTTACCCCCCCCCCTCCCCCAGCAAGTGAACTGCAATATGACCAGGTAGTCTCCAAACCATAACAGTTTGACGCAGTTCGACTGTTTACCCGACGAGGCAGGCACGTGACTTGGGTGTGAGTGCAGCAATCCGAGCAAACGATCTGACAACGTGCAGGCCTCGTGACCGCACGCGCTGGTCTGATGAGGTGCGCGCGCGCATCGCCGGCGCTGCCAATCGATAGGCCCTCGCAGGCTTGGCTCTGGTGTAAGCGGGCGTGAATGCGCTGGCGCTCAGATCAGGTTAGCGTGCCAAAAAGGCAGAACAATTCACGCGGCAAGTAGGTGAGGCTGCATACACGACAGTCTGGCCATCGAGCGCCGTGGCAGCGGATTGCATCATCATGAGCCCGCCAGAGCTCGGCTGTTGAACCGAGCGTTAGTTTGCTGTGCTCTGTACGAAAGACCTAATACGAGAACTGAATGCACGTTGGCAGAGGTATACGGGAGATGGTTGGAACGTGACAGTGTGGAGCACGCGTCCTGTAGGCTTCAAAGTTGTTACTACTTTACTAGCTGATCGCAGCGCTTAGCGAACTTTTAAAGTCCTTTTTAAGCTAGCCACCTACTGTCAACTTATTGTAGCGAAGTGCCTGACTTACCTCTTCAATTTGATACATACCTACCCACAGCAGTGGGAAAACCATCGTAGAACAGTATCTGACGATGCAACTGCTGATCACTCCGAAAGCCACCAAGGAGAACATCGTTTCCCTCCCATGACGGAGCGACCTCTATAGAAGACTGTCCAAAAACCGAGTGTTGCCCTTTAGAACGCCTAAGTAACAAAAAAACAGGGGCTAGCATCTGCTCAAGTCACATCAGTGATAGCTCCTAATAATACTGGAGTCAAAAGCACTCTTTTATATCAAAAAAGAGAGCGGGTCCTGATACATGCTACGCGTAAAGGGAAAAACCATGATTGTGGAGAAGACGTGTGAAGGGCCAGAAACGGTTTCAGATCCAAAGGGAAAGCCCAAAAAAGACCTCGCAGATACATTCAGTACGCTAACGAAGAAACAGAGAATCTACTCGTCTGGCCGAGAACGGAACTCAAAACCCCTGATTCCATCGCATTTATTCCGGATCTAATAAATGAAACCTTAACTAGCATTCTTACGCGGAAAGGACTAGTCCTTGAATAAAACATGTTAGCAACTCCGAACGGGGTCAGCCAAGGATGGACGGAACAGCTTAAGTTGCCCGATCCTCAAATTTGGCAGCCGACTAGGACCACACGCCGTGTTTTGCTGGTAAAAGTTAAATAAGAATGTTTGCACGAAGCAAATAGTAACCGCTCCAAAAAAAAGCTCCTACTGCCTTGACAATCTACAACTAGGCTTGGTGACTAATTCTAGATGAACAACGCCTTAGTACAGACAGTATGAGCAGGAATACCTGCATCTTCGTTGAAGTTCAAAATAAATGAAAATTAGAGGCGTTGGTAGCTACATTCCGCCAAGGTGAAAGTCTAACCCCGTCACAGATATGTTTATTTACACAAGTGGCCGCAGCGTATACAAGCTGAGAGTGGCCTGTACACAAGAGAGTAGGGAAAGGCAAAGAGATCTTTGTTGATGTTGGAGAAAAAAAAGGAGAAATCAGACGGATCTGCAGTGCTTAGTGGCCCCGCGACCTCTAAACACAACATAACCGAACCTAGGCAAACTCGCATGGCGGTGAGAACAACGTAGAAAAAAAAACAGCAAAACAATCTAGAAAGCGGGTAGCAAATTGAAGTAGCCACGCTAGAAAACGCGCGTGGTATAACCAAGCGTTGTCTGTGGTAAAACAGTGCGCGGAGCCTCGCTTAGCAGCGTTTGTGAAACGGGGAAATACCATCCAGAGATCGCAGTGAGGGTACTGTCAGTTATCTGAAAGGGTGGGTTATAGTACATACAGATAAATATCCATTATGAAGTGAAGGATAGGGTGGGAAACATAAAATTGGTACTGAAAAAGGAAGAAGTTATCATACGAAAATAAGTTGGCTGTGTGTGTATGTGTACAGGTTGGGTGAAGCAATGGAACATTGTAGGGCAATTCGGAAATTGGGGAGAAAGGAGTTCATAATGAAGGTAGATTGGTGAATGGAAGAATCGTACAGAGGTACAGAGAGAGCGCGCGCCAAAGACACCGGTTTGAGCAAAGACAGAGGTGACGGACAAGGAAGAGCCGTCTGCCGGTGACAAGGCTAGAATCAAGCCCTAGCTATACCGTTTTGACTGCGTCCACTGGATGTTGATGAACAATTTCCTACAGTCCGACAGCGATAGGCGTTGATTTTACCTTCTTGTACAGGACTATCGTCAGGAAGGGAGTATGTTCGCAAAACAGGCTGAGTCTGAGAAGGACTCGAAGCTGAGTTAATATAGCGGCAATGGATACTGGGATGACTGGGGAACTCCTCCTGAACCTCGGCCAACAAGCCAAGCGTACCGTTGTTCGGCAAAGGCGGTCCAGCCTTAGTGAGCAGGGAAGACTCGACGGTTCTGGTCGGCTCAATGGAATCAGGCAATGAGACCGGAGCAGAAGGATGTGCAGCGCAGTTTTGAGGCGAGTGTGGTCGCTGCAACATCTCGTGATCAGGAGCGTTGAAGTGCTGACGACAACTGCCACAGAGTCCCATCGATCGGCCCACGTGCGAGGTCTCGTCGTAGGAGACCGAAAAACTAAGACAAACGTCACAGAATAATCGGCCGCAGTCTCTGAAAGATAAACAAAAAATCAATATTACATCATTGGCTGTCGGCCATATAAATCACTATAAGCTAAGTAACTGGCATGAGGTCGTAAATGCTATGGTTGTAATTAGAACGTCTGCTCAGGATTTATAATAATATATGCATGGGCAAGATGGAAGGGTGCAGTCAAGTTAGTGAAACAACAACACCATAAAACCGAGGTCCTACCAGTGTGTCTCTACATGGTAGTCATTCACACCAGTAGAGGCAGACACCGATCGGACAAGTGGAACAGACCAAACTAGTCCCATATTCCGGTAGTAGAAGCCGTGGACGGATGGCTAATTATAGGGCAGTGAAGAGACGAAATAAATATCAGATAAGTGGAAATTCCCGATAGCAATTGGCAGGACAATGGGCCTGTGGCTCCGTGGAAGATTGCAGGTTCGAATTTCAGGTCATGTATACCTACGGATGGTTAAGGCTGGCTGACGACAACCAATAATTAAGAGGGCTTTGGCAGATTTGAATAGTTCGATTGATCCAATTGTGAAAAGGGGAGGCTTGAGAACAGCCAACGTTTTAGCCAACTGGGATATCGAGGCCACACGGCAGCCTTGAATTTAATCCCACATGAGTCAATTTACCCGTACATCCTACTCCAACGTAAGGAAACCATCTCGATAGCTCAGTTGGCTAGAGTGTCGGCTGTACTCAAGCCTTTTCCTGCTGGTGTGGGCTCAAATCCCACCAAGGTCGCCGAACTTTTCACAATTGGGTCAATTGAATTCTGGAAATCTGCCCACCCAGCTTACTGCAACTTATGTAATCCACCTACACTGATACAGTAAGATGACAGCCCACGCAGGATTTTCTGAGCAATCTATCTAGAATCCAGTAGATGACTACCAGGTACCTTTAATTATTAGGAGGGGTTTGGACAAGTAATAAGCCAAAAATGGTCAGTCCAGTCTTCCTTGTCCTTGTCGTTACGTCCTTTCAGTAAGGCTATCGGAATTAAGGTAGTAGTGACTAGTGGGTCGAGAAAATATTTTGAGACAGACTACCAAGCACATAAGTTAACCTTATAATACGCAATAATGAAGTTAGTAGACACATCACCCCGCATGCACATAGAGACAAAACTGGTACAAGGTTTCAGGCCTCTGATACACATTAAATAGCTGCTAGAAATAATGCATAGTGCGCGCTGCCCTTTACAGTCTGGCAAACATTCCGTACTGCTTAAGGCGAGCAGTGTCCTCATATTTCCTCGTATAAGGTGTAATTAATGGCTTACTACAAGCCATCTATCTCGATTATGTGATCAGTTACTAGCAGACCAGTGCATGATGCAGATTTTTCTGCAGGAAGGTCTCGCGTACTGCAGTATCCAAACATGTACAGACACGATCAGACGCCTGAAGGTCGGCAAGAATTGTCAACGTGTGCGCGTCTTGACACCACCAAAACAGCAATATCGTGGGCCAAGTTTCGGGTCGACTAAGGCAAAGAAAGTGGAGACGGCAGGATTGTGATGTGGTTGCGATGCTTACCCGCATGGATGGGACAGCCTAGTGGCGCCAAACGGCAAATGACAAGTCCCACAGTCCGGTAGTACTGGGGTTATAGAGTCCACGGACGACGGCAAACAAGGTCCGGCGTCTTTTGCATCAACAACTTCAAAAGAGCTGACATCGGAGCAGATGCTATGACTACGAATAACGTCACGGCTGACTATTCGTAGCATTTGACGTGCACTCACTGGGCGCAATCTGTAATCATCCGTCAATTCTATAAGATCTTCGTCGGTGATTGTGTTCAAATTGTCAGAAAAATCCATTGCATCTGAGAGTGCCTGTGCAGAGAATGAAAAGGAAGAGATAAAATAACAGGGTAAAAGCTGTTCACCATCAGGCACTATGCTACTGGCTTAAGGAAAACGCGTGCATAACACATCTAAGGCAGTGAATCCAAGACAGCAGAGCTCAGAAAGGGGAGTCACGATAACGAAGTGATACTCTCGCCTGTACATTTGGGGGGCTAAAATACGGCATGAGTTAAAATGTGCCTTTGTAGCTCAATCTTCTAGGAATAAATTAACACATAACGGCCGAGGTTGGAAACCGGGAGAAAAGCGGTAGATGGGAGACCACTAACGGCCTGACGGAGTGGTAAAAACTAATGCTAATAGCGTCATCAAACATGCTCAGAGGGAAGCGGCAAAACTTCAGAGACTCAACCATTAGGGTGGATTCATAGGCGCGTTCAGGGCCTGCTCTGTTTCCGCTGCCAGATCCCACCGAAAGGCTTCTCTTGTGCCCAACCGGTCCTCGAATGGGCCGCCTACATTTAAGGGAGAGGGGAAAAGGCAAACAACGTTCAGACGGTAATTTTTCCGTCCTTCTCAAGATGGACCACTTGCATCAGCGAAAACAATTTGCGCGTGATTTCGATTACAGCACTATTGGCCGCATGCAGTCTCATCGTATCACAATCTTACAATATTCTAAAACGCCTGAGTCAGGACAATACACTTTGTGTTACGGCGATCGCACCGCTTACTTCTAAACCGCTTACTGAAACTCGCCTGTTCGCTTCTATCAGTAAGTCGACGGGTTGTATCCACATTATCATTTGACGTTTGTGAAGAGGGTGCACAGTACTGATAAACAAGAAAGAGTACACTTATCTATTTAGTTCGGAAATACCGGGACCCTGCTGCGATTGGAACGACGTGCATGTGTCCAAGCTTTCGATGCATTTAAAAAAGGCGTTCGGTCTGGAATTCAAATACTGCAAGACGCTTTTAGGAGGGGAGCCACAGAAGTTAAACAGGAGGGCAAGGAGTAATATTCGGTCTCAGTGAAGGACTGCGAAAAGTCTTTGGAACAAAGATTAAATAGGTAGACGGAAAACAGTTGTATGACGGTTACGCCTAAAGCCGCTGATGACACCAAAGAGAAAAGCAAGCTGTAAAGGAATACTGTGGCAAAGCGCACCTCTTCTAGAGAAAAGGACGGCCTAATGGAGGAGTTAAGGTCACCGTTGGGGCAGGCGTTAGTCTCGCCAGAGGAAAAGGTAGATCCGTCTCCGCTGTCACCACCACCTTGGTTACCGCCACGTCGAGCCTGAGACACAAGAAGCCTTTTTAGCCGTGCCACCTCTTTTTTTAGTGAAGAAATGGCGGCCTTCGTAGCCTCTCCTTCCGAGGTCAGTTTGCTGATTATGGATTGTTGTTGTTGGTGCAGCTGCTCTTCTTGGTAGTGCTTCTCATGTAGGCGCAAAGTAACAGAGTCCACACGCATTGGCAAGCCATCAAGATCTGAGGGCCATACAGAGCACAGTGGCTGAAAAAAAACAGAGGGATGAGCAGGTCAATTTTGTAGTTAAGGTCTGCTAGATGTTTAAGATCTATTGTATTACATGACGCAGTAGGGGATTTTACGCCGTAAGATAAACATTAACATGCTTTTGGGAAAAATACGTATTCACAAGATTGCAAACCTTAAGTGGAGAATAATCAAACCATTTTCCGATGAATATATGAACTACAAGGTTGGCATACACACACTCTCCCTGATTAGCCCGGATCTAAAGACTAGGAGTGAGACATAAACTCATGCCTTGAATCACATTCACGTGCATTTAAATCTGCAAGTGCCTCCGGACAGCAAGATTATCGGTCTGGCAATTCACTGCGTATTTAAGGGGCTAGTAGGTCTATCAGTGAGACTAAGATGCCATAAGTGAAGGAGCCACGTAAAGAAGACAGAAATATAAACAGACCAAGGGCGAATACGTAAACTCCATAAAACGAAATCGGCCGATCAACTCTCACTACAACTACAAAAACGCATTTTTGAGAAGCTAGAGGCTTCATACTTAAGGGCCGATATGGCGATTCAAGTGGGGCACAAACGTTTGCTGTAGACTGCGTAAAGAATATTTCGTGTACTACCGACACCAAGTCCTGCAAAGGGCTGATAAAAAACCAAAAACACAGTAAACTAAGCACAGATAGTAAAGCATGGGGCAATTTTCGGATTTAGAAAATGGCATTCTATCGGTCGGCGTAAACTAACTGAAACCGGATACGATGCCGAAGCAGTTTGCGACCTATGAGTTGAGAACTCTATGGTTCTAAACCTCGTCTAATTGTGAACCTCTAATTTGTAGGAAAGCGAGCAAATTTAGCGACTCAAACAGAAGCTATCCTATGAGAGTCCTATTAATTCTAAAACTGGGTGAAGTTCGTGCGAATATTCCAAAGGAACAACTACTGCGTCGTCTATATTTGATCAAACACTTATGCGGTTGTCTGCAGAATAGGTGTCGAAGAATACGGCTAAACTAAAGTTAACTCCTGAAGGTTTCTGCGTCTGTAAAAGCAAACGCTTTTGTTGGTTTTACCCTTAAAGAACCACTTTTCATAGTTTCTCAAAAAGCACCGGGATATTCGCAGGCAAAAGTTATGACTTTATTAGAGCAGCAACTGACAAGCTGATAGCACAGAATGTATGTAAAGTGAATGTGATTTGAAAGCTTTCAGTCACATAAGCCCAAGCTAGGGTGGTGAGAGAGCGAGTGATAGTGTTGACTATGGCTCTTAGTCACAAATGGAAAAAAATTCTAGGCGTCATTGAGCCGTATTCTGATACTTAAATGGTAATAAATCACAAACAGCCTCAAAGGTCAAACAGAGGAAGACAGAACATCTTCCTCAGGATCTGTTGTTGCTTGTTAATGCCAGTAAACTGCGGTTTCGAGGACTTGTTGGTATTTTCGATCATGAATGAGCTCCCAATCACTTCGTACAGCACCGTTAACTGTGAGAAAATGTTCAATTTAGGGGGCCAAACAAGACGCAACTGTAGTTATGGGCAATATTCGCAAAACTTGGGTTGTGCCATAAAAATACAAACGTGCTGAAAAGGAAAGAACATCAAATAGAAACACAAACACAGTTCGTGGTCAGAAAAATTATAAAAATACTATCGTCTGTCACAACACCACAAGCTGCAATGAATACCGTTCAGAGTAACCGGCTCGAACAAGAGGTCATGAACACAAAAAGGCTCGCTACTTTTAGACTACAAAAATAGGTAAGGAGAGTTCGAGCACTTATTTGCATGAGTGCTCGTCAATAAAGGCGTCCTAGTTTACAGTCTTTACTCAACTATGTTATAAGTTCAGTTCAGGCGTTGCTAAGACCAGGTCGACACACTTTTGGGGGGCAGAATCGGATTGGAAAGATCCGCATCTAACGGATTACTGAAATTCACGCAGCGCAGGAGATTTGTCCTCATATATGGCATCAAAATGAGTTACTAAGAGGTATCAATGTTTAATATTGACTAAACGAGGACCAAACAGGTATGCAGTCAACGTAGCCACGGACTTTGTCA
>JAYGXS010000002.1:52721618-52779846 GCA_036362985.1 Ligula intestinalis
TTCCAGTCAATTAGGCCTGACGTTTCCATTAGCTGTGCTATGTTTTGCATGTTCGATAACCCTGTCTTTTTACCAATTATAACCTTGGTTATCCAGACCGAAACCGATTAGTAGCGTGAAGTGAATACTCTGACTGACCTTGATGTCATGGGAATCAAAGGCCGTTCCATCGTTCAGGAAAAGATCCAAATTTTCGGGCGGGGAGCCAAAACGCAAGGACGAGGAATTTTTGATTGAAATTAAATAACGTTTAGCCGCCGGTCCAGCTATTGTCTGACTGCGCGGAAGAATTCCGGGGTGAAAGTTGGAATCGAATTGTCCTTCTGATATAAAGAAGTGGGGGAATTCGGAGGAACGCGTCACCTCCCCCCGTTCTCCAGGGGAATCACAAGGGAAATTGAGTGTCTCCTGGGGAGAGGAAACAGTGTTGTCGGAAGAGGAAACCCGACGTGGATTGTCCAAATTGAGGTACGAGGCGCTGAATGTGGGCTGTACGAAGTACCGCAAATGGCCTGCCAACTGCAATAAAGACAGAGGGGAAGGCAGAAACGTTGTTAAATGCATGAAATGTGCAGGTAAAGGAGTCCGTTAAGTTCTTGGTGAGAAGTAGCAGACAGCCTTAGGGAGTATGTGGCTTATCGGTAATACTAGAAGAATAAGATTTCGGAACGTGCCTCAAAGTCGGTGATCTCATCACACCTACCACAAGCGAACCACAAGTATTACAGGAAAGGAGGAAGAAGGCAGAACACCATATCTAAGAACGCATTTCTGCCCCGAACACATACATCGACTTAACTTCCCCTCTCGTCAAAGCTATGTAGTTAGGTTTTTTTCAATCAAAACGTTGCCTGGCAATTTTTTAAAAAGGCAAGGATTGGATTGACTGAAGCACTAAGCCTAGCAGTCCTTTGTGTACGACTTTCGAGCACTGGTAGGATGAGTACTAGTTATGCTTTTGTCTTTGATCGCACAAAGCATATCGAAGAGCAGTGCATGAGCCTCGGGGTTTTTACTCAGTAGTTAGCCAAATCATAGGTAAAATCGATCGCTCGCCTCTTCGATACAGTAAGTTATACCTGACAGAGGCCTCAAGAGGTGGGGGCTACCTGCTAGCTTTACTGCAAGTTAACCTGTGCGTCCACTGCGGGGAGCGTATAGCGGGACAGTCTCTAGCTAAGGCTGGCTACGAAACAAGGTGGACACTGATCCGACAAACCTGTCGCATACGAGAAGGTCTCGAGCCATGAAGGTATTGCGGTCTAGCGAATATTCCGTTATTCACTAAGACTTCACGCACCATCCAACATAAGCTTGGAACCGTAACATGGTGAGTTGCGAAAGGTAAACGATGAAATACAACTTCAAACCCAGGATTTACGGGAAACTCTTCCTACGCCAAACCGCTGTATGTAACGACTGTTTTAGGAGCCAAACTTTAATCGTCCTTTGTATGACCGGAGGGCTGATTCATGCGCTCTGAGTGGACTTATTAGTAACAAATTATCATGTCTATCATATACCCGAAGGATGCGAATTAAGCAGAGCCCTATCTTCTGAAGACAACACTTTATTAAAAGAGAAGCTCCAAGGGCAAGAAGTTACGTAAATCTGATGAGGAAGAGGTGCAAGGGAAAACGCTGGTGAGAAGGGATACCTGTTATCCCAAATTGCTGACAGGGCCTTGGAAGCTGGTAGCAAGTTCAACTTTGTTGGGACAAGGAAAACGATGCAATCAATAAAAAAACAGACTGGCAGCTATCCAGTGTCTCGGATTTCATTTAAGGTACAAACCAGCATACGGCTACGCTCCCGCTTACTAACCGCTGACTTAACCAAAAGGTTATGCGACTTCGTTTTTTTAGCGTAGGACCACACAGGACAATTAAGGCTAACGTCAGTAGTTTTAGAAGATGGGTTTGATTTCATGCTTTCAAGGAAAACAGAGTATAGTAGTAAAGAGGAAACACTTGGTACGATTGCAAAGAACAAACGACCCATTTTACTGGTCACAAATTTGACTGTCTATGCTCACCAGTACAAAGGGACTAGTTAAGTGGGGAATTTGCAGGACTATTGGACAGCTAACACTGTCAAAAAAGTTCACCTACCGTAACCTCCGCGGACGATCGGTTGTCGGTTAGCCGTAAAGTCGGTTTTTCGCCCGTGACCGGAGTCAAATCACTGGCGCCCACGGAAGACGATCCAACGAGCATGTTGACAGGTTTCACGGATCTCTGACTCACAACCGAATCACTTGACGTGCTGGAGCTGTCCGGCCATATGGAAGTCTCGGACAGGGGGCTCTTAGCCCTCCATTCCGGCTCATCAGCTACTTCAGCAGGCTGCAAGGTCTGGTTTTGGTCGGCGACCGAGACTGGTAGGCTATCCACGAGGAGTAGGTCCTCGCCAACGAAGCTCTGAAGTAGGTAAGAGATAATTTAATCCCGGAACATTAATCAAGCGCTAAAGAAGGAGTCACGAAAGACGTGTTCCCAAGGGATTTGTGTTAAACGTGAAAGGGAACTTCAAAAGTAGTTTGGGTCTCCGTGCCTTTTTTCGGAGTGTCACTGATTGTTGCTTACCCGGATTGATCGTGTGTATAGGAACGATCGAAGATCTTAGAATAAAATAATATTTCTCGCGTTTTTTCTGACGCTAATCAGGCAACATAAGTCTTCATAATAATGAGTGCGCAAGTGACAACGGCGCTGAACACAAAAGTTAATATACAATACAAAGCTGAAAATCTGTTCTGCCATAGGAAAGTCCCTGGCATATAAGCCATGATAATTCAACGCAATTCGCAAAAATAGACAGGTAACGTCTGTCGTAATCAGAATAGATGGGGTCGCGAGATTCAGTAAGTACGAGCCAAACAGACGAGGAATCAGAATTAACTAGTTTCTTAGAATAGGGCTTTGTTTATCTTACAATTGGCGTATTAGAACTGAAAGAATGTTGAGAGTAATATAGACATTTAGTGAACGTTCGTCAGAGGTCAGGGGTGAAAGTTTGTCAACGAGCGTCAGAGTAGTGTTGGCATGACAACGTCATAGGTGGCAGCTCAACCATCAAGGCCTAGGTTATCCAGACGACAGTTTGTTATCGGTTTCTAGAGGTAAACTCAAGCCCCTTTTGGTACGATTGGCCCAATCAGGTTTTTAATCAGGTCAAATTCCACAATGAGCCTCTATGTTACCCATTGAGCAAAGACAAGGTTGGCAACGAAAGGGAATTTAATGACATGATCAACCTTTTCGAACTCTCGACTGCATGTCATCTGTATTAAATTTTAGAAGTGTAAAAAAGGCAAAAGGCAAAGAATGCTCTAATAACCTATTGGTGGCTTGTGCCCAATAGCGCCTGTCTGATACCATAGAAATGAGTCTCAATTGTTCAATGACTCAACTGTTCACATAAACCTGGCTCCCATCTGCATAGTTAAGTTATGGGAAAAAGTCAACGATCTTAAAGTGCCAGAAATAGGTTTAATTTTGTAAGACGTACTTGAAAGACAGTTACGAATTTGTGTATGCACTAGTCAAGCTAGCGACGGCGGTAAAAATGCATTCCAGTAAAAACGTAGGAAAAAAAGTAATAACAGACTGGCGCCTGCTTCTTTATACTTCTCAGAACGTAAGTCACCAGGCCTACACCAATACTCGGGAATTAATTGTAGTCATTTCAGGTGCTCATTAATTAAAGTACATCTTAACGAAGCCTTAGCGGGCATATGCCACGATGAAGGAAAACAAAAGAGCCTACAAATGTCCTTGTCTGTCGCGACCATTGCGGTCTAAGAACAACCATACAGGAAAGCGACGACTGAGACGCAAGCGTGAACAGCGACTGACGGTTCGGCCGTCACAAGCAATTAAGTTCACAATTGCCCCACGAGATCGAAGAAGCAGACACTGGCGTGTAGATTTGTCTAATGGGGCAGAACTCGCTTTGTCACAATGGTAAGCAAGTCAAGTAGATTAGACGTAGAAGCGGGCGAGTGTCCGAAGAAGCTAAGCAGTTCGTACTAGCACGCCACACAAGATTTGGGCTCTAGCCAAAAATTTATTAGGCTTTACCGAGAGGGTTTATGATGTTATGTATGCGAGTGCTATAAAAGCCATGTTAGGAAGCCACTTCAGCTTCGTTCTTGGTCATAAGAAAGATTTGATTGCCTTGGCAACCTTACAAACCATGAGTGTCCGTGTGTATGCTTTAAGAGCGCACTTGGTTGTTCATAGTAAGTGTTGGACAGGGCATACTCGCCCTACGCCCTCTCATACACCCATGGCTTGGCGACTGGACGTTGACCGCTGCGAAGCACAGCCTCCTATTTCGTAATACGCCCGCGTACACCAAAGAATACAACAGTCTACTGGTTAGTATCTATGTGCTTCATCTGCTCCGTGTGTGACCTGAGCCTGAGACTTCAAGACACGCTCAAAGGATTAGTTTGGAAAATTGCCAACTGAAGATTGCATTCAGGCATCGCAGTCAGCCCAAGGTGTATTTGTGGGGTGTAGCTGACTTGCGGCCAGAATGCAATGGCTTTTTCTTAACGCGGCCCATGATAATCTCGTGCATGTTAATCATGGGCTGCTTGAACATTTTAGTGCGAAATCCTGTGTGTATGCTTGGTAGACCAAGTCGTGTATGTGGTATTTGTAGACTAGGCCCTTATGTAGGTCAGCCACTGTGCCCATTCCCCGCGCTAGTTAACGGACCGACTCGGACAGAGGCTGAGACCTGGGAACAGAAATAGAGAATGCGAACAACGGTTCGGCCTATGCTCCTTAATATAAACCATATAACGCGTTTGAAGATATTAAGGCGAGCTAAAAGCCGTGGTTTAGAAGTCTGTAAACTGACGGCAAACCTCGGACGGCGCAGTCAGCTCAGTGTGTGCTTGTGAGAAAGACTGACTGACAGACTCAGTCGGGCTGCAATGGCTCCTTTATTCAGCCTTTATGGCATTCCTACTCTGTGAGATCAAAGCCAGTGTGGCGGCACGCTTAGGGGTGGCTTCGGCCACTTATGCTCTTTTCCGCCTCTGATTATCTTGACTTGGTCATGAAACCGAGCCCATGTGACGGATGAGTGTGGGGTAGATGCAGCGCAAGTCCGTTCGCACTACGATCTACTTCACGCAGAAGTCATCGTCCTTGTTTCACATTTGCTGTGGTGCAGATAGTGGGCTTTATCGAAACCTACGGTCAAACTTTAAGTTGACCGAAAAGGTCGTTATGACGCTTATATGTGTGGGAATGGTATGAGTGACGGGTAGTTTAAGCGATCATTGCCGTAAATATACAAATGATCAAAGGAGTCGGTTCGACCTAACTTGCTTAGGAAAAGCAATTAGTAACGTGGAGGGCATACAAGTGGCAAGGCAGGCGATTTGATTTCGTCAATTAACGAGTGAGATGTCACCAACCAAACACTTATCCACAAAGCATAAGCAATTACGAGAAATTTAGGAAGTGTGGCATAGTACTAGCACTGCGTATCCACTAGCCTTATTTGTCGCTATCTCTGATTATGGATCCAAAAGTAAAGGTGACTAAAGACATTTCAGCAACCGCGGCGCCTCAACAAATTCTCTATGGAGCTCCTGTTTTCGTTTGCATTAAGTTAACACTGATCCAGCACGTTGGACTTACCGATAGCCGTATCTTTCTGTGAGCCGAGGGTGGGTCACTTGCGCTCCGGTTATGGGAACACTTCTGGGAGAATAGATCTTGGTCCGAGAGATATGTGCGGATGCCACCAGCAATGACGGGACTGGACATGTTTCCGCGTGACGAACTGAGATGAGCGGGCAGAAATTTATTTACAGGTAGTGGTTCCACTAGTGAAGCGTGCAAGATACCAGTTTGTGTGTCGGGGAGATGGTGTTGCGCATCTAATCCATAAATTAAACACAGATTTGAATCCGAGCTTGCGAGTTGTTTCTTCTTGTCAAAAGCACCTCCCACCTTTGCCATGTCCGGAGGGGAAGTGAACGAAGCAGAGCGAGTAAGCTTTTTACCATCAGGAATATCATTGAAATCAATTTTGCGCAACTTTCCCTTGTCATTAGCCGAAGTAGGTGTTATGGACACAAGAGAGCCTGTGAGCAGATTGGCTTGGTTGTCAAGCAAGGCGACAGCCGACTGTACTTTCTGAGAATTGGCTGATAGAGCCGTCAAGGACTGTGATCGTGGCAGTTCGTTAGACGATGCTGGTTCCTCGAGGAGAGCATTTTTGCTGGAACCAAACTGGACAGCAGGTCTACCACCTGTTGGTGGGCCACTGGAAGCCATTGCCAAGGGAGTAACTTCCAATGGCTGCGATACTGGGAGTGAGGTTGTGTTATCAGGGAGGAAATCATTTGAGGTGACAGACTGTTTATCGAGTTCTCGGTCCTCCGAAGTTCCAGTATTGGCAGCTGGCGGGTTGAAAACTGTACACGGCAGAAGAGCAGTTTGATACAGTGCATCCCATAAATCGAGGCTACGCACCTGCCAAGCCGGTTTAATTACCTGTAACGTATGAAAATGGTCATATGTGAGAGAATTATACGGTGGTGGACCAAAAAGGATTGAAGGCTTGCATCAACAGTGGACCGAGAATAAAAATCAAGCGTAAAAAGACTGGTAATTTACCTCTTGCTTTGGTTCGTACAGATAGTTTCGAAGAGACCAATTATGCGTCGGATTCAAAAACGCCCACAGAGAGCATGTCTGTTGGGAACACTGGGCTGCATGTCTATCTCGTTCGGAGTTGAAGAGAAAAGTTCCAAAGAGGCCGGAGTAAGTATGCATAGCCAGTTTTATCTGGTAAGATAACGAAAAAAAATTAGATGGGGGTAGATGGTGAAAGATTAACAGCTGAAATTATTTGGCCAACGACTTACCAAAAACAATTCGTTGAACTCGAAGTATGCCGGAAATTGGCGGTGTACTTGGCGAACGCAGTCAAGCCATTGAAGGAAAATTGGGCTGCGCTCTTCTGGAGCACTTGATGGATTGTGACCGCAACGATCGCCGAACTTGTGGCCAAATTGCAACCATTCGTGTTCAACGAGGATTCGAAATCCCTAAAATCGACGAAGAAGAGCGGAGCAAGAAAATGGAACTTAGGTGTCGATAAAGTAAGAAGTTCTGATATGCAGCATTAATGGTATACAGCTACGGTTTGGAAGATACATCGTGCAAGAAATAAGTCGTAGTTGACTAAGTAAAGCGATAGGAAATAGTATGAAATGAACATACTGATAAAATTAACAAACCTGAAAAATCTAGTTCTCTATGGATGATGGCTTTTTAGAGTACAGCAAATATCTTGACAAATTTTCGAGTTTTTCGTGGCGGTTATGCATAAGAGAATATGGGTCAAATGGGGCCGAGGCAACTCATAATTAATGTCAGATGAAATTCAAGGTGCGGTAAAATAAATTTTGACTACCCACGGCGTGCTCCGATATGCCTGCGCTTCGTACCGTTAATCTAAATATGTTGATGGATCCGCATATAACCAGTTTCCAAGTCAGCTCCAAATGCAGAGGCCACTGTTAATAATTGCCTAGTCTGTGATAACGGCGCAGCAATACTTTTGACATCACGAAATACGCTATAGAAGCGGGCTGGAAAATGAGTCGTCGTTTACCACGGAACCCTTTGAGTTCGAAGCTACCTGAAACCCTGTGGATTTATAAGTTACGGAGTCTTGTGATGACAAAGAAAGTATTGAAGTGAGTAACAGTTAGATCATACACAAGTCAATTTGAGAAAAATATTACACTTTTAAATTCATCACAAACGGAAAGGTTAGGATTACCTTGATGGTTCGATAAAATGGATCTAAAAGGATTTTGGCGAGAGACGTAAGCTGCGGGGTACGATCCCAGCCATCCGTGCAGTGGACCATGACCGGGCGGCAGTGAGCATCAAGGGCAGCGGCGACTTCGGAGGCCGATTTTATAAGTTGGCTAATGTAATACAGCCACAAAGTTTTCTCCAAAGCAGAATACCAACTGAAGGAAAAAGCACGTCATGACACTTATTTAAGTTGCAGAAATAAGCAAAGGAATCCCAAAGTCAGTGCAATATCAGTAAAGATCAGCACCAATAAACGTTTAACTCGGAGATTAATTTGATTTGAAAAGTCAAGCCGCCAGGCACATGTTTTCAGCAATTCATTATTACAGTTAATTACTAATTACAGAAAACATATGCTTGACAATTTAATTTGCAAGCCTAACACGGTGTTATTAGCAGAATTTTTTTATTTACAGCGAGGCTCCTATGCGGTGTACCAATGTAACGACCTTCAGCCCTAGAATTATTACCTATTGAAACCTGTAAGAACATATGGGAGTACCGTGCATGCGAATAGCCGACAGCATACGGGAGGAAATGGTCAGTCGGTATACCTATTCGACCACAAATAAGTCATAAAAGTAAGAGATGCCCTCTTCATAACAAAAGGATAATAACTTACTTTGCTTCGGGTTTGCTCTCGTACAGCTGCGTAAGACGCTCAAAGCTAAGCCGAACCGAGTGCAAGTTTGGAAGATCCATGAATCTGATTTGCGACTGCTCATAATACTCAACGTATTCGAATCCACCACCCCGCAAACGATTCAATTGGGCTGCGCTGTAATTTCTTGCGTCAATTATAAGGAGCCTTGGTGGATCTAAAAAAGAAAGAGACATTTGCTGATGCACAAGATATTAGAAAGGTACGAGCCTTAATGTATTCGAGTCTTTTTTTAATCTGGAAGAGGGGCGATCAGTTTACCTTCGCCGCGATTCTTTAATTTGTGGTCATTCCTACAGTTTGAAAGCACTGATTTTACGAAATGTTCGTCAAGTTCGTTCCTGGAATACATAATTCCAACACATGGTTGTGCACAGCGCAAAAGCACGGCGCCCGTCTTCCTCGATCTCCACACAACAGACGGAAATCGGTTGTGGCTCCGGAATGTTGCCATCGAAGGTATATCATTGTCTTTGATGTCGCGCGGCATAATGTGGTACTTGGGATAACTACGACAAATACTTAAGAGGAGAATTAGCGATAGATGTGGGAAAATACCCAAATTCACTGTTGACATCAGTAACCTTCCAATCCTTGCTAAATTCCAGTCGCCCGAATTCGTAAAGAACAAGAGCCACATCGAGAGCGTTGTCCGGATCTAAAGTAGTTGAGTATTGAAAATAAGTATACCATGGAGTTCTAGATGCTCCTTGACGGGTAATAGGAAGGGGTGCGACTGCCCCAAATCTTGTAGTGCCTTTCGGTAGGAGGCAGCAAATGCAAGCGGCAATTCTTTTGGAAACTCCAACAAGGAGGACAGTAGAACAGCCCAGCATTCGCAGAGGCACACATTTTTGAAGGAGCACCTGTGATGTTTGATATACATATATCTACTTACGTGAACGTAGTTCCTATTTTCGTAGTTAGGTTGAGGTGAACTAGGGAGGCTTCCGCTCTCCGGAGCAGAAAAATCGGTATGCTAATTGTATGTGACTGATGTTTCGAATAAAAGAGCACACGGAAATTGGTAAGACATATATTTCCATTGACTGTTTTATCCAACCGTCTGACTTTTTCCGAGGGCAAAAAAGGTACGAGTTCCAACCAACTGTTGCCGTGTCCACGATCAGTTGAAGATACTTCTTGAATCATATTTAACGATTGAAGGGATCTAAATTTTCAATAAGACCGATAATAACGCATTTGGTAACGGTGCCCTCGAATTTAGGACAAAACGTGACGGCAGGATATGCCTGCAGAGAGTTGCCGCACCCCGAAACCCAAATTCACCTCTAAAAAATGAGGGTGGTTCATTGATATTAGAGCAAACAAACAAACTTGGACGGTAACTGTTTTCTACTGACGCTAGATTTTTCTATTTTTACCTTATAAAATCTGTTGTTTCTACTGAATTATGAAGACTTACAAATAGCTTCCTATTTTGGAAACCATTTGACCTTCTAAACTATGCGGACCTCGTAGATAACGGAGAAAGTTGTCGATATTTTATGCGCAGGATAGTGCAGTATTCTATATCGTGACCAATCTTTCACCTCTTTCTCAAATTTTTCATCGGCTTCAAACTACAAAGCAAAAAATGTGAAACACAATGCCTTGTTTTTCTAAGGATTTTCTGTTTTTCATTATTTCACGGCGTGATGGATGCGTACTTTTATCCAAAAGGGTTCTCGCAGGGGGTTAAGTGAGTCTAACCATGCAACTGTGATCTTCAAACCATGGCTACTTAGTGCAAGAGAAGTCCGTTAAGGCCATAGTAGTAGGAAGAGTTTATTGAATACACAATGGAGAGGAGAATAGATGAGAGTAGGTTGACTTGGGAGAGATAGGTCCGATCAGTAGGTTGACCGGTACCCAAGAGAGGTCTTAGAGTAGTCGGGCCAGAAGACAGAGAGAGGGAGATCTTTTATTGACTAGGTCGGTCTGGAGATTTCGTGCAGAGAGGCAACTTGCGTCGGGCACGCATTCAAGCTCCTCATTCGTCGCCTCATAGATGCGAGAACTATTATTGGCTGATCGAGACGTCGAAAAAGCACATCGGTAAGCGTTTGGGAAAGTGCATTTCGAGTCGAGCTAGTCAGCTAGGCACGAAACGCTACAGGACTACCCCCGGAGACCGTAACGAGGAAACTGAAAGAATCCGAGTGGAGGAAGAATAGTTAAGTAAAGTGTGAGAGGTACATACCAAGGTGAGGTTGCAGGACAGCGTGGGCGGCTGTGACTGGAATGAACCACGATGCAGGGGTGACTGAAGAAAGCCACTGGTCCAGTAAAAAGTCAACACCAAATCAGTATGCCGTATCAGTGTGAGTTGAACCAGAAGAACCGTTGGCAGTAGAAGGAAGGTTGGAGATTTGGAAGGAGGTCTGGGTGCTGGCACCCATAAGGGGACATCTCTGTTGGATTGCGAAATAACTATGGCCTGGACTGAATGGGCTATCGGCAGTGAGTCGCGAATGCTAATCACCAAACACATAGGGACGTCCGTAAATCGCCAAATGCGCAGGAAAATAACCAAATACGCTGGGGTAGTCGAGAAGTCAGCAGAAACGCAGGGACGGCAAGCCACATCATAAGTTGAGTGTTCATTTAAAGTCGGAATGTCACCAATATCGCAGGGGTTTAAGTGAGTCTAACCGTGCAACTGTGAGCTTCAAACCATGGCTACTTAGTGCAGGAGAAGTCCGTTAAATAAATAAATAAATTTTATATTTAAGGCCTGGAGGGCTTCGTTTATTGTGTACACAACGGAGAGGAGAATAGATGAGAGTATATTGACTTGGGAGAGATACGTCCGATCAGTAGGTTGACCGGCTCCCAAATGAGGTCTTAGAGTAGTCGGGCCAGAAGACAGAGAGAGGGAGATCTTTCATTGGCTAGGTCGGCCTTGAGATTTTGGGCAGAGAGGCAACTTGCGTCGGGCACGCATGCAAGCTCCTCATTCGTCGCCTCATAGATGCGAGAACTATTGCTGGCTGATCAAGACGTCGAGAAAGCACATCGGTGAGCGTTTGGAAAAGTGCACTTCGACGCGAGCTATTCAGATAGGCATGCCACGCTGCAGGGCGTACATAGAGTAATTATGCTAATCCATCGCGCTAACCCTCGACACCCAATCAATATCACAAATTCGCGTTGATTATAGAGACGTGCCACGTAATGGTGGAAGTTGCAGTCGATGCCGGATCATAATCTTCATTGTCAACCATAAGGAGGAAAAGATTGAGGAATTGAAAATTATTTCACAACGTAAGTTATGCATGGTTGCCAATACCAATGTTTCTTCTGAGTGAGTCACCACAAGAAGGATAAATGGTCATCAGATGTAAGTCACTACTCCAACGCTTTCTGTAGTTGTTATGATAGCTTCAGAACGAACCGTAGTAAAGGCAGGGAGAACCTACTTGAAACTCGAACATCCAAAGAAAAAGAAATCCGACGGTGAAATTACTAAGGGCAGCAGTGGCAGCTCCATTGCCATCAGCATAAGGCCTGGCACATGATTCAGTGTACGCTAACGCCATTAGGGTGGAAGAGGGGCTCTGTCGAGTTAGCACCCAAAAAGGATAGCCTAGTTAAATTTTAATATTTCTATATGGCTTATTCCAGATAGCTCTGGGCTTTACTGAAAAAATTCGGAAGATATCTAACTGTGCTTACCATAAAAATAAATAAAAGACATATCGATGAGTGGTGTCACGAAAATTGTTGAGTTGCCTCAAAATACTAAGTGAATTATGGGTACGAACGCTTCGGGTACTGCCTGAGTGGTACCTCTCCTCTGCTCTGATGGCATTCTCAGACTCTGAATACTGTGTCAAGTGTCAATATAGTTCAGTATATGTAGGATAATAGACAATGTCCTTATATACCCTATTGAAAACGGCATGCAAAAGTATTGAAGCGAAAATACACCAAATAAATGTATCGATATATAATAGAAGGTATCATATACACACGTAACATTTTGACAATTAAATTTACGCATAATCATTCTGAAGATCTTACATAAGGCAGTCAAATAGCTGATATTACTTTCATATTTAAATGGAAACGAAGAGTTGATGTGTTCTAACAGTGCCTTCCTACGCATATAAACGGTATCTGTTAAGTAAATATATATCAAGATTTTGTTTAAATGCGTTTTTTGAGTTCACAATTATGACCTCCACGAGAAGTCCGTTCCGCGCACAAAAGACTCCCTGTCAAAACGAATGGCAATGGACATCTAGATGGGATAAGGCCCCTCTGAGTTCAAAGGAAGTCCTACGCAGGTTAGTTGGCGTGCCGAATGCGAAGAAGTCGTCAAAAGGCAGGTCCCGATTCCTCATGATCCTGTATGTCTGTACGAGATAACCTTAGATCTGCCTGTACTCAAGACGCAAAGGGTTATATGCTTCAAGTCTGCATTCTTAGGGCAAAGACTTGAGGCCCTTCATACTTTTTGTTGCCCTCATTTAGATCCTTTCGTTCGGTTCATCTGGCTCTTCAAATCTCGCATTAACGAACTAGTCCGGCTCGCGTTTTCTACCCTTTCATCGAACAGGTGCGATGCATAGCGGGCTTTATAACATCTGATAATGTTCCGGCCGGCATCCGGACTACTAGTAAGGGTATCGTGCCGGTTTATTATTAGAATATGCGATACAGGCTTGTCGGCCTTGGCTTCAAAAAGGCATAGGAATTATGGAAGTTACCCAACGACGTGCTACTAAGGCAGTCCCTGAACTTAAGCAGTTGACGTAAGAACAACGCTTTAGTGTCTTAGATCTCTTTCTCCTTCATTATTGACAATACAGAGGTGACCTTATGGAAACGTTTCAGTTACCAATGGGGAACTGATCCGGATGTCAAGTGGTAGGTACCCTCCAAATGGCCCCTAGAAGGAATTTCAGAAAACGGGATTACCAGTTGAAGAAGAAACTGAGATCTACAAACCAACGTTCACCCTTCTTCTCTCAACAAGTCTTTCACCGGGAGAACTCTTGACCAGCGTCTGTTGTACAATCCCTCACTGTGAGCGTGTTCGTGAGACGTCTTGATAACCACTTAAAGCCCACCTCAAACATTAAGCCACATTCCTAACAGAAACTCATACTACTTACGTGATTTAAATAGACCTTATATTCCCAACTTCCATGAAAGTTGGCTCCGGTGAACATTGCGTGGTGGAACTGTAGTAAATGTGTTCCATGCTGTTATTTCGCAAACGCCTCACCTTCTGAACTATCCATGTTTTTAGAATATTTTAATGCCTTTTTGCACAACAAAGCGACCTGTAACATTTTTCGCACATTCACTCAATTTTATGAATACCTGTACCGTTTTAATGGAGTTTTAAGGGCTTCCGCCATTTACTCAAAATAAACTGACTGAGTAGCCACCTCAGCTAACCTCAAAGAAATAGCCTCTATTTTATCCAGAAGTTTTCTAAAATACTAGATCTTCCACACATGCTTTCGACACTCTGTCAGCTGCGCTTCTAGTCTGAAAGGATTTTTAGAACAGTTTTGAAACTGCACTGACACTTGGACGTCGTCAATTAAGACCTATTACTTGAAGATTTTATAAGAATATTCGGCCAGTGATTTAAGTTTCGTTCAATCGTAAAGATCTGCACGAATAATGAGCGTGGGTGAACCGATTTGATAAAAAGAATGCGCAAATTAATTCAACGACTGTTAAACCAAAAATGCCCATAAGACCGTTACCCTGGCGCAGATTTCGGCCAATGAACTATGCGAACGAGGATTCTGAGCAGATTGAACAGGCATATATTCATCCTCAGGCATAACTAATAGGAGGCGTCTATAAAATCATTTATCACCTTCTCAGTTAACCGGGCTGATGCTGAATGGCTCTCATAACAATTAGTCATTTGTGTCTAGAGCGCCCAAAATAGAGACTTGCAGCCTAACGTAAAACTGGCCGCGCGTTAAGGGGTGTGATAACCACCAAAATTCTATAAAGTCTACACGCCTGCTTTGAATCTGAGGTGCACTATTAATTTGCTCTCCACTTACTTGGACATGTTTGATACATACTACTCTGTCAATTCTCTGCTTCGTTTGTCTGAACTATGACCATATGGTCATATATACATACAATACGCTAACAACTTTTGTATAAACGCGATGTAACGCTCCTGAAAACCTGAATGGCATTGTTTCAATGAACTTACATATTTCTACGCGCCGACCTGAAATAGAGATGGCGTGACTCGCAGGTCGTTTAATTTAGCCGGTGCCCCTGCCTTTCAGCTGTCGATCCCTCTCTCTCTCTCCCGCAAATTAGAGACAGTCAACGAGCCTCCTTCAGTGACTTTCGGCATCGTGCAAAACCCTACCTTCGTCTGTAATGCAGACTGAATTTCTCGCCCATTATTGAGTAAAAATGTCAACATCGCCCTCAATCCGGACAGGGTATTTAACGCCGTATATCATCCCTTTTGTACACACCTTTCAGTATGCATTCTATTCCTATTCATGCCTATTTTATGGTTATGCCTTCTTCGATTGGTGTTGGTGAATTTGACAGTTCAATTAAGTTCTGACTTAAAACGAATTAACCTCCGGCATTAGACGCTACTTGATGTATACCAGCCTCAGCCTCGGCCCGTTCGATTTATTACAGCAAACCGTAATTTTTAATCAATTTCCATGAGGCCAGCTTTTGCGTTTTACATACTGTATGTCCCACTCTCTCCAAGAAAACTCAATGCGACAAAGAAAACACCGCAACAGCTGGCAAAACGCCCTCAAAGGACAACTAAGGCAAAAAACTCCATTCCCGCCTTCCTGTCGACAAATTATTGATCAATGTTAAACAAAAGCGTCCACACGGAATTACTACTGCTTAAAAAAGAGCGCAGTAAGACTGAAGTAATTTGTCTTCAAGAGACTTTGTTGAACAGTGATATCGAATTGCAAAATCACACCACTGTTTTTAGTTGCTTTCATACGGACCGGAAATCCTTATTCAACATCAAAGATGGTGGAGTGGCTATTTTTGTAAACCAGCAATGGTACACAAACTGTAAGCCTTTATTTACTTACTCGGATGATTTTATTGAGGCTCGTCCTGTTGTCTGTAAGCCCCGACTGCTATAAAATTGAAAAGACATTACTAATTTTACTATCTACATTCCCCTTGAGGATACTAAGGCGCTTTAATTAGCTGTTTTGATTTTCTTCCGATGGAAATTGCCGCGCGGTTGTTGCGAGCATCTCATTATTTTATTATTATTATTAATTTTTACTTAGTTGATTAATAAATATTTTATTATCACATGGAAAGTTATCCTAAGTCAAACGATTTCCCGTTATGCAGAAACTATTAAGTAGGCCGGGTTGGGATGCATATCGGTAAATGCGGCTATTGACGTAGTATAAATTCAAATTATGATTTAAGACATTGACTATCGGTAAATATGACTACTGAAAAAGCGTAAAATTCAGTTATGATGTTAGGTGTTGCTTGTCGGAAAATGTAACTCCTGAAGTATTATACCTGTCAATAATTAGTTCAAGGGTTTCGGATAAGTAAATGCTGTGGTAACGGTAGCCAAAGCCGAGATGTCACCGCCAATTTTCGTCTTGTATGAGCCCCCAAGGAAGAACATGACAAGAACAGGGCGAAAGCAGAAGTCTTTGAGTGCAAAAGGTACAACATATTCAGAGCGACAAACGCGTGTAAACTATGTCCATCGGGCCAATCAGCTTCTGTCCTGAGTTTTCTAGCGGCACGATTGGCTGGTGACACGATAGCTGACTGTAGCTTGAATTTTAAATTACTGATTGATTGTCTTGTAGCGGGTCGTGCCTGGCCGACTAGCTCGCATCGAAGTGCACTTTCTCAAAGGCTCGCCAACGCGGTGTTCGACGTCTCGATCAGCCAATCACGGTCCCCGCATCTACGCTCAAAAGCCAGGCGACGAATGGCGAGCTCGCAGGCGTTTCCGACGCAAGCTGCCTCTTGGCCCAAAATCTCCAGACCGACCTAGCTAATGCAAGTGCTCTCCCTCTCTGTCTACTGCCCCGAGTTCTCTCACACAGTCACTTGGGATCCGGTCGATCTCCTGAACGTACTGGCTCTCCCGAGTCAATCTAATCTCACCTATTCTCCTCTCTTCTGTGTACACAATACATTCTTCCTACTACTCTGGCCTTCATGGACTTCTCTTCTGCACTAAGTAACCATGGTGTGAAGATCGCAGTAGCTGGGTTTAACTCACTTAACCCCCTGCGATAGTCTGGCACGATGCGTTCGCTCGCGTGTAGGCCAATCGATAGCCTCCTGTGAGCGCGGCTGCTGCTTTTATGCTAGCTGTTTGATCCCTCCTAACAAATCCCTTCTTTGAAGACAAATCGTAAGATTTGAGTTGCGGGTTCACGTGTAACGGAACCGTTCGCATTCTTTTCAGGCCTGATCGTCTATAGGCTGGAGTTCGTGCCTTTTTGGCCCTGGGGTTCCTCATGGGGAGGTCTGGGGAGTCAGCGGCGGTCGTGGGAGTGGAAGATGGGGACTTTGCTGGAGCACCACGCCTTTTGCGCGCGCTGCTGCGAGTTGACCGACCAGGTGTTTGACGGGGCTCGGGAGCCGCTGACACTTTCTTTCTTGGTTCCTCCTCCTTCTCCTTGAGCACCTTGGCAGGAGGTAGAGGCGTTGGCATCAGATTTATTGTCAGCTGATTCGATTTGGTGAGACTCGGCTAAGTTGAATGCACACCATTGCAACTGCGGTTAAGTGGCGAATCCAGGAGACCGAGTTCCTCGATCCAGTCAAGGCCAATTGAGTCAAGCTTCGTACGATTAGTAAGGTAGCATGTTCCCTTGAATTGAGTGCCGTCAAAGGAAACGTCACATTCAAGCTTACCCGTGACCCGGAGAAATCCGCCCGAAACATTCATAGCCATTTTGTCTGATGTGATTGTTGCGGGATTGTATGTTGGAATTGCGCACCGGCCCAAACTTACCATGCGTAGCCACGGGATAAAATCAAAGAGCGACTAAAGCCTGAAGATCAATCTGGGGTAGTTTATCGCATCCCATGCCTACACAATTCTTGCAACTACATAGGTCGAACCGAACGCATGCTCAGGTCACTCAGACTTGAACGTAGTCTGGCTGTGCGACAGGGCGACAAATAACCTAAATTTGCTGCCCACACCTACGAAACAGGCCATGAGTCCAACTTCGCAGCCGTCAAGATAATCGCCCACATCGGAAACAAGTCAAGTCAAGAACTGATTGAAGCCTGGCTCATGGATGAGAAATCAATCAATCGATGTATCGATTTTGCGCCGGTGCACAGAACCCCACTCAGTCACCTCCAGGCTTGTACAATTGATAATCGATTAACTTGCACCCCTATAATTGTTGCCTTTTTGCTGCGTCTGCTGCTGCTGCTGTCTCTGACAATGAACATCTGCACGACTTCTAAAGCTCAGAATAATCAACAAACTTTGCGTTGCGAGCTCCTTGGCAAAGCGGAACTTAATTGTTGCTAGATTAGATCGGTGAAACACCTGCATTCATTCATTAATAAACAAACTGTTCGGGTACTCGACCAGTCTCCTCCTTTACTCGCGCAAACATCTGGAACGCGAAGTTTTGCATCCACACTTGCTTATGCACAACACAGAGGTATGCATATATATATACTGCTCAACAGGTCTTGCGGTTTTCTTGTAAAATTGAACGAAAGTGTACCCAGAGGGTCAGGCTGCTCGAGATCCAGTCTATTAGCGTATCACAAGTCGCATCAGCATCTGTACAGCAAAATAACTCATCTTAAAGCAAAAACTGCCGGATCACAGTCAGAAAAAACTCATAACTAGCAAAAGTTGCCCTGAAAGCCGAACACGAACATGGTCCAGGGGGCAAGCAATTGAGAAGAATTTGTATGGCATCACCTAACGGGGGGAACTATTTGGCCTTGCTGCCGCTATTGACAGCCTGTATGAGCCATTCCATTCCGTTCTAAAAAAACAAAAAGGAAGACGTTAAGCTTCCATAAATTCAAAAAGCAGGTTCACACTTTATTGGGACCTTAACAGGCCCCAAAATTGCAAGGCACCAATACTCACCGAAAGTTCGACTGCCGATTTCGACGGTATCCACCGAATGCTCCAAAACAGGGTGGTACAGGGACGGTGACTTGCGCGCGAATTAGTTTTGCGTGAGAGTAGACGTGCGCTACATCTACCGCACTCTCCTTTCCTCTACCTACCTGAGCTCGGTGTCAAGAGTAGCGAAGGTGGG
This sequence comes from Ligula intestinalis, assembly GCA_036362985.1. NCBI lineage: Eukaryota > Metazoa > Platyhelminthes > Cestoda > Diphyllobothriidea > Diphyllobothriidae > Ligula > Ligula intestinalis. Next base: position 52,740,422 of record JAYGXS010000002.1, read on the forward strand.
AAAGGGCGCAGGGGGCTGACGCGGCCGAAGCCGCTCCTAGGTGTGCCGCTACAACTGGCTAGGATCCCAGTTGCGTGGTTGAAGTGATTTTATATTATGCAATAACACAAGTTGGACACTTTTCACAAGAGACCAGGGTAAGTACTAGGGTTTTAAATTTCGTGATCTTGCGGAACGAATCATATAAGAGTGTTCAGAAAGCAATCCAGCTAAAATCATATCATGAAGCCTAGTTCGGAGACAAAAGGTGGAAGCTGTCAAAAAGAACCCCGACGCTATAGTCCAGTCAAAACTTAGTTGGCCATTACCCTGCGGAATTCCCTACTTTTAAAGTGCTGTGACATCTGAGAGGTTAGATGATCTGAACGCAGAACAGAAGGGCTAGTAAATTCGCATCCGTCTTGTTCTGTATCGAAAACAGATGGCAGTTCGTAGGCAGGAAAAATTTGATATATGTAAACCAGAAGGCTGCCTGTAGGCAGAATGCCATTTAGGCACCGTGGTGTACATGTTGTGGAATAAGTGTAATAGGCCGAAGGCTGGCCAGTCATAATGAGGAAAGGAGTGAACTCGCTAGCCACGGGTGAAGACTGGCCGGTCAGAACAATGAAAGGCGTGAGCACGTGTCCGTGACCTTAACCGGCGCTTGACGCGCGCAGTGTCATGATGTCCCGACACTGCGGGCGGGCATACGCAGCACGCATTAAGATAAATACTGCTTGATTATGCATACTTGACGGTTTCCCGCAAAGAATGGCAATTTTTATTTAAAAAATCCGAATACCGACACCTGTTTCCGAACATTTCTGACCACTACTATCATTTACGTTGAGTTTTCAGTTGAAGGAAGGCAAGATTCTAGGAAGGTTGCGTTCACTCACGTAGGTTTTAACGGCCAAACGTTTCGTTTGAAAAATAAGCGAGCATAGACAGTAGTGCTTCCGAAGTCGATGGTTTGTCAGTACGTTACTAGCATACATAGTTAAATTTCAGTACCGTTACACGCGCTAGGTAGGCCATGTTCGATTGAAATTCAAAAAATTTCTGCCATGCCTAATTATCTTCACTCAGGGAGCCTGTCGTGAAAGGAAAAACGGGTGACTGCGCGGCCAATTAAATGGGAAGAAAGATCCTCTGCAAGACTGAAGATCGTGCTCGGAAAGATTGTCGTGAAAAGAAAAACGGGTGACTGCGTCGCAAATTCAATGGGAAGAAAGATCCTCTGCAAGACTGAAGATTGTGCTCGGAAACTATACAGACTACCTCATTCAAAACTTGGACGTAAAAATGAATGGCAACCTGGAACAACATGGCCTATCTCGAACATCCCATTAGACAAACTAGCAAAGTATACACCATAAAACCTCGAAAGTGATAAATGTTTTGTTAAGCTGGATAAACGAAATTGTGGAGAAGGTTCAGATGCTCATACCTATTCCATTTCCAACAAGGAAGGTTGAGGAAATTTAATAAGTGGAGCCTAAATATTTAATTCCCCGAGTAACGCCGCTAATAGACCAGACCAACTGACATTATCAAGATGAACGAGGAATGTATTCAATGACTCCGCAATACCGCTTAATACATGAAAGTTGAACTGCCCACGCCCAGCACGTGAACGCCTGATATGTTGTGCGAGAGCGGGTCGCAGGTGATACGCGTAGACAGGTAAATTTAGATTTTCGATACACTGCGCTCAATCTCATTGTCAGTTGGTGGACCTGCTCGGATAATCGACCAGCGCAGGAGAGAGGAAAGAGAGTACGAGGCCGAAGCTGGGGACTCCATGTTCGCAGCGCCTCAGGGCATTCCTCATCAAAAACAATCCGAAGGTCTTAAAATGTTTCGGTATGCTAAAAGAAGTGGCTTGAGAGACTACAAACTGACGGGCTAAATCAGTCCGTTCAAGGCGGAGTCAGACTGCAATGTTTAGCCTTACTGCGGCTTGTACGACATTTCTATTCAGATGGGAACTGAGCTGCCACTTTCTTGTTTCCGTGAACACCTTCACGAGTTTACACGAGCCTGGCGAGTGTGGCATGCACAGATTTTTCTCTCGATCTCGCCTCCAGTCTTCTTGGTTCTGTCATGCGTCGGGCTCAGGTGGATAAGAGGAAAGAGAGAGAGATAGATCCATTGCAAGTTTACCATCACAATAAAACAATTCACATGTTAGTCACCGTCCCTGCATCCACATTACTGTGGGGACGCACAGTGAATATGGAGTGGTCTCTGCCGTCCGACTACCTCCATTGCTTTGTCCGGCGTCAGTGTTCATGGCCAGCTGCCTCAAGGTCATTCAATACCTCAGTCAGTGCTTACAGGCACGCTGACCTGCAGAGGCTTGACCTACTTCCACTCGGACACACAGGCGTGCGCCTAGGTTCTCGCAGCTGCCCAAGCACCACTCGAACAAGTCCCTTTTTCCCCACTCTCGGCCACTAGACGTTACTTAGGGCCACGGCGCTCCAGCGGAATGACGTGTGCTCCGAAGTCCAACTTCTTTCCATCTATTCTCCGTCCCTCCGTGTACGCAATAAACTATTCTGGGCTCCACCAACTTCTTTCTCTACTAGGTAACCATGGTCTGAAGATCGCAGTTGCAAGGGTTTAACTTACTTAACCCCCTGCGGTAACGAGAATCGTTCCCGACGGTTAAACTGTTGGATGGCGGATTTTTTTTCAATATTATATACAATCATAGTTATATGAGTGAGAGGAGAACAGACAGCACTGTACGAATTTACCTGCAGACCTTCACCGCTTAGCGCACTGCAAGGTTGGATCTGCCACTTTCGATCTCGGATTGAAGTAAGACCAAGACCCTCTGAGAGGCCATCAGCGCTAGCAGCATTAACGAGGTCTTGTTTGTTGGCAAGAACCAACAAAGGAACACCCTTCAATTTTTCATCCTTCAACAGCTCGAAGAGTTCCTGTAGAATAAAAAAGTACAACCAGGAGGGATTGAAGAAACCTTTGGCGAACACAAGTATGATTACAATGGGTTCAGTATAGAATGCATAAATTTGGGTATCTAGGCAAAATAAGTGCTTTTGGTGCGTTTGTGTAGTAGTCTTGTGAGAAATAAGTAAACTGGCAAGGAGTTTATTCCTTTTAATGACACTGTGTTCGGCTCAATAGACAGGGACTGCGGAAAACGGCAAAGGAGGAATAGGCAAAGCCTAATTGATTATTGATTATTAAGAGTTCACTGATTTACACTAAACGCGTAACAGCTCGGCAGCCGAGCCCGAAAAGACTTGTCCCTTATTTTAGAAGAAAATAACAGCGGGCGAGTTATTACTTTCCTCTCTAATTGCCGTACACCTCTTGATAATAAATACCTTCAAACACCTCCAGAAAATCTTTGTACAGGTGCTCAAGTTGTAGGCTGGAAATTAATTATAGGAAACCCAAAAAAATATGAATGAGGCCCGTTAGCGGTCAGGTGAACGTTCATCAACGAGTGTCAACACCCTCTGACTAAAACGGACTAGACAACAAACTCGTGACTCAATGGTTAGGACGTTTGACTCTGATCAAAGAGGTCGCGAGTTCGAGGCTCGAGTGGGGCACCACGTCAGGCTGATGACGGCTAATAAGCCAGAAATGTTCATTCCAGTTTCCCTTGTCCTAGCCTGCAATACTATCTGCCTAGAAGACAAAAATCTCGAAAAGTTGATTGTTGTTGACGATCGGGTCTAAAAAATAAGAGTAACGTCGCATTGACCCGAAAAATAATACCAGTAAACGAGTGAAACTAATAAATCAGCGCTTTGATGTGATTGGATAAGTTCTGGCTAACGCTGTATTTCGCACCCTTCAAAGTCAACAGACTAACACAGCACAGCTTCACTAGGGCAACTGTAAAAGGGCCAAATTTATCCACAAATCAGTAACCCTTGTATTTTGTGTGGTCTAGGGTAGACTCCCCATGTCAAGAAACATCTACATCTATAATGTTGATAAGCGTGTAGCCTAATCTCAAGATATTTCAGTCAAGTCCGGATGCCGACTTTTAAACAAAATTCTTTCTGACTGCCTGCAAAGCATATTAAATGGAACCTCCGTTAACGAGTTTCATCCTGTCCAGCACCCAGCACGTCACGCGAAACGCTCGTCTTGCGAAAGGTAGCCCATCAACAAGGCTCAACGGCAGACATAGGCACACACACGCACTGATAACTCTTTAACTAAGCAGAAGCTCGTCACTCAAAACAAATTTTCGGCAAACGGCTCACTCTTTACCTTCAATGCTCGTTTATAGGGTTGCTCGTCATCCGAGGCTCCACTTCACTCGATAAAATGTTTACTTAAGTAGTATGCATTTTCTCCTTTATTTTAAATGCCTTTATAAGTAGAAATATATTTTAGAGAGAACACGCACGAAAAGATTCTTTATTGTGCTCTTTTGAGGATAAGGTTTAAGAAAAAGCTTCTAAATTGCGAACATTTTTGGGTCCTACTGGCCGTTATACGCGTATTCGAAGTTTCGAGGCTACATATTGAATACAGTCTGTCTTCACATATTTTTCTACGCTTTGTGGGAGAAATCGGATGGTTCTCATAAAAACAGGCACAAGAACGGGTATTGCGTGCATATTTTCTATAAAATATATTCGAATGTATAAGGGTGGTAAAAATCAATGAGAAAAATGTAGACTACTTTAGTAGCCATTTTGCAAAGAATATTATTTCCGCGATTGGTCATAGAGAAACTGGTTTAAAAAACCCCCAGCATCCTGCCGTGACTGACATATCTTGAACTTTCACTGTAAAATAGCCAGCAGTACAAACATACCTCAGTAATTTCTTCTAATTACAAATATATTTATGAATTTCGGTTGGCATTTCATGTGCTAAACTCTGCGTGAGCTTGGAGCCTTATCAGCGCACTGGCGCGTTCCGTCTAAATTTAGAAAGCATTGGCTTTGCGCGGAGCAGCCGACAGATGAACAACCTAAGGCAATGGGGGGGGGGGGGGGGGTAACAAGGAGGCTAAACAATAGGCAGAAGCTGAGGCCTATGTGAGAAAGGGAAATAGCAAGGAAAACGCGGGGCGAAAGAAAAACAACAGGCAGAGGATAAATGGAAAGGTAGCAGAAAACGAGCTACAAAAAACAAGTAGCTTTTGTGTTCTCAGAAGGGACGTAAAACATTGAAGGTAACAAATGCACGCTAGAGCTGTGGTTGCTAATACCATAAACTGCTGACTCCTGGCGTTGATTATTCCAAGCCCTTGCTAGGATACGCTACTATGGGCCGCTTTGACCCTTTCACTGAACCACTGAAAATACAACTGTGCTTCACCTTGTATATCCCACTTACATGGCCCTCACCGTTTCTCCTAAAATCTTGCTCTTTTGAGGTAGTTCCTGCCTTGAGACAATTAATCAAATTATCCTTCATGGGTTCCTAGATTCTCGGTGATTGGTGTTCACTGAGAATCGCTCCCCGAAAAAGCCTCTGCTTCTGGTCCCAAATCCTTTCTTCCGAGTGCCACCTATTCTTCACTACTGATACTTGCAGAACGAGTTGTCTTGGACATAATTGCGCCGCTTTCCTCCGATGTTTCAGATGCCCTGCAATTTGCATAAAAGGCTAGGCGTAGTACACTAGACGCTGTTGCTGGTGTAGTCCATTTTGCTCTAAGAGATTTGGCTAAGGGTTGCCGTGCATACACGTGATTTTCTTGACTACTCCTCAGCCTCTAATACTATCCCACACCATCTTCTTTCTAATAAAAATTTTACATGCAACTCCCCCGACTGGGCTATCTCTTGGCTTAGGGACTATTTCACTTCCCGCAGTCAATTAATTTAGCGCAGCAGGCGAACATCCAAGGTCCTTCCGGACAACTGTGGAGTTCTTCAAGGGTAAACATTATCCCCCTCACCTCTTCTCCCTCGACACTGACGACCTACCATCGCCAAACGAATCTTTATACGTTTAATATACTGATGGCACGGTCGTTGGAAATCATGTCAAAAGTCAGATACATCCCCGAGTACTGAAGTATTGCCTGGATTACGTCTCAGCATGGTCATCAGCAAATGGCCTTCTAGTAAATTACTAGAGGTCAGTCCAGTGTGTTCTTCGATTGCGACTCTCTCCAATCTTCTGAATCCATAGACATTTTGCCCAACGAGTTATCCTCTTTCCAGTGCCCTTATGTTACTCTGGCATCTTACCTCTCTTTTACTCTTCATATTGAAGGCCTTTTCATTAAGATTCGGTCATTGAGGGCTTGCGTTGCGAGCTCCTTGGCAAACCGGAACTTAATTGTTCCTTGACTAGATTGTTGAAACACCTGCATTCAGATTCGTAAACGTTTGTACGATATCTGCCGTTTGCGTTCATATCGCACACTGCAAGCCCTAATTTGGCGATTTATATATGTCTGCATTATCCCCCTCATTTTTTCTGCTCTCCAGTTATTTTTCCAGCCTAACTTACAATAACTGCTGATTTTTAAACGTATCCTCCGAGTTTTCTCTTCAACCGCCGGTGTCTCCTATCTTTTTTAGCTGATATTACACAACAGCGACACTTTAAAACGGTCAAACAATTAGCTGATCGCATTTTTAGTGAGGTCACTCATTCTCACCACTTTGAACTAATAGCTGCGAAGTCTTCACGTACTATGTGTTGGAGCTTTCGCCATACGTCTTGCCGTACATGAACTGTAAGCACTCAATACTCCCATTCCTAGCACGCTACCTCACGTGTGAAAAAACGGAAATTCAGACGTTGAAATCCGATCTTTCTCAATAAAAGATGTGAATTTCATGTAAACCTCTGGAATTTGAGTCATCTGTGACCTTCTACCTTCCCTTATCCCTTGCTCTCAGTGAATGCAGCTATATTTTTGCTGAAACTTTTCGATATTTGCCTTCAAAGTAAAGTATTTTTTCTCTCTCTCCCAAGCCTGTCTCCCTCTCAGTGTGAGATTTTCGGACCCTCCTCAGTAGTTTTTTCGAGGATGAATTTTGAACAGTAGAAAAGTATGTGGTTGTCAGATTCCGAACATATTTAATAACCCCGAGGTCACGTATGATGTATGGAGACCACGCCAGTCGAACAGACGTGTATTACAGCCAAGGGAGGGGTACTGACACTACTAATGAATCAGGAAAAGTGCCTTTCAAGTAAAAATACCAACTTGTGGACATTGACTGGATGGTAGAAGGCGATTGATCCAGTTTATAGAATTACTTTGGCATCTGACGCCGTGCGTAGACGTACTTCGAAGTGAAAATGAAGTCAAATATTTGGCCCCTCCCGGTGCAAGAAATACTTAGTTCAGCGAGGAAAAAGAGCTCTTTTACTTAAACGGATGAAAAGATTTTCAGTCGTACTACTGCCCATGCTTTAACTAGGTCAAAACGAAGGTAAAACTTTATCGAGGATGGGAAGAGCGAATATGTGTTAAGGTCGCAGATTTGATTTGGGAAAAAGTATACGATATTGGAAGGAATTTGGTCCATAGGAGGAGTGAAATTGAGCCTATTTATATGACTCAGATTTACGTTTTCCATGATGAATAATGCTAAAATATGCAGGAATATGCGTTAGAAAATTCAGTAGACCTACTGTTCAAGAGAATACAAATGACTGGAGAAGTCTCTTCCGCCCCGCTGAACTCTGTTTAGAGGGAAAATGTAAGGAGATTGTTCTTCCCTCCAAAACAGTCGCAGGGATCTGATGTCACAGTACGGGGACAATGAAAGAGGAACTGCCAAATCACATGACTCACTACTGGCTAATATAGGGCGCCTTAGTAATCCCGTACATAGTAAAGTCATTCATGACATAGGTACTCCCAGCATTGAAATTCCACTAACAAACCAGACCGGCAAATTACCACATATTCTTCTATCTAACATGCAATATCCTCAGCACGGGGCTCCTTAGACCACATCGTCGACTACAAACGGCAAAGTCCAGTCCAGCTAACCCCAGAATAGTTTAAGGCTTTTCTTCAGAATAGTGAAAATGTTATTGGGCACAAAGTTTTCCGTCAAAGAATAGCGGACGCATCATATGTATTATCGCATTGGTCCCTTAGACTCATCTTTGAAAGCTAAGTCTAGGAATAAAATGTTCTGCAGGGAAAAATACGATTCATTATCTCAGTCAAATCACAAAACAATGACAAAATACAAAAATAAAGAATTCGGAATAAAATCGAGGAGCAACGCAGACGGAAAACAAAGTTAGAAATAAGACATGAAACAAAAATGTAAACCAAGAAATCGCTGCAGAATAGATGACGTTTAAACTAAAAGTATACTCCTATCAAGAAAACAGGCACTGAACATGATGTTTTCAGACATACAAGGTTCGTTCAGTCAAGTAGATGAAATCAGAAATTAAGTCGATAAACCCAAGGTTGATAAGATACTTGAAGCCAGTGGAGCACATGAAACATTTATCACATACTCACTGCTCTTTACGGGAAAAGAAATAAAATGTAGCTAGTAGCACTGTAAAAAAACCTTTTGAAGTACGCCCGGGAAACTGTATCTGCAGGAATTGCTGAAATGAGCGCCATTTTTCTATGGCATTGATCAAAACATGATCAAAAAGACGGCTTTATGGTGGAAAGCAGTCATGCTTTCTATATCAAATGGTAGTTTTAAACTCTAATGGGATCTGCAGTCACAGTCGGTAAGACATTGACGACAACGAGAGCAGAGATGCTTCTCTAACAGAATACGACTCAAAAAACATATAAGGGAAGGACTGCAGTCATATGCCTTTGCTTTTGTGTCAGACAACAACAATCCATATGTTTGATCAATAAGATCAGCTTCCGAGGGATTCCCATCACCAACCACTGAATCCTTTTTCCTCGAAAACTTGCATGCTTGGACTGTGGTTACCAATTTTGAATGAAACTTACTTACTCGTTGTAAAAAGTTTGAAACCTACTTTATTTATAAGCTTGGAATGTTCAATATATCGAATTGTGCGGGATTTAAACGAGAACTAATGAAGAGGATATGACTTCTATCAGAAAGGTCAGGCTAACGTTATTTTTTAATGTGAAATAACCTAACAATAACTAACCCCAATCTCAGTCTGTGGTTATCCGAGCTTCCGAGGTAACCAATATATATTGAGTTCCCATGTGCTGGAAATAAATGGTGTTTCGTAGAGTTACTTCTGAAGTAACATGCACTCCTGAACATGAAGTCCTATGTATTTTCAAGTTATAGTTTGCTGGAACTGGTCCCGGATGCACATTTTTTGGCAAAGTTAGCTGGCAATTATTGAAGAATGCAGCATTAAAGGGGCACCCAGAAGTCTATATATGTTGTGACAGAAACCTGTGAGATAACTCAAAGCATCTTCAACTGGTCTTCTGATACATTTTCCCGCTGATCCATCCCTATAGAGGAAGAAGACTACTTTACGAAGTGCCCCATATACTAAATTTGCGGTCTCTAATGTATTGCTAAGCTCAAGCAGTGACGACTTGTACACCTTAATTTCCACCTTTATATGTTCATACGTGTGATGTATCTTCTAAAGTTCCCCATTGTAGTTATTTTGCCTACTTCTCTTTCCCTTAAAACCATGTCAGCTCGCGGTTCTCCACTGCAAAGTCTCTGGCTGACGACGGTCTTTTGAATTTAACCAATTGTTTACAAAACCCGTTCAAATTAGCAAATATTGGAAGTGAAATTAATTGAGGCACTTAACTGCTAAATAAAAGGCGTGGAAGCTTAGACACGATTCTTAAGTCGGCAATTTTAGTAAGATGCTTCCTCAAATTTTCACCCCAATTAGATGCGCCTTACACGTGGTATTAATGGAAACGACGTCAACATAAATTTTAGAACCTCTTAGAAAGCATATCTCTACAAAATCTCACTCTGTCCTATCTTACATCGTATGCACTTTCAGAGCTCATATGATTGCCCAATAAATGTTTTGGCACTATATTATTATCAAAGTTTTAATATTGGATAGACGTACTGCCGTCATAGTGGCAAGCAACCTATAAATCTCACATAGAACTGTAACCGTCGACAGCATGTGCAAATTAGTTATAAAAACAACAAAATTTCATTTCACTTGACCCAATTGGGAAAAATTCGAAGACGGTGGGGGATTTAAACAAAATCAGCAGGAAGGCTTTAGTAAAGCCAACGTTCTACCAACTGGACTTCGAAGGCACGTCAAAAGCCGTATATTGAATCATACTTAGATCAGTTTGCCCGTCTAGCTCCATTGGTAGATTGTAAGCAGCACTTAAATTGAATAAGTCAAAACTGCCAATTTTCCTTAATACAATTTAATTGGTAAAGAAGGCAAAATAAATCTGATGTAAAACAGACAAAGGATTGCCACAAGCTAACGAGAGAAAATGCAGGGGAACAATACTTTAGGATGCTTTACTCTATTAAACCCGAAATAATGGCCGGATAACTTACATAGTACAGGAAATATGCGACGTAAAAATCATTATCGGGAGCTACACATTGAAATAAGATACGATGGTAAAAACATTAAATTTAATGTTTTTCATGACGTTAAATATGCCAGGAGCAAAAACCGAAGCTACTCAGTAAATAGTCAAAGTCAAATGAATTTAAGGTAAAAATAGGTTGCTTATTTGAATTACTCACTTCACCTGTTTCTTCAAAGCGTGCATCGTCCGAACTATCAATTACGTAGATCTACAAAGACAGAATTAAAATCATTTTGACGCATATTGGCAAATGTACGGATGTGTCAGGCCAGAATTTTGCAACAAACCCAACAACACTGGGCGTTATGACGGGCTTGCCGCGTATGAATCGAGAAATTTAAAGACGAATTCAATATTATAAACAATACACAATATTTTCTTACTAAAACGTCTGTGTTATCGTAATAATTCCGCCAATATGGGCGTATCTTGCGTTGGCCGCCAATATCCCAAACATTTAATTTGAACCCCTGAGTCACAACACTTTTCACATTGAATCCCTAAAGTAATATTGAATTGAGCTGGCTTTTACCTGGGTTGGTGATACGTGTGCTATATCTTCTGATGCGAGCTGTTTCAGAATTGTTGTTTTTCCCGCATTATCAAGACCCAACGATAGTATTCTTATCTCACGGTCTGGCCTTGATTTAAGTTTCCGAAGGAGGCCGAGAAGACCCTTGAAAGAAAAATATCATCAGCACTGAGGTAGTTTCTCTTATGAGATGTCAAACGAAAACTAATTGACTTGCCATTCTAATTTGAAATCGTTGGCTTAAAAGGGTTCTTTGATTATATTAGCTACAGTAGTTAAAACAAAGACTAATATTAATAGTTAGCTGGATAAAGCAGTTAAGCAAAGTACCAGGGTGATTAACAATTTCTACATGACGCGTATTTAGTTTTGCGCTTAATTTTCTTTCATTTGCGAAAAAATACTGCAGAATTATAAGATTGTCAACCTCCTCCTACACAGAATTCCACTGGAAGGTAAGATGCGGATTTCAGAAATTCTGCCGGAATTATTTGTCCCGGACTTGCCCGAACCAATCTCAGTTTGATCTGAAGACCGTGTCACGGTGGACCTCACTTCCTTTTATCGTCTCCTAAACAAACTGTCCAGCCAAAAGTTGAATAAACAATTATAAAAATGTTGCAGGTGGGCATAGAAGGGAACATACCACTGCAGTAGAGAAAAAGAAACCTATCAAAATTATGCTTAAGAGCAAAGAATAAATCAGAGGATCATGTCAGATAAAGGCAACCTTAGTCACTAGAATAAAGAGTTTTTCGACCAGACTACTCCACATGTGGAGTAGTCTGCACCGAAACGACTGAAGCGCCGGGGAATTTTTCCAGAAATAAAATCGAGACTGAGGACTGGTGAACACAACCCGATTTTTTTCATCTTGAGGGTAGCACAAAATAATACGAGAAAGACAAGTACCCGACTACCGCATATACCTTCGGGGAACCAATCGGTCAAAGAAACAACAGCAGTAGGTCGGCAATGCTCAGTGTACTGAGTGAAGAACCAACATTTTGAAGCAAATCATGAAGCGGGACGGACATATAAGACTGAAGTTCGAGACAATGCAGTGACGCCGATCACTGTGACAACCAAAACGAGAAAGTTGGCTGGCGCAAATTGCGATGCTGTATGCAAATACTCAGAGTCATGCATCTAAACTTGACGAGTTAAATTTCTGCAATATCGAACTGTCTCAGAATGTGATCGGATTAATCGGAACCAGACTAGCCAGTAACATTTAAGATAGTGAATTAGCATTAAGTAGGTAGGAAATATATAGACAAGACTCGGAAAACCAATCGAGTAATGGAATAATTATGCATATTTAAGACGGCCTAATAGTCAGATAAGCCGCCCAGTTTTCTAACAATCAGAAGCTATATGGCTGATTGTGGTTCTTCATGTGTTGATGTCCTCGCGATCTATCGGCCATGCAGGACAGACCATATCGCTAAAATCCATCGTTTGATACAAATGGAAAATAATTCAGTCGAGCTAATATCATGTCATAACGGGGTGATCTGGACCATAACTACAAAAAATGTATTGATTATTGGCGACTTCAGTTTAGCAGGAATTAACTGGGGCGTTGTTTATTCTTCGTGCCCCAAATCGCATTTAGACTAATTTCTTCTACGCAAAACATAAAAAATTATATTTACACAAGATGTATTGTCTCCAAACAAAAAACTTGAAGGGCAAACGGCTAATTGCCCCGACGTGCTTTTAACGAAACATCCGGCAGCACCGACGAGGTTAGCTCTATGACACCACTCGATAAAAGTGACCATGGTATAATTATATGGGACTACTCGTTATTCTCTGGTCCGTCTACTGTTGACGAAAAATGGCAGACCTCGACTGATTTTACCGCTTATGGGTGCTGTAACCGAAGATTGATAGTTGGAGGACGCCCTAATAAGTCTCATCGAAAAATACTGCCCACTGACAAGTTTTCACATTTACAAGGGACCTGGGTGGTTCATTGACAATCTAGGATAGTAATTAGCAGAAAACACAAATTGTGGAGAAAGTACTGTGAGAATTAGGATGTCCAGTACTTCAACAAATACAATACACAATGGAAAAACTGGAAGGTATGATACTTAAAACACGCTGGGTAATCAAGAAGAATTTGCTGCGCAAAGCCACACAGAATGCCAAATAACCATAAGGCTACCTCCGCAGAAGCACATGACCTAGAGGTCGAATTCTGATGTTAAAATCTGTGGGATACGAAGTAGTCCGGCCGGGTAATAGACGATGAACGTACCCCAATGGTTATAAATCAATAAATAAGATAAGATGTGGAAAGACAGCGTATTATGAATAATTTAATTAAGTGCCGAAGGTGTGGAGTATGAGTAGTGGGTAATTGACTCCCAAATGAATGCATTCTAGTCGTGAATGTTAGCCTGTCCGAAATGCATGTTCGCAGTGAGGTCGCCGGTTCCGGGAGTGTCTGACCGTACGCATTCATCAAAATAAGGTCCTCTGTGAACTGGCCTTGGAAAGTGATTGGCCAGCTGGGACAAATGGTGGTGAGCACACGTCTGTGACCTCAACCTGCCTTCGGTAAACTCTGGTGCGCACGGGTTTAGTAAACATGAGAGAAGAAATTGCGGCCTGCCCCAGCAGCGTGCGAGGAAATCATGGCTTAGAATACGAAGTCAGTACAAGTCTATCACGTGCGCTCAAATCGCTGGCAACAAAATAAAGCTGGGCCCTTTCTCATTTCTTTCGATCAGTGTACACGAACGGCGCAAGGTTCCTTCGGCCCTACGCAGAATAATTGCCATCCCCGAGTTTTCTGGAGCTGCATGCCACCACTGCGAGAGGATTCGGATTGTTAATAAGCATTCAAAAGTTCTATTTGTGCTTCCTCGTATATTCTTCATTTTGGAACTGACATATTTTTGATTTCCTCAGCAATTAATCTCTCCGTTATAAATTTCGACTAACTGCTTGAGCTTTAAGGTGAAATACACTACTCTAAGATAGTCTTGAAAAAAAGAAGCCATATTTTTACAATGGTTTTATGTTTAATAAGTCTGCGATTTAGAGTAATGATATATGATACCTTGGATTTCAGCGATGATCACCATGTAAGTATTCAAGAAGTCAAGTTAGGCATGTAACTGAGCAGTTTGTGATGAAATCAGAAGCCACAATCGCTTGGGCAAGGAGTTGAAATGCAAGTATTAATTAAGTACCTTGAACACTCAGGGATTCCTGGATTGCTTAAGTTCAGCGATGATACCCAGGTAAGCTTATGTGTTTCAGGTACTTAAAGAGTACCTGCGTTGAACACCGCCTTGCCGAAGCGAATGTGGTTTCAGATACCTTAAAGTCTTTAAGCAGGGCGAGTGTAAATGACAAAATTGTGTGATTTACTGGAAAAGCCGGCGTTTTTAACTAAGGTTTACTTCCCCGCAATAAAGGATGTTGGTCTAATATGATTTCTTGGCCCGCAAATTCAGCAGTATTCAATTACTTGGGTTCAGAATTAACAATAGTAGTGGATGAATTTTACAACATACTTAAAAATGCTTACTAAATACATTTCAGCGGGGGTACTTTTGATTTGCGCACTCCGGTTTTCGAATTGACTCAGTGCAATAGCTCCATTGATTTCAAACTTGAGTGTTTTGGCAAGGCTGCTACAGCATCCTCACCTGTCATTCCATTTACAAAAGGTGGCATTTGCATAGGCGATACACATATATTTCAGTCCAAGGTGCTAGACATGATAGACGGGTTGCTTGAACTTAGCTACGACAGGACTCACATACTACACAGATTACGATGCACCCCAACATTGAGATCTTACTTTTCGTACATATCTTTATGCAGCTTATATTGTGAAGTCAACACAATTACATGACAGTTCTTCTTAAATACCATCAACGGCGATATTTTTATAACTCTTTCTAGGAGTCCTATGCATTGAAATGTTTGCATCATATCGCTATGGTCTTCAACGTAACGTAAGCCCACATCAGTTGCCATTCGCAAAATTTACGTAATCGCGAATAGCCTTTTGCGTAGTTCCTGCACCACGCCATCGCGCAGTTGCAGGTTCTCTTTTTGAGGTCCTTTTCAATTGTCCTAACGATACGATCACTTCTGTAAAAGTGCCACACTCTTCGACTTTACTTAAGTCCACCTCAGTTGCCATCCCTTACCTTTGCGTAATCGCAATTAACTTTTTGTCTTCTCTTTGCACCACGCTACCACGCTACCACGCACTTGCAGTTTCTGCCTTTCTGTTCGCTTGTTATTGTCCCAGAATTACGATTAATTTTACGCTACTGCATTATCGGTTTACCCTTACGCAACAGCATATACAGTCACATACATAATGGGGCCTACGCGATAGACAAAGCTATGTCGTTCATGATCGCACGAAGAGGCTTTCTATACAGTACCGGTTTATCATACGTAAGACAGCTTTACGCAAGAACACACGCAGCAACATACGTTATCAGGTTTTCACGATAGACTACGCTGCTTCGTTGACAATCGCACATAAATGCTTTCCGTATAGTAGCAGTTTAACAGAAGAACAGACAGTTCATTAGAAAACACTTCATACACAAAAATACTAAAAATTTATTTCTTAATACGGTAATTCGCAGCTTCATTATTAAGAAAAAATGCGAGCCATAGCTTTATGGTAGCTCGAATTTTGCGGTGGCTACGTTCAAATATTGGGCCATTTCTCAGGGCTTTTATTCTTCGGCAGCGTTCGCAATTGGAGACGTGACCGTCGGTGTGCTGCGGTAGCGACGTTGAAAAACACAAGAGAACGGTCTCCTGTGCTGGCAGTACTGCATAATTTCGCCGGACTTGATTACGTCCGGTGTCTGTTCCGTGCTGCTGCATCTTTAAATTTGACGTTTAACTGTCCTCTTCCTGCTTCCAGTAATAACCTTAGAATTTAGAATGCCAAACAAAATTTTTACTACTTCAGTTACAAGCTACCATCTCCTCCCAATACCTGACTTATGAATTATAGTGATGAGTATAAATTATTCATTGCATTTATTATTGGCTTACTATTTTACATAACTTTTGAAATATAAACATGTATTACATCTAACTTACCCACTCAGACAACTTTCGGCTGTTCTGCTTGCTTCTACACTTTCTGTGCAGCAATTACAGTAACATTTATAATAAGTAAGTGAGAGGCATGCACCTAACTCTACAGTATGGCGAGCGCTGCAAAGAAAATGCCGCAATCTGCGAAAGACGTGTAATCACTTATAAATCAAAATAAATTACGGTTGCACTAGTGATTATCCTGCAGTGTAATCCCAAGTCTTTTCAGTCACGTCAGGATGCCGGCGTTTTAATGAGCTTCTTTTTGACGGCTTATAAAATGCAGATTCTGAAAAAATAGTTAATTCAATAGTATGAATTTTTATCATGAATTTTGGCTGTCCTTATAAATTCAAATATATTTGATAGAAAACATAGACGAAAATATTCGTTCTTGTACTCAGTTGATAGAAAATTAGCCTGGTTTATGCTTGAAGAAAAAGTATTTTTCAGTTTAAAAAAAATTTAAATCCCTGAATAACTTTGAGTTTTACAGGCTGCTACACCTGAATTCAAGGTTTCCAAATAGCATACGCTGTACATTCTGTTTAAGGAAAAAGCGTTTTTGCCTGCGGCTTGAGGAAGAAGTCGCACAGTTGTCATTAAATTTTGTAATAGATCTGGATCATTCCGTATGCATTATGAGCAGTATTAATAAATTGACGGATACAATGTATTATGAATGAACGTCTTACATTCGTAAAAATTCTCATAATTGTAAATTTTGGTAAAAGTAGCTTATGTAGCCCCCCTCATATACACCTAGCCCCAGCATTTTGTCCTACGAAAACGGTAGATATAGGTTTTTAGAAGTAGGTGTACAGTGAAAAAAGTGTAGTCGAAGTTGTTTCCCGCGGCCCCGAAGAGTAAGATGTATCGCATGTACATTGAAGGTGTGCGCGGCACATCTTGCCGCGGACTAAACTAAGGTAACTCCAGAACGCTAAGTTGGACCTCAGGTAGGTTGAAACAAACGACTTCCTAACCATCATTTCAATTTTTAACGAATTTCAAGAAACCTGCAACTTGATAATCGGGTTTTCCCGCAATACGTTAAACGGTAATACAGATAAGGAAAAGCTACAGATATAAATCAACAACACTTCTAAATACAATAAAATAAAAAGGCAAATGGCAATTACTAAAGTATATTCCACTGCGTATCATAATTACCCACCAATTATACTCTGCAACAACCGTTTTCGTAGGACAAACTGCTGGGACAAGGGGTATATAAGGGGGCTACATAACCTAGTGTTGCCGAAATTTTTTTCTAAAACTGAAGGATACATTTTCGTTGAGTAAAAAAGGCGTAATGCATGACTAAACTAGTACAAGAAGATATATTTTCGTGAATGCTTTTTAGAAATTGCGTTTGAATTTACAAAGGCAGTCAAAATCCATGATAAAAATGCATATTATTTAAGAAGCCATATTTTACAGAATCATATTTTTATAAGCGGTCAGAAAAAAGCTCATGACAAAGCTCTCATCCTGACGTGACCGAAAAGGCTTGAGATGAGACTGCATGATGATCAGTATTGCAACCGTACTTTATGATGGTTTGGAAGTGATTACCAGACTTTCGCAAATTGCGGCATTTTGCTTGCAGCACTTGCCATACTGTATGTATGATAAACTGGTGCCTTCTTTCCCTTAGATCATTTATAATTCCTACGCATGTAAATACAGTATGAATAATATGTGCATTGCTATAAGTATCCTTTCGAGCTGAAAAAATTGGAAATTCTCCACGTCCATTTTCATTGAGTCCCTTCCAGACCCCACTAAAATTGTCTATCTCTTACGAAAGGCTGTTCCCCCTTTCCTCTGACCTGCGCATAGAAGTCCCCTTCCTCAAAACTCCCTTTGTTTACAACTGAATGCACAGTGGTGTTTAAGCTTGTCCCCCAGCCACGTACCACTCAAGTGATGCTTGAATACTGGCCTCACCTCTTGCCTTTTAATCACCCTTTTTCCACAGTGATTCGTAACCCCTTCATCAAGAGATGACTTTATCAAGAGCTGCTTGCTATTGTCTTCCCCTACCCCTCTGGTTCGATTACAGCTGTCCTCAAACGCTTGTTATTCCTTCCCCCCACCTGCGAGCACAGTATGATCTCTGTTTGCGTCAACCCCCCCTTCGCGCTGGTGTTATCAGACCAATCCCGAGGCCATACGAATGGCCTCCTGAAATCATATAAAACCAGAGCCACGCCCCCTTTCCCACTAGTACACACAAGCTTTCCCAAGACTAGTTTCGCCCTGCGTGGCGTTATTGTTGAACTTGCATTGTTCCCTTGTATAGGGTCCGGCGATTTGGCCGACTCCCTTCGCTCTGGACTTGGTGTATCCATTGTTGAGGTTTCTACTTTGATTATCCTTTATTATCTGTTTAGTAGTAGAGTACCACCTTGATAATTGTTATCATTGGTTTTGGCGTACGCGTGGCTGTTGGATACAGTAGGAGAAGTCAAGAGACGAAACAATAATGAATTCCAGTATTAAGCATAATTCCAAATTTAAATTTACTTTTGCCTTCATAATTTACATCACGTTTGCAATACACAAGTGTATTCCATGTAAGCTTACATGCTCCGGCGTGAGCTCATGAGAACCCAGAACCTGTCGTGTAGTCCGGCGAAATCTGCCGGTATCTGCTGATCTCCAAACCCCTACAAAGAGACCGCATGCTTGCACGAAATCTCAAGTATGCTACAGAATCACCACGTGAAACTGAGAAATTTGGCAAGCTCATTTTACCATGTTATGCTTATTGCTTATTACTCAGCTATTGACACAGTTAAAGCATATAAAAATAATAATTGATTATTAAGCAGATTGCTCCCCTCTTACACAGAAGACCTCTCCTGAAACCTCAAGGTGACGTTGTTGTAGCGCACCCAAGAGCGAGGCGCTAAACAAGCGTCTGGCATTCAGGTTCGTTGAGTCTAGCAACACAGACTAGAGGATGTGATTACGATCGAGAGTGCAGTCCTACATTCCTTTAAGATTTACTGGACCCGTGGTGGTAGGATTTCCACTTCCATGAGTGTCATAAATTGTAGAAGGAGAGGTAGAAGACGATTTTATAGTCTAAATTTTATTGTGTTTCTTACTTAATTACATACGTAAATACTATAAAACACCAAGGGGAGGCGTACAATAAGCGAAAATAATATTCTGGTAGGGTTTCTATGTGCTCAGTCAAAACATTCGGCGAAGCGGTCTACGGAGACGGCCCCAGCGCCGAAATTCTCGTCTCTGTAGGTAAAGAAAAGAAATTCGTATTTTAAAGGATTCCGAGACTGATGTGACATATGTCCTAGCGAAGAGGATGCTTAAATTAGTCATTGAGGGTGACGGAACAAGAGTCTTGCCTAAAAAGACAGAAAGAGAATTAAGCCTATATGAGTAAGAAAATATTGGCAAAACTGATTTGTAAGGCCCCTCTAGATATCAATCCCCCACCGCCCAGTTGCCTACTGTTTTTTTGCGGTCGAAAATGTAATTCTTGGTTAGTGAGCTAAAATTCATGCGTAATTGTGGCGGAAGTGATCAAAACAATCAGTTAGTTTTAACATGCTAAAAAAGAATAAAATTCGACCAACATTAACTTCTGTTGCGCATGTTGCGAATGCCAATTAAGGGAAATTTGACCTTATGTAGGCTTATTTAACGGAAATGTAAATTCGTCCTCCTATTGGTGGAAATTAACGAAAAAATTCAATGTTGGGCTCAGCATAACGGACAAACCGTTCCGGTGTTCGACATTCTTCTTTACCGCAACTTTTTATCCTATGTCGACGGGATTTTTGTGGCCTCTAAAATCATTCCTGCCCGAATATTTATTAAACGCTACCTGGGATCAGGGCAGAAACCTAGTTCGGTCTGGCTTCTGTAGGATGGTAATATATACACTTGTAGAAAAAAGAAGTCTGATAAATCTTGTCAATAAAACTGCAAAGATTAAGAATATGCAAATCACAAATACAAATGGAGGTTGACGGCGCTGACAGTACATCATATCCACTGTGAAGTACCAGCGCCGTCTGTACACACTTGTTTTGAGTTTTCTCTATAACCGCTGGCTGCAGATGCGATTTCAGAGTGTTCCAGGCTGAATTGCCGACCCCTACGGGCGGCAGATCGGTTTCACCTGTTTCACCGGGATTATTGTTAAAGAAATCCGCTTCTTGTCTAGCTGTCAGCTCGGTGAGGAAGAGTTGTGGTGGCGGTGAAAGAGGCGGCGGCGGTGGCGATGGCTGCATCAATGTGGTCACCGTCAGCACGTTGGGGGGCTGTTGCGGAGCCAGCAGTAGTTCCGGTGTGGCAAAGTGTTGCTGCGGTGGCGATGACGAGGGCGATGGCAACGTCGCTAGCGCTAGCTGCAACGGTGTACGTTGAATTGCTGGCGCCGATAGGATAACCGGCTTACAGATCAGCAAACCCAGTGAAGGTGGTGGTGGTGGTGGGAGTTGTAGTGGCTGTACCAGTGCGAGCAAGGGCTCTGGTGGGGCTGGAGACAGTGAGAATGGGATGGCAAGTGAGCGCAAATAATGGGTGCTCGAGTGTCGTGAAGATGGACAAAGTTGTCTTCGTGTTGTTGGTGTTGTCCACGACTCCACTTCCTCTAACAAACATGGAGATGTAGATTGCAGAATTTGGGACACAGCGACCTGTGCTATGAAGGGCACCTTTATTGGACAGCTTGGGGATGGTAATTTAGTTAGTCGTAATGGTGCCAAAAGCACTACTGTTTGAGTTTGTAATGCTGATGGTGAAAACTGCTGCAGTGGAGCAGGCGGCTGTGTCGACGGAGGCGGTGGCGATGAACATAGCCTTAATATGCGTGATCGCGAAGGTGGAGTGGGAAGAAAATGCCGCACACTACATGTCATTGTGGGGTTTTCGAACAGCTTTGTTCGGGATCGCTTGGGAAGGTGTGCGACAAGGAGGATATGGATGAGATGCTCTCGCTTGAATCGATAATTGTGCTATCCACATCACCTTCCCATTTCTTCGTTGGGTGTGTTTTGTCCAAAATGGGGCTCGGATTTCCTTCTCAGCTGTCAAGGTTTTCTTCATTATTCATAGTCAAGCTACTGACGCTGTTAGCAGTTGTTGTGCTTGAGCTTTCAGCATCCTGTCTCGGGGAAGCTGGTTTATGCCGGATGTTAGAGTATTTGTTGTCCAGTGGGAGGTGTGAGAGTTAAAGCTGACATCCTCAGCATTGAGAGTATCTTCGTGAAGATAAGTACCCTTATAGATATTACTACTTGTAGGGCGTGTAGCTGAGGCTTCTACAGTAAGAGTACTTAGGGGACTTTCGTAGGATGGCCATTTGTACGTAGAGGATTCGGATTGACTAGAGGCTGACACAAAAGATCGGGAGACATGCTTAATTCATGTAAATTAATAAATTAATTAAACTTTGATATTTCAAGCGCTCAGAGGTCTCTATCAAAACTGACATGAGGTAAGTTATTCTGTTATATGAAGTGATTAAAGCTGACATCTACAATGGGTGCTATTCTTCATTTACATGAGCACATACTTTGTCTACCTTCCACGTGTTGTCACCTATTTCATGGAATATATAAATCGTCCGCAATTTTCGTGTGATTTCTGACAAAAATGACCGACCAATGCATACACATTATCCGTTTTCACACAAGGTTGGTTCTGCTCTCATTGGTATCATCGGAGCGACTAATATTATAAATTCGCGGACGACTTTTCTCGCTTGTCTTTGTTGATCATATTATACTTACAATGTTTAAATGCAGTATGGCAACTTGTGGTCTCGATCCATCTACGCTGTAAAGTATATGCATAAAGGCTTTGTACCTTACCTATACAATTGATTATGACATGGATTACTTTTTGCCTGAAGGTGAAATTGAATTGCAATCAATGAAATTATGAAAGGGGGGATTAATAGACAGTTGGAAATTGAACTTACCCCTATTTGCATGGGGTACTCCATCGCAGTTCCCATTGGACATGCCGTACTCGGAAGGTATACTGGATACGTCGCCTACGTCGAGATACTCATTCCACCATTTAAGGTATCGGGATATAAGTTTTGACGGCACTAGCATCTTGTTGTTCATCTTGAGTAGTTGTGACAGTTCAGACTTGAATTGTATTGATCAATTTTGCGTGACCTTGGGCCTGACCAATGGCGTAGCTCCCTTCTATTGCTGCTGCACGTGGTGTAATAAATTGGCGGCCATAGTAATTAATTCCTTACTTCTTCAATGCTTAACAGTGCGAAAATTATTTTCGCAACGTTCTAAAAGCATTGTGATTCTTACTATTCGGCACCCATTAGTTGTACCTCACTATCTTCCTCCAGACGATGTCTGAAACTATATACGTATAAATAATGTTCATGTGTAATTTACAGCAAGCTATCGTGTTCCAATTAAGCAGCTTTGCAGTCTGCCTGAGGCATGATCCGTGATGAGCATACGAAACTACGAAAAAATTGTATATGCATACTCAAGACGTCTATTCTGGCATCAAATTCAGTGGGAGTGCATGTATAAATGAATATTGAGGGGGTAATGAACTATACAAAATATTAAATGAACTGAAGAAATATAACCTCAGACAACTTTATCGAAAAAAAGATACGATCAAAGTTGATTTTGATCCTTGGATTAAATTCCAAATCATCCGAAAGCTGAATGTTTGTTTGGTTTCCATGAACGGCAATGTAAATGCCCTACAACCTAAGGCAGGGGATATTGCTCGTGAGAACTCTGAACCTGTGCGGCGTAATCTGCCTGTAACTGCTGATCTCCAAACCCCTACAAAGAGACCGCATACTCTCAGGAAATCCCAATTGTCCTACAGAAGCACCATGTGAAGCTGAGAAATTTGGCAAGCTCATTTTACCATGTTATGCTTATTGCTTATTACTCAGCTATTGACATAGTTATAGCATATACCAATATTAGTTGATTATTGAGCAGATTGCCCCCCCCCCCTTTCACAGAATACCTTTCCTGAAACCTCAAGATGGAGTTTAGATACTGCAAAAGGTTAGCCCGTTAGCGGTAAATGGCACCATGCGACATAAAGGCATGGTAAAACTTGAGATCTCTTAAAAACTTTCGTCAACCAATAAAATGACACAGCCGAGGGGATAGATTTGAAAGGGCAGAATGCAAGAAGAGCGCTCATTTGCTGGTTTCACCACTAACACTTGTACTACCAGCATCACTGAAATTGCCCTATTCCTGCTGCACCGACTTAGACTGTCCTACTGTACCTACCTGATACGGTATTATCTTACTGCTGTCATTTAGGCTAATACTTTTAGCGTGCTCTCTCCTTACCGTATTCATCCCACTATCAGTTAAATAGAAGTAATACTGCCGCTACCAGTACTATCAGTAGAAGCACGAGTCGTAGCAGTAACAATGTGAAGCTAGTTAAAAACCTTACCTGTCGGATGAGGCAGAATCACCTCAGCTGATATAATCATATTCCCGCCTGGTATAAAATAGGAAGTACGTCATAGTTCTGAACTGTTAGTACTTATAAAGGAATTTTCTAAGCTTCCATGACTAGCTGACTGTTGGAGAATCTTGCTTCTTACTAAACAGACGATGCTCTGCAATTTCTGAGCTAAAAATAGATAATGTAGATGATACAGAAGTCCGAAATTCGAGCGCGAAGCGATGGTAGATATTAAGCTAGCATAAAATAAACATTCTTTAACCCTACTGTTTACTCAATTTCCAAATAGGTTACAGCTGAATGCGAGGTCAACATTTCCTACATGCATGTTCAGGCCGCACTGAAGCTTGATACTTACTGGCTTTAGCAAGTATGATTAATAGAACTAGCACTTTTAGCCTAGGCACAGCACTTCTAGCAGAAGCATCCTGAAAAATGGCAAATGTCACTTTGTTACCACCTAACTGCATGGCAGCTCCTCAACTTTTTTTTACATATCCCTTTCTCTAACCTTGAGCTTATTAATATTCCCTTATAGGTCTATGACTCCACACTAAGCTAAAATGTTATTCATGTACGCACAGGCCACATTGTAGTCTACCACCTACTGGTCTTAGCAATTATGATTACTAGAATTAGCACACCTAGCATAGGCACAGCACTCTCACAAGTAGTAACCTGGAGATCAAGGCAACACGGCACCGGACCTGACGCCAATCAGCGTCATTTCTGACGAAAATTTAGCAGCACTTAATTGATTAAGATACACCGCGAGCAGCAGCAGTAGAAACAGTAGTCGCAGCAGCATCAGCAGCAGACTGGGGCCCCTCGAATACTCCTGGGCACCTACTGTGGGTGGGTGAGTAAGGGTGAACAGTGCAGTAGTACCAGCGCAAAAGCTAATGTAACACCATGTGACCTGGCAGAACCAGCGATACTAATAAAGATTGCCTCGTTAACAATAAGGTGACACCGCCAGATGGGCAGGGATGAGAGGGCGGAACCCAAGGAAATCCCACATGCCCCAGTATAACCATCACCAATAAATTGATCAGCATCAAATGAAATTTCCCTATTCCTGTTGCATTAGCTTAAACTGTCCTACTGTACCTACTTGATATTGTATTGTAGTCTACCACCAACTGGTCTTAGCAACTATGATTACTAGAATTAGCATCCCTAATATAGGCACATCACTCTCAACAGTAGCATACCGGAGATCAAGGGAACACGGCCCCAGCCTTATCTCCAATCAGCGATACTGCTGTCGTCGAGTTGAGAATGCGGAAACCAAGTCAAGCACAGCTTGCTCAGGCCCCCAAGCATGCATTTACCCGAAATATTTAAACCCAGATCAACATTCATTGCTGAGATCAAGGGGATATGAGCCCTAGCGTAAGCTTATTCCGCATCACCGTTGGCAAATGGCGGCATCGGTGCTAGCGTCAGTACTACAGTAGTCGCCGGCTATTAAGTCCACCTCAGGCCTAGACCAAATTGGGCTTAATAAGCGGCAGGCGCACGAACCGGAGACTCCTAGTCCTTGATTAGCAAACACAGTATAGGCACTACACATTACATATGCACTGTATTAGGTGTAGAGCTTGGTTATGTACAAGAAAAGAATGCTGTTTGTCTGTATTTTACGTAATAACAAAAGCAAAACAAATTATTTGCGACACGTTTCAAAAAAGCGGTCTAGTGTCAGTTGTTTTGGAGGAAACTTCACTCACAAGTGCTCTTTGATGTCCTTCTCCGGGCACCAGAAATCGTCAAATTTTGTGAAATCTGATGACTGTAGACAGCGTTGCAGAGTGTAGAGTTCAGCTCTCATCTGTGCAGCAGTGGAACTGGCTCTTCGTCATCGTCATCATCAACAACAACAACTTCCTCATTTGCTTCTCCTCCATTCTTCTCTTCTTCCTTCTGAATGATTTCATTGACCAAGTTCTGCTCAAACTCTTCCTCGCTTGTTTCATCAGTGACTTCAACATCATTCTTCGGTTTTTTTGGTCCGTCATTTCACCTTAACTATCATTAAGGATTTATTTAGGTAAAAGTTATACGGTTTTCTTGCCTTCCCTCTCCGTGTTTATACATAGTTGCATAGACGACGGACGAATAAATTAACCGCAAAACAAAGGCTGTGTATGGAAATCCAGTTTTTTTTACTACAAATGGCTTCGACGTTGCAAGAGTGCGATTTTATATGCATTGGCCTTGTCAAAGTCAATTTCTCCGGAAAGAAGACGACGAGTTTACCTCTCGTCTCGTCAGGCCAGTGTCGAACTTGTCGGGAGCAGAACCAGGAGGCTCTTCAGTAGATGACATCTCGTACACATTTTTGTTTATTTCTAACACAGCCAGAACTGCCATACCACTATAAAAGCGCATACCGAATTCTGTTGCGTTAGCGTTAGCAATAATGCAAAAGTCTGGGCTTCGCGGCAACACCTAAGACAACCGCAAATAGGGACGATAGCGGTACAAGGTACGCGATATATTAAAAGTCCTTGTGATCACCGCGGGGGCCGTAATTGACGCGATTATGGCCTGGCAGCCTGCTTCAAAGTCGTTCATTGCAGTGCTTCTTTCGGCACCTAGCATACATTCTTTGTTTACTAGATTTTTCTTACATAGAACCGATCATTTTCCAGCGCAGTAAGCGCACAGTCGACCACCTTAAGGTTTTCAACTACCTAAATTTTAGGACAGTAGGCATTTCCAGAGGAGGAAGTCCGCCGGCGACGGCTGACGTAGCAAGCTTCTGTGAAGCCGTGCAGACAAAAAGTCGGCTCTCAGCTATTCGACGTGGATAGACATAAACATCTGGATCGATGTCCACCCACTTAAGAAACTCTTCGTCATCGATTCCTGGCGCAGGAGCCACCACATCGGCAGCACCAACAACATCAGGGATTTTAAAACCACCTTTTCGCCAGCAGCTTTCTATTGTGCTCTTCTTCACCTGCTTCCATGCATCTCCCAACATGTCCAGTGCCTGGAGCAAATTGATCTTCTTTGTAACCTCAGGGCCAGTTGCTTGCTCCTTTTCATCAATTGCATCAACAATAGCCTTGCGAATGGAATGTCGAAAATAAGCTTTTAGTGTCCGAATTATGCCCTGATCTCATTGTTGTAGGACTGACGTCGTGTTTGCAGGCAAAAAATGGCTATGCTGTTTTTCAACCCATGGACCTCGACATGCGCAGAACAGTTGTCAGCGAGAAGCAGGACTTTCCTGTTTTCCTTGCCCATTTTCAAGTCAAGATGACGAAGCCACCGCTCCAAAATCAACCCCGTCATCCATGTATTCCCAAAGTAATCATAAGGTACAGGTAGATCCTTGACATTTATGAAGCACCTGGGGTGTTTGTACTTCCAAATGACCAACAAATCTTCTTTTGTTCCATCCATGGCACAAGTGACTAGCGCAGTGATGCGGTCTTCGGCCGTTTTTGAATCCTTTGCAGTAATTTTTCGTCTTTTTTTCACGTACGTACTGGATGGCAATGCTCGAAAATAAACTCCAGTTTCGTCTGCATTCAGAATGTCTTTGGGATGATAAGTTTTCAAAATGTTGGGAAGCACGTATTTGATTAAGTTGGCGACAGTAGGAAGATTGGCTTCAGCAGCTTCTCCAGCCAACTTTGTGAAGAAGACCCCATTGCAAACTTTCCAACGGGAAAACCAACCGTCTGTGGCGCGAAAATCTTGGTGTCCTGCTTTTTCGGCATAGGAATGAGCTTTCGCACACAAGATCCTCCCATTCAACAGAATATTTCTCAAAGTTGCAAATTCCCACCACTCGTACAGAGCCTTTTCTAATTCCACATCTTTTTCATTACGGTGTCCCTGTATGTTGCCATGCTCCTTGGCTTCCTCTCGAATCACTGCCTCCTTGTCCAACAAGTTTCGTAGACCTCCGCGTGAAATTCCAAGCTTCTCAGCAGCAGTTCGTTGGCTCTTCTTGAACTCAGGCGGCAATGCATGGTAGGCGTCGCGTTTTGCCACTTTTTGGACGATCGAAAAGTCGACACATGATGATGGCTTTCGTTTGGCCATGGTGCAAAGCCTGTGAATGAAATCAACTTTAAACTTTTCGAGACCAAGGGAGGCTAGCCAGACGACCTTGGTATGCTTTGGGGTCACGCCTGCCGGCGTCGTCTAGCGTGGGCCTGAACGTGTTGTTCCCTTTGTGTGTGTGTGTGTCCTCAGTGCTGCGGTTCGGGCACGTTAGACTTTTGCGCGTGCGGCTTTCTCGTGTTGGGGATTTGTCCTCCTGACCCCTCATGTCTGCTGCCATCCGAACAGCGTGTCGCAAAATTTAACTTGAACAATGAAAACAAATCACATCCAGCATCTTGTTTTGTGTAAGACTGGTCAAAATTATGTAACCATTTGCGCACGCAGAGGAATGAGAATCTCACTCTATCCAGTCGGCAAACTGGGCTTCGTAGCCGGCGACTGGGCTTATCAACCAGCGGATGTTACTATGTAAAGTTCCGCCCCAAACTGATTTGGGCTTAATACACAGCTGGACCTATTAACCGTGGGCTTAATAGCCGGCGACTACTGTACTACACGTCTTGTTGAGACTGAGGGGACATGACTCTAGTAATTCTGGCATAGGCACGTATCTATGGCAGCAGCTATAGATACAGCTCGATGGATCGAGTTGAAAGTGCGGAAACCAAGGCATATGCAGCTTTGCTCAGGACCTCCAGCTCTATTATTATCCAAATGCTAATCACTTTTACCTCACACAGATAGGAGAGTGCATACTGGGTGCGTCTTCCTAAAAGAGGATACACAGGCAGTACTTATAGTATACTATCTACTTGCCTCAGTAAGCATATTTTCTAGAATTAGCACTAATATCATAAGGAAGCACCTATGGCAACAGAATCTTAGTCCGTACAGCTCGAGGGATCGGGTTAAGAGTGCGAAAGCCAAGGCAAGCACAGCTTTGTTAAGGCTTCCAAGCATGTACTTTCCCGAAATAGTTAAACCTAGATTCACCTTCCTTGTTCAGATCAAGGGTATATAAGCCAAAGCAAAGGCTCAGTCAGCGTCAACGCTGACAAATGATGGCATCAGTGCTAGCGTCAGTACTACTACACCTCCTGTTGAGATTGAGGGGATATGATGGACATATGGTGGACATCACCGATTAAGGTGGTCGAACACAGATGCTCCGGCAACTCTAGCCTTCTTTTGCTGGCTTTTCCAGTTTTTCTCCAGCTGGAATGTGTTCGCATAATCGCTCACGAAATCGCTTTCCTAGATGTCCTCTTACAAGAGGATGGTTCAATACAACGCCGAATATTCGGAAAGAAGGCCTGGATGTGGAAATACATCAATTTGTACATTTTCGCCCCCTTAACCTCAAACGAAACTTAGTACAGGGAATGGCAGCCAGAAGACACCGCATCTGCTATTGTGAAATAGTGGAAGTAGCCTACATACAAGCCTGGTTCAGTAAAGGAGAGCATCGATCGATTTCAAGCTTAAGCATCGCCCACCTAATTGATACGAACCACCAAGTGGACGCGAGAGAGGCTTTTCGGGTCAGATGCCACACGCCGACAGACTAGTCCAAAGGCTTGCGCAAACGGGTGCTATCCACAACTGAGGCAGTGCCAATCCGTTTAGCAAAACCCACTCTCTGTTGTCAAAAGGCGCTGGTACAAGCAATCTGCCTCCCTTGGCCGACTGCACGTGAAAATCCTACGCCTCCGTAAGCCACACCGTCCGAAAACGCACAAAACGAAGCCCCAAATAATAGCTAAGCGCACGCTGCATGGCTGACGTACAGATCTCAACTCGCTGGCCGTGAGAACATCTCCTTGTCTTCTCTGCGTATCGCAACCAACGTCCTAAACGCGCTACCACCCGCATTCAGGAGACGAGGGAAAACCCAGATGCTTAATTACACTCTAACCCACACCCCTTCAACCCAACGATCACATAAACACTGCAATTAACTGACCGTTTTTATTCTCCATGTCACAGGATCGGCCTGATGATGAATGACAAAAACAATTGTTTGCTAATATGAATTTTCAATCGTAAAATGGGAATTTTTGCAGAAGTAAGCATAATTACTGTAGGTGCAGAAAAACAGGAAATCGCTTGGTGCGGAGATGATTAAAAGCAGAACCTGCCTTTTGACATTACCATGACGAAGATGGGTTCGTCCAATCCGGTTCAGTACAAACCAACGGCATTTAGATTATAACCGCAAAACGGTTGTGGTTTGCAAAAGGTTCGTCTTCAAGGAGTGTGTCATGTGCACAGTGGATGAGGAGGTATAGGTTACCGCACCAATTTTAAATTGCGCCTCGCTCTTCTACGCAGATGGTCGGATTCGCGGGAGAGCCTATTTGCCTTATTTTGCACAGGTGTCAAAGTAGTGGTGCGAGCGCCTATTGGCTAGTTCAAGCAGGCTAAAATCCAATGTTACGTCGTGCCAGGGATAAATTAATTCCTCAGTTTTTGCAATGGAAATAATTTTTTTGCCATGTATATTGTAGGGCATGTAAATTTGAGGTGTTCGTGGCGCCAAGCGCCGCTAAATAATATAAACTAACTCCAGCACGGTAAGTTGGACCTCAGGAAAGTTGAAGTAGACGACCTCTAAACGCCATATTATAACCGGATTTTTAAATAATATAATAAATAAACAACAAATAATCAAATTAAACACGAAAAAAATACGTGGGCAAGTCGCAAGTCAAATTTACCGTCATGGTGAATGCTCATTGGCTAGTACAAATACCGGTGAAAGAAGACATATAGTTCATCCCGCTAAAGCGGATAGCCGAATGCAAGCAGACAATTCAATGGCGGTCGTCATTTATATCATATCCGCATTCCACCAATGAGAAGATCCAGAATTCTGCTATTGGCCGCTTTGAAGCTCTTGTCTCCGTCGGTAATCGCCACACTTGTCTAACAAATACAGGGCCAGCCTTGGGTCCCGTGTAGCCCTAGTGTACTGACGTCAGACCTCCATGACCATCTCATCTAAATGCCAATCGGAATGTCTGGCTGCATGTCATCGTCTACTTGGATTTGCATGCCTCCTAAAATCTCAGAAAGTACACACAGCGACTGCATTTGCGTAGCTCTAGAACAGCAAAACGTGTAAATTTCAGATCTGTATGGACTTCTCGAGGGCGAATCATGCCTTGCAAGTCCCCAGACTACATAAAAAATCCTTAGGGCAAGTCTTGGTTGTGACGACAGCAAAACAACTTCCTTCAAGACGATAACCGGTAATAATGACTTTTATGGCCGCCCAAACAAGACACGGGAAATAGAAACGTCCGCAATGCATTTGGTTTTACCTCCACCTCCAGGTTTACGACTAAGTTGAGAGTTAACTTTGGAATTAGGTTTAAGGTCGGAATTATGGCGAGGTCAGGGTTCGTATTAGCTGCACAGTAGGGCTATGATACAGATGACAGTTAAAGTTAAGTTTTGGTAGGGTTAAGACAAGGGAATATGTATCCATCCTGAAAGTTATCGCAAGGCCACCTGCTTGAAGTGGGCGGAGCGTTCCTATTCCCGTGTTCTGTTTAGGCCCGGAGTCGGCAACCTATGGCTCGCGAGCCATATCTGGTGCTTTTAATGATTGCGTACGGCACTCTCAGAAACTTCAGATTTTGGTTACTATTTAGGGGTCTAAGTACTGGGTTGTACTCTGATCACTACAAGCATCAGGCTAAATCCCCGGTTGGAAGTTAAAAGACACAAGTCATCAGTAGGAGTGATGTATTATGTACAGAACACCCAATCGCTGTCCCAGGTGGCAGTAGTCATTGGTGAAGCCAGGGCTTGTGTTGATTTCGCCCAGCCAGACCTGAGACAGCTTGAGACAGTGGTGGCAGCTGATTCAGTAGGATTGCGGAGCAGATTCAATTGTTCGGTTATTAGTGTCTTGCAATTGCCCGAGGGGATGTCGCCTGCAGAGATCTTTGCTGCATTGGCCGGGGGTGGGGTATGCAAACGGTCCTTAGGTATTTAAACGCGCGTGTATGCTCGGGTGTGTGTGCGTGACTGGATAAACTGCGGTCGCCAGGGCGGCGGTCTGGAGGCCGCCAGAAGACCGAAGGAAAGGGGACGCTCGCGCAGCTGTTACCGGTCACCCAGACGCAGCTGCGAGGTCAAGCCTCGAGGGACGGGGTGTCAGTGCAAGAGAGCATTGGAACAGTTGCTTGCGGCAACACATGTCTTCGGGGCAGCGGGACTTGGAGAACAAAGCGGGGGCATGCATTGTAGCCGTCCACCTCCAATGACGTGCCGCCACCGAGACGCGTATCAGGATCAATTAAATCTCGACCAATCTCTGGAGTTTCGGCACCCCTAGGTTTGACCTGGCTGGTCCCTTTCGAGTTTGCGGACAGTAATTGCTTCCGTTTTCTCCTGCGTCCCAACAGCAGCACCAAGCTCTCTAAATAACAGACGCTCTACTAAAGCACGACTGCCCGCAGACTTGACCTTAGCTTGGTCAAGGTCAAGCTGGCAGACAAGGCTATCTTTTGCACATAGGCCAGCCGGCTCTGTTATATATAGCGCTTCGTGTTTATGTCCCCCATTCGCGAAAACTTGCCTTGCGGACTAATAAATCGATCCTATCATCTGACTGATTTCTTTCATCTGACGGACCGCACATCTTTGAAGGCTACACTCTCTCTCTCTCATTTGCCCATAGTTAACCTCTGCAATAAAGAATATGACGAAAAGAAAAAACAGATGAGGAGTATCGTGAATAAGTTTAAGTCACTCAATGAAGATTTGGAAAAAATCGCACGCCATAAAGCGCGGTTGACGAGCAAGCGCATGTGGATAGAAATTAAAAAATTTCAACCCGAAGGCCAGCTGACAATCAAAAAGCTTCCGGTCACATACCACATACTGCAGCGCGTGAGTATTGCCGTGTTGACGCTTTTTTGATCTACGTATGCATGTGAGCAGTTATTCTCACATCTAAGATACATCAAGTCCACCCTACGATCACGTCTAACGGGTGAAAGCCTCAACGCTTGCATGAATCTTAACCTCACCAACTACCGACCAGACTATATAACTATCAGCGAATCCATGCAAGGCCAGAAGTCACAGTAACACTGAGTATCATAAGAACATTATTTGAAAGAATAAATTCAGAGGCTTATTATACTCGCATTCAATTGAATTTCATCTTAAAACGTACGTTATGGCTCTCACTGAAATATATTTCCGCACATTTGCTGTCTTGGCTCTCTGAGTTAAAAAGGTTGCCGACCCCTGGTTTAGGCGGTCATACAAGCCACCTCCTATTCGATAATCTGCCAAGCGGTAGGCCATACGTTTTACGCCGCGAATGCGTCATCTGATGGAGTAAAGTAATCCTGGTCAGCCGGCTTTTTCGAGTTCGAGGCGCCAAATGCCAGCTCCCGGTTGCGCACAATTCGAGTCTTGCATAACCCACCCACCACAGGTAATTAGACTTAAATGCCCTCGGGTTGCTCATGAGAGTAACAGCCTCAGTCAGAAGGAAATTTATGTCTAAATTTAAGGTTAAGTACGGCATTGCTTTGCGGAATCCAGCTACTAAGGTGAAGGACTGCCACCAATAATCTCCCGATTCTATTTAAAAGTCAGGATGGCGCACGGCTACTGGGAATAAGGTAATTCGGCGTGCCATTTATGGCGCGGAGTTGAAAACTGCTACAAATGTAAAAAATGCGAGCCTTTGGAGTATTGTGTGAAAAGTGCTAAGACAACATAAGAGACAGCTCCGAACAAAATCTATACAATTTTGGCGCTTTTAGGCCTCAACTCCAGCACTGGTCACCGGCCTGGCCTTGGCCCCTGATGGATAGCATAAAAATCGTTGAAAATTTAAGAGCCAAGTGAAGTGACTTAGCAAAGTTTGGCGCGACATTCCTAACCTTCACAAAACCGATTAGGTTCTGATGAAGGCTTCTCGACAGAATCCTTGACGTCAGGAAAATTTCTCGTTGCAGTGATCTCATCTTCTGCTTCCTCAAAACAGGTTTGAAAGTCCAATACCCCGGTTGTTATTTTGTACTGCTTATCGCAACCCAATCACATCCGTAACTTCTGACTTTATAAAAAATTAAAAAACCTCGAGTGAAAATGGGAGCTAGGCTGGTATAACCTAATCAGCAAGTCACCATTCCTCGAACATACTAGCGGAGGATGTGCTCACAGTCTCCATATGTTCGCTTCAAAATCGGTTCGAATCTGCTTCGCGGTCAAGCTATTAGGCAGACGTCTAAAACCGCTGCTCAATTGTTGTGGATCGAGGTTGCATGCGTAGTGCAAATATCGCCATCCACGCTTGCTGATTTTGCTAAAAATCCAAATCATGAAGAAGAAGAAGAATGCTATATTAAGGATTTTACAAACCTGAATTTTCAGCAAAAATGGCTCCATTCACGGAGAGCAGATGGTAAGGTAAATAAAGGGTCATTTTACAAGGTCAAAGGTAAAAGGTCTTATAATACTCACAAATCAAGTTTTTCACGACATTCACATCAACTATGGAGACAGATCGGCTTTCAACTTCTCCATTTCCGCTTCTTCACACATGAAGTAGGGTGCTACGTTGTTACCCTGAACGTGCGATCAAAAAATAACAGGTTTCAGTTATGCTACTTTTACACATCCTAACTCCTCCAGTCTTTTTGTTTACTACCTGTAGTGCCAGGTCTTTTTTCCCGCTTCTGAAGCCACCGCATTGCAGTTTTGAAGACTGTTTGCGTCAA
Source organism: Ligula intestinalis (assembly GCA_036362985.1). Classification (NCBI taxonomy): domain Eukaryota; kingdom Metazoa; phylum Platyhelminthes; class Cestoda; order Diphyllobothriidea; family Diphyllobothriidae; genus Ligula; species Ligula intestinalis. Next base: position 52,774,788 of record JAYGXS010000002.1, read on the forward strand.
CCTCCCCCCCCCCACTGATTCACCTTCCTAGACCCTTCGAAGGAACTGCTGGGCTTCACCGTGCCTCCCCATGCGTTTTATCTCACAGGAAAGACAGCTGAGTCATCTGGGCACGCGAAAGCCATGACCACACGTGCCTAACTGACTGGACAAGGCGAAGAACACGCCCACCGCACCAAACAGGGGAGCAATGAGGGCTTCAAAAGACGCATGACCCGCGCTAGCCTTACTTTGACAGCCCAGTTCCCGTACGCGATTAGAACTAACAACGCCGACAGCTTGAATGACTAGCACCTCAGACTGCCCATAGAACCCACCAAGTTCCACTAGCAAAACAACGCCGACGCTACAAGTGATGGCCATGGGCGCAGGGGCTGACCAAGCGTAAAGCTTTTACCTACGAGCGCGCTGGCCCTCCATCCCACATAAACCAGAATTCGTCAACTCCTATTGGAGAAAGTCGCCATAAGGACAAACGCCATGGTCCGGAGGACCCAGTACCCCCTGTCAGCTGTCCAATCCCCGTGGATGAGGATGATGCACATTGGCAGTTTACGACTACTCCCTTCGAGTCATCAATAACCAAGCTACTGCCATCAACCGGGTCGGACCGACTGGGCGACTTTTTGCTTAGCAAACTTAAGTCAGCTCTGATAATGAGCAAAAGTATGAATTTCATAAGTTCGGTAGATAAAGATATTCTCTCAGCGATTTGCAATCTACTCGGAAAACACGATTGTTACCCACCATTGGTAGGCAACGCATACGACGGGGAAAGAGAGGGGAACAGGACACCAAGACAACTGGGGAGATAAAATCTGCCAAACTGTTCTTGATTTTTGTAGACGTACGCTTGCGTTGACAGAATAAATCCATGTTCAAATTCCCCCCAATGGCAGGAAAACGCGAGTGTGTGTGTGTGTGTGTGTGTGCGGAATACTAGCCTCAAACGTACAACGCAACTAATTGTAAATGACAATGTGAGCTGCAGGGAGTTGAGAAGAAGGGCATGAACCACGTCTAGTACAAAGGTGCACACTATCCGCCCCACTTCCCTCTGGGGTTGGGCTTTTTACTATCTATTATGTGTGGGCGGTTGGTGATCGAAATATTCGAAAAAAACGAGTGCAGGCCAAATCAATGTAGGGTTGTGTTAGGACACTTTTACAGGGTGAACAGAAGTGAAGTACGAATAGAGCACTGCGCACAGTAGGTAGTAGGGCTGCCAAGATGACAACAGGCAAACTTTGCGCGAAAAGGGTTCCTCAAGACCTGATTCTTGTTTCTTCTCTCAACCCCACTCCCTGCATCTCTTCGCCCTCACACGGCTCGTGTTCGTGTCTGCTTTGGACACCGCAGTACGAAGGACAATGATGTCGATGGGATACGACATACCCAAGTCTTCAATTAATTCAGGTGTAATGTGTGCACAGAGTTCTACCACCAAAACAAGCGCACGCCTGCCAAATCAACAACAGTTCAGCGGATTTTATTGCTGTGTTGCTGCGTTTTATTTGCAGTAATAATAATAATAGTAGTAGTAAATAACGGGATGGGGTAGGGAGATGCTTCAGTGCGCATGGTTTGGCGAGGGTGAAGAGGATGAAAGGTCATTCGTGCGGTCACCATGGGTGCCAATGAACTCGAGGTGCGGTTGTCGTCGCTCTAATTGCCCATGTTGCTGCGAAAAACCCCGTGGCATGCTTCCGTTATCCTGAGAGGCAGAGTCGTGTTCATTGTCCCCATTACCCATTGTGTTATCATGTGGCTCACTCGTCATGGTAGTGGATAAGTTCACCGGGTTTGTACTTTGGTGGGTACCACCGTGCATCGCCTGGCCACACCAGGGCGCGTCTGCAAAGCCATCGTCGCACTCCTCCTGACCGACGGTCGGGCTGACAAAGTCCCAGATGATGATGGAATCGTCGTGGGAGGAGGAGACAATCTGAAAGTCGTCGAACTGCAGACGGAAAACGCGGCCCGTGTGTCGATGGAGGGTCAGCATGCACAACTGGTTAGTGCGGGATCGGGAATTCAGCGCAGCTTTGAGGTTCCACACTTTGATTTTCCTGAAAGGCAAATAGGACGGGTGGTTAAACTGGGGGGCGTAGGCCTCTTTTATCAGAAGCCTACGAGTTTGCCTCCACCGACTGCTCCTCCCCCTGACTCCAGGAATTCTTCGTCTAAAGTTTAGTTGAAGTGGTTACTCCCAACCTCTACTTTCTAAATCCTGAACTACGTTTGAGGCACATGAAGTTATTATTCAAAACAAAATAACCTGTATACGTAGAGAACGGAGGCTTGGAACTTCGTTCGCAGGCGAAGTGCTGCACTTGGTCACCGCTAGCGTTTGCTCTTGCGTTTGGAGTAAAACAACAGGCATGCGTAGGGAACAGGAGCCTGGAATCCAGTTGGCAGGTCAACTGCTGCAAGCGCAATGTATCAAATCCAAGTCTCCTACCGATTCTGTTTGAAGGGGAACTGTGTCCTCGTCACCGTCTGATTACGTCCTTTTGGGATTCCCAAGGGAAAGGGCTTGATTCTGCAAGCCACTCGGATTTGCTGTCTCAGGTTGCAGTTGTGTCGTTGGTTGATGTCCAGCGTTGAGTGTCTGGGTTGCGGGGCAAACCCGACCCTGAGGTGGACTAGTGCTGTCCTTGTTGGTCCATGTGCAACTCACTGTCTGTGATTCTTATAAGTGATTGTCAAGCGCGCTTGCTTGTGGCATGATTAAGCGCATTCGAATAAGGTTAACTGCCGTGTGGCGCACCTAAGTAGGCGTTAAGGAAATGCGACTAGTTGGGTACGCGCGTGGGCTCGTGTGCATGTGTCCGGCCGAGTGGTTTAAAATCAGCGCGTGGGCGTATAACCTCTAGACAGTCCGTTGTTGACAAAGGAATCGTTGTAGGCATGACGCCTCAGGGACGGCCTGTAATTTTATGCTAGCATCCGGTTAGGCTAGGCTGCCAACAAATTCGATCACCATAATCAATGCCTGGCGAGACAAAGATGACTTGCGGAGCACCGGGCTCACACTGTCCTCCCAAACTCACTATTTCTTGATGGCAAAACAAAACCAATTAAAACGGAGATGGACGTGTGCGTGCGGTCACCGAAAAAGCTGAGCCTAAAGCCTATGCGGAACCTGGCGCAGTGGCTGACTTCTCAAGCCCCGGCTGTTAGTGCGTCGTGAAAGAATCACTACGATTATGACTATTCATACCGACAAACATGGGTGGATCGACCTCACTGTCTTTTCTCTCCCCCTGTACACCAGTGGACAATCTAAGTCAAGCCGGCTGGGAGGGCGGGAAGTTGGAGGCAGAGGCTGACGTGAAGTCAGTGACTAAGGCATTCAACACATGGCACAAACCTACACACCGACTTATATATCGATTTGTAGACATGTGTAGGAGTCTTACCCATCATAGGCGCCAGAGACGATACGCTTGGAATCGAAGCGGATGCAACGCACCAGTTCATCGTGGCCTTCTAGCACGCGGAAGCAAACGCCGGTTTCAATGTCCCAGATGCGGATTGTGTTGTCCGAACTGCCCGAGACGATGAGCGGCGCCCTGTACTGAAGGCAGGCAATTCCCCTCCGATGACCGGTCAGCGTGCGCACGAGAGTGGCTGTGTCTGTCGTCCAGACCTGCGGGATGGGGGAACAAAATATCAATTTGGGCATCAATAAACGGGTGTTAAAACGCAATATATCGACGAGAAATTAGAGATGCTACATAGAACAAGTGGTCACCACGACCGTAGCTACAGCCACCAGGGTGGCACTGCACTCAATAGTCACGCCTGTACAGTAGGCTCAAGGCAGCAACAGTAGTATTACAGGAGCAGAGTAGGGATCCTGCCTTTGTAACATCCGAGGCTGCTTCATGTGCGTCCAGAGATCAAGTGGGGGCAGTGTCTCCGATCTCACCAGCACGACTACGATCTCCCCTCGACGGAAACTGGAAGATGAAATACACAGTAGCTCTGGTGCAGTTTGTGTAATTATAGCGTCCATCACATGAGTGACACGCTTTTACTAAGCGCCGACAGGGGGAGGGGGAGGGAAAGGGCGGGGTTAAACTGCACGCCAGTCGTAACAGACAGACAATGGACTCATGCAATAAAAAGAAAAACTTCTAAAGTCTAGTGTGTGTGTGTGTGTGCGTGTGTGGGGGGAGTATGGGGTGTTCAGCTGGGGGTTGAACGTGAAGGTCGTGGCAGATCGCATCATCTTCCTCGCGTAGGTGGTGGTTACGCCTAGCGTCCAGGCATCTGGCATCCAGCTCTCATTTGTGGCTTCCCGTAGCTAGGCTCTGCCTGGCGGCCACCCCCCTCGGTCAGCGGGCCAAACCAAGTGAGGGTCTCCGGTGTGTGTGTCCCCACGCCCGGTATGTACCCGGGTTGCAGCGGTAAGCATTCTAGTAGACGTATTTAGTGAAAGGACGCTACTTACTGTATACGGTACCATTGTCTGTTTGTACTTTACTGCTCACTTTCCTTACTTTTTTTACACTCTTGCTACACTCGCTATCTCCAGTTGCTTTAATCATTATTACCACTGCTGCGATCATTGCTTACCTCACTAGCTTCAGCATTTCAGTACTCCCGTAACGTTGCCCTATCTGCGTAATCTACTCGATATCCGCTAGTCTTAACATTGCATCCATTGTTCTTTATGCGTACGTATGCCTGATTCCACATCTATTTTATCTTGTTATTTTTCCGTTTGATATATGTTATCTGTTACTCTGCATGATATTTCTAACGTTCTCTATTACCATAACTATACCATTCCATTACCATACTGTTACAGTGACCTTACTCCACCGTAGCGACGCCTACTCAAATAGTCGTCCCACCGCCATGACTAGCACTCTTAGTCCTCGCAGAGTTTGCCTCCTCAGTAGCATCAATAACACCTAATCGTAGCAGCAATTCCACCCACAGTCAGATGCCGTAGCACTAGAACCCGTAAAAACTTAACGTGAGACACAGTCCCGTTCACCGCTACTGCTACCGGGCTAATTACTGCTGCTTCCACCCCCTACTTCCC
>JAYGXS010000002.1:52783576-52811961 GCA_036362985.1 Ligula intestinalis
ACACAGACGAGACCGCCGCCTTCACTGCCCCCGATCATTCGCTCATCGCATGGGCCTACTAGGTCACATGCGCATTCACGACAGCGGCACTGACCGTGATGTCGGCACACCCAGCACCTCACACATCCCCACCACCAGCCTCAGCCCAGCTCACTAGTCGCCTCGCATCACGATTGCGTCGTCAAGTTTGTCGGGAACACAGATGAGTGCCTCCTCCCTCAGGTAAGTGGAGGCCGTTCTTGCAGAATTTGTCGAATACTGTCTTGCCTTTTACTGCCCCATAATAGCTCCTGTACTTATATTACTCGCTCCATTACCGCAATCATACTCATAATATCGGCACCTACAGTTCAGTTCTGTCTTTAGCACAAGCGTCAGCCTCAGTATTTACTGAAGATTCACTCTCTTCTTCTTCCTATCCCTTTTTTCTTTTTTCCCATTCGTTCTTTCCCCTTCTCCTTCTTCCTCTTCTTCTTCTACTTCATCTTCCTCTTCTTCGTATCATTATTCTTCTTTTCTTTTTCTTCTTCTGCACGCCCACAATTGCAATGTTCACCAGCTGCTTCTTGCTCTCCTTTCAGCCCCGCCCACGGACGCCAACCGACAACGGAGCATGGGTATTGCCTTTCAGTCGTTGACTGACTGGTTACCCCTCTCAGGAGGGTGTTGGCCCAGGCTTCTTGCAGGGCTGTTCTCACCCTTCTGAGATCCAATGGTCTGTATGCACATGCAATGCCAGTCTTCAGCCAACCACGGTCCCTGCGGCCTGGAAGGCGCTGGCACTTTCTCTCACTTCTAATTCCCTGTTGGTGACTGCGCTCGCGCTCGCACTGGGTTTCAGGCCCCACTGCGGGTGCCCGAAAAGCTAGGCGGTCACTATGCGGTGGGGGAGAGAGTAAGGTCGACCTCGGCGCGTTTCTTCCCTCACTATAATAAATCTGAATGCGTCTGAATCTATCACGGTGCGCTAAAAGCTGTGGCTTGGAGGGCCTGCAAACTGACGGGAAAACTCGGGCCCCCACGAAGCTGCTCCTTCTGTTCGCGTGTATCTGTGTGTGCGTACGGGAGGAGAGGGAGGACTGAGAGTCAGGCTGCAATGGCTCCCTCTTAATGTGGCCTTTATGGCGCTCCCGCGCAGTCGGGAGCATACCTAGCGAGATGGCTGTGTCAAGTGTGCGTGTGCTGAGTGTTTATCGCGCCAGCCATCTACACCCTCCCTCATCCCCGGTCTTATTGACTTTGTCTTTACACCGGAAACGGTGGGAGGGGCGAGCGAGTGGGTAGATTCTGTGCGAGTCTGCCTAAACTCCTGTTTTCTCTCGCACGAGTTCTCTGCGCTGCTCCTGCTTGCTGTCGCTTTCATGTTGCTTACCCAGCTTGCCTCTGTGTATGCTGCGACTTGCTTCAGCGTTTGTTGCGGCTTGTTGGAGCGCGTGGTGCCCATCGTCGAAATCGACGGGGGACTGTCGTGTGTGTGTGGGTGTGTGTGTGCGTGTGTCGTAGCCCATAGTTGGATCAGGAATCCCCGCCGGAATCCAAACTGGGAGTATTTGGGAGACGGAGAAAAGCCGCGACCTCGACCGGCTTGAGCCACAGGTCCACAGGACCTTGGTGCAGCGGCTTACTTTGCTTGCGGTCTACCTGGCATGGTCTGCGAACGTCAAAAGCGGATCAAAACGCACACCAAGGAGTTTGGGCTTGCGGACGAGCGGTAAGGACGCCCCATTGACAGTGATGATCGGGTGACGATTAAACTCCTTCGGATCAAGCGTGAAAGCAGTTACGGACGACTTGGCTGCCGAGATCGTCATTCCGCGCTGGGTGAAGAAGTTTTCGACAACAGGCATGAACTCCGTGAGGAGCTGTGCAGCCTGATCGATGTCATGGTGCCGGCAAAAGAACGTAACATCGTCCGCGTAGGATACCACTTGCACAGGTGCCCGGGGGAGTGGGAGCTCTCGCATGTAGATGTTAAAGTGCGTCGGGCTGAGCACAGAGCCTTGAGGGACGCTGCAGGTCTGCTTACGGGACTTAGAGGAAGCGCCCCGGAAAAGGACACGATCGTGACGGCCACGGATGTAAGCCACCAACCATCGGACCAGGCCAGTCGGGACGTTCAGCGAGACCAAGTCCTGCAGGAGCTGATCGTGGCGGACGCAGTCAAAGGCTCGTGAAAGGTCAATTGAGACTGCCACGGTCCGCGAAGCGGGCTTCTGTTGATTGAAGCCCTCGAAGATAGCGTCACTGAGCTCGAAAAGCGCCGTTGTAGTCCCACGACCCGATCGGAAACCATGTTGGTGGCAAGATAGTTCCGCCACAGACGTCAGAATTGGGTGGACGAGCCGTTCCAGGATCTTTGCCAATGGACTGAGGAGGGCAATTGGACGATACGAGGTCGCTAGGCAGGGGTCCTTGCCCGCTTTGACCAGGGGGATAATGATCGACTGGCGGGGATGATTGAAGTTTCCGGTGAAAGGTTGAAGAGGGCAGCAAGGTAGGCAGCCACCTTCGGGCCGATGTGGCGCACATGGATAGGCGCCAGACCATCTGGTCCTAAGGCTTTCGAAGCCCTCATTTTCTTGATGGCGGTGAGGATGGCATCAGCCGAAAAGGAAATGTCTGGGGGCGAGGCTTTATGGAGGAGACGAAGAAGGGAGCGCTGGCTTTTAGGACTGGGCGCCGAGCGGGGTGAGAACAGCTTGTTCATCTTCGCGGCGATCTTACCGCTATTGAAAATGAACTTGCCGTCCCCGAAGCTAATAGACTGGTTAGATGTATCAGCCCGGGGTTTGGTCAGGTTGCGTAAAAGCTTCCAAGTGGCAGCTGAGTTGCCGCTGAAATCACAATCTGAAACTAGTTCATGCCAGCGTTGGCGTTTGCCATCGTTGATAGTCTTAGCGATTAAGCCATTCAGTTCGCCAACACGCGGGTCATTGGCATCACGCGCTCGTATTTCGTCTCTCTCTCGTTCCAGGCGGGAAACTTCAGGCGGATAGTTAGGACGGAGAAGGGGAATGCGGCCGTTAGGGATGTGGTGACTTGCTGCTGCCAGGAGTAGTCGACGAAGGGCTCGCTCCGCCATGTGGACACAGGTGGGAGGCGGTAAGCCATCGATCTCGGCTTCGCATTCGGTCGTGAACGCTGCCCAATTGGCTTTCTTGAAATTAATGAAGTGCCGGTTGGGGGGCTTGATACGCTCGGCAGCGGTGGCTAATTCGAGCACAATGGGGAGGTGGTCGCTACCCAGGCTGATTTCCGTGTTCCACATGGTGGAGACTACCAGACTGAGACTGGCGAGGGAAACATCGGGAGAGCTGGAGGCGCCGTTGGTCGGGAGCCGCGTTTGGCTGTTCTCGTTGAGAACGGCAAAGGGGCGTGTTCTATTTCATCAGCCAGAGCTTCTCCTCGGGGGTCGGCTGCCAAGTTAGAGCACCACAGGGCGTTGAAGTCACCAAGCACCAAACTGTCTCCAGAAGGTAAGTAGGGAGCGATAGAGGCGGTGAAACCGGGAGGACAACTGGAAGTTGGAGGGATATACACGTTCACGACGGTTAGCGGCGCCGGGCCAATGTCAAGGGAAATCGCCAGTACTTCCGTGGGATCGGCTCCAAGCAGGGGTAGCTGGTGATGGGCAATGGATTTGTCCACCAGGAAGGCCAAACCTCCGCCTTTGTTGCGGCCGCGGTCGCGACGGACAATCGTGTAATCGGCACAGGAAGGGACCTTAGTGGAGTTAGACCACTTTGACTCTTGGATAGCCGCCACAGCTATGCTGTGCGAGCGCATGAAGGCCAGGAGCTGGTCAAGCTTCCCAAGGAGGCCGTTGGCGTTGAATTGTAAGATCTTAAGACCAGGTGGTGAGGCAAGGTCGGAGACCAGAGGATTTGGGTTCAGGACAGGACGGGCTGGAGGCATGGAGATCGGTGGGGGCACGGGACAGCTGGGACACGCGAAGGCCGGCGACCAATCAGCAGCCGTGGCGAGGCCACTGCAGCGGAGATGGCACCAACAATTGCAGGAGCCGCAACGTACAGATCAGTCGCGGCGGCACAGGCGGACTCGGCAGATTGAGCAGTACCAGAGGTCCAGGGTTGGCCTCAATTCCGGCGGCGAGGAGGAGGAGTCGGAGCAGCGTGGCCGGAAGGGGCTGTTCCGTCATCAAAAACACAGATTGGGCGGAGGGGAGAGTTGATCCAACGTAGGGAGATGGGTGTAGCAGACCTTGGCCGCCGGGAGGGCGGGTGGGAACGCGATTCGTCGACGCGTCTGCTGTGGTTCGCCTGTGCGGGGACGTAGACATTAAAGGCGCGCATGACTGAGGGCGTGGCATGTGCGACTAAATAGGCCAGTAAGGAGGCACGTCAGTAAACACGTCAGTGTGGGATTGCGTCACGCACGAAACGCAGGTAACGTTTGCGCAACCCCCGCACGCGCGCCGAAGGTGGATTAGGTGCGTGTGTGTGTGTGTATGTGCAAATGGAAGTGGGCGATTTGAAAAAAAAGACGTTAGACTGGCTTTAGCCGTGTAGACAGAGTAAGTCCATTTAGGTGAGACGCCTTAGTTTTTGTCGTCTGAGCACCACAAAGGGAGCCACAAGTCAAAGTGGTTAGTGAAGGGGGGGGGGAGGCAATGACTAGAAGGGAGCAGTTGGGTTACTAGTAAAGACGGGCAGTGTGTGAAACATGTTTATACGATTTCGCTTCGATGGACTAACTATCTGTGGTAGTAATTTTTTTCTATCCAGCGCTGGCAGACGCTTCTTGGGAGGCGTAACGCGTGACCTGACAGTCGAGGGAGGCTTTAAGACTAGCAGTAAAGTGGACTAAGAGCGTGAATGCCAGAAACAACGAGACAAGACAGGGAGCAATAAGTCGTTCGCCCCAGTTCCGACATAGACGTTAAGTCCTGCCAGTCACTGAAAAGTATTTGCGGAAACGGGACATTGGTAGGAAGTTTAAAAGCAGTGCAAATACATTCTTTTGTGTGCGAGAGCGTCAAGGCGTAAGCAGGCTCACTGGACGTTTCAAAAAACAGTGCGCATATGCAGTCCCAGTTGTTAGAAAACCGCCTACCTTAATCGTACGGTCACCGCTGGCAGAGACTATGAACTTCTCATCAAAGTCAACCACGTTGACAGCTGCCCTGTGTCCCGCAAGCACCTGGCGCAGTTGGATGTCCTGCGGATAAGGTCCCATGTCCCACACAGCGATACTGCGATCCTAAAAGCAACAAATAAGAAGGCAGAATTTAAGGGCAAGCCAAAGTTGGGTGTTTTTGGAAGCTAGAGAGGCGTGGAGGGACAAATGTACAAAGCACCAAGTCTCTGAAGGCTTGCAACTACAACAACCGGCAGGGTTTGAATTCTGAGCAGCAAACCTCGCTGAACCGACAATAGCAGTCGTAAAACTGCAAGTGAAAGTCACATTTTTGCCCGAACTGGCTGCCGACAACCGTATACAATTCTACGCAGTTTATTGAAAGTCCAACACGAAGGAAATTACAATGCTTATGAAAGATTACACAAGGCCCTTTATAACAGACGGTATTCTGCAAAAAAACGGATGGAGCATAGCTATTTTAAGGCGTGCTCCAACAAGGCAGGTGGATCAGCTACATTTAAAGTCAACGTTTAAGGCATCAGCTGCCTCCTTTGAAAAATGAGCAAGTCTGTAAAAGCAAATTGTGACTGTTGGCTGTCTTTCGATTTTTTTTTCAAATGCCAACATAAAAGATTTCAATTGGTGTAATAGCCATTGCAGTAAACAAAACTTTGCGGATTATGGCGGCATACTGGCGGTAATACTGCAGACTTATGCTCTGATACTTGATGACGCATACACAAGCAATAAAAAGGAAACGATAAGGAGACGAGAGTGCGTATGACCCCTCATTATTATTACGTGCAGCAACGACAGTGCCTATGGTAAACAACGGTAAGCTGACCACCCGGGCGAAAGTAGTCTAAGCAGTCGCATCAACAGGCCACAGTTGTGGTCTACCAGACAGAACGCAATGCCAGAGGCGACCTCAGGCACCAGACGGAGTGGCGGCTCGCCAGTGGTGAAAATAACAAACTTTATGCAAATGAAAGGAAACGTGGCCGGGGAGACAGACTGACCTTCGAACATGTCACCAGGATGTTGTTGCGGAAGCGCAGGTGAAGGACAGCTTCGCTGTGATGGCGCATTGTGTGCAAGCACTCGCCCGTGGAAAGGTCCCACAGACGAACGCTGGAATCACTGGAACCGCTGATAAGGAGATTGCCTTCATACTGCAGACAGAGGACGGAGCCCGTATGACCCTCGAGCACCTATAAAAGAAGGAGCGCACACAACAGACCCAAAATGTAAGGAATCAGCAGCGAAGTGCAAACAGTACTTCAAATGTTAAGAAAACTGGGAGAAGAACCCGCGCACAAATGGCGTCACGTAGTATCGCCCGTGTGCCTGGGATCTACTAAATTTGTGCTCATATCACAAATGCCCCAACTGATGACCGAGCAGTGACCTGCACAACAACAACGCCACTCTCCTCCCACACCAAACACACAACAATTTCAGGTGGAGTGGATATGAGGTTGGTGGCGGTGAGTGATCAGACACTTCAACGGGCAATCCAGCTCCCCTGGCGGGACCCATAATACACCGTAAAATGCAGACTTTAGGACTCACCTGTGTGCATTCGTAACCGTCAGAGTCTGCAGCTTCCTGCGTCCCACCAGCCGACTGTGGCTGATGTTCGCCACCGGCGGTGCCGGTTCCTACGGCCTCGTCTTCGGCTACTGTTGGTTGCTGGCCGGGATTCCCTGCTGCTGCTGTCGCTGTGGGCTCCCTAGCCTGCCGGGTTGCGCTCCCACCTACACTGGAGGAAGTAGCAGCAACAGCACTCCCGCTGGCGCCCACTCCGGATCTTGGACGTCCCGCTAACGAGGCACCGCTCCTGGAGCGCGAGCCCACACGACGCCAGATTTTGATCGTGTCATCGCGCAGACCACTGACAATCTTCTCCGAATCGTACTGCAGGCAGTAGACGCCCTTGGTGGTGTCACTGTGGCACTGGATTCGGATCGGGCGGTAGAGGCCTTTGCTCCAGTTCTCATCCACACGCTAAAAAAGGAAGTGAAGAGAGAGAGAGAGTGTGCTAAGCTGTGTGTGTGTGTGTGTACCGTGCCGAGAAGTGGCGTAGGCAAAAGGGAATAGTTGGACGGTTGCGTGTACGCTCAAACAGACTCATTTGGGCGTGACAGAAATGCTCCTTCTTAGAAACTGCCTGCGTGAATAACGAGGTGAGTCACACAGTGGGCTGGCTGGCTGGCCGAGATAAGCCAACGCCCAGTGCTGAATGCATAACCATACAATAGACGGCTGGTGATAACAAAACCAGAACACCGGTAGAAGGGATGTTTATCGGCGTCGTTCGGCTTCTAGCGGGCGTACAGTGGCCACAGTCTCACTATCAGCGTCACTACCACGAGTATGAGCATCGATAGTAGTGACTACCAGTATGGCAGTACCCTCAAAAAGACCACCAGATTTTTCAAAATCAGGCCAGGTGAATCATTTAATTTGCACAAAAAATACTTACTAAAAAAGGGCCGGGTAGCCAGCCGGTAAATTCTATATTGACTGCTTAGGAACTCCTAATTAGATAGTCAGAACCTGCGGATTTCATAAGTCACATTAGGCAGGGTGGGCAATCAGGGTCAAGTGTGATTACACTCACTTACAAGTACCAGAAGTATCACACCGGAAAAGCCCAGTCACACTAAGGTAATGATTATCGCTAGGGTAAAGCAACCTCGCCAACTGTAGTAACCTCTCATGATCGCCCTAAGGCTTCAACAGCGAACGCTCTCAAGAGTCAAACGGGTGCTAGGACATGTCCATCAGCCAAACCTCCTTTGGGCGTACCAAAGGGATCGATTATAGGAAATGTTGCAGTTATGTTGAGAAAACTAAGTACGTACTTTTATAAAATTTCCAGTATTGCTGCGCATACAGAACAGCGGCAGAATGGGAATTCTTGACTTCCAAAGAGACATGTTACTTGTCTGATGCCATGCAAAACGTAATTCCGCAATTGCGAATAGTGGCAGATTACTTTTTCTCCGAATAGAGAAGACAGCAGTCAGTCAAAAAACAACACGCGAAACTTTTGGAGAATAACAGCCAGTACAGCACAATTCAATTAGACAGCATCTGCGTTTCAGGTATAGCCAGAAGTTTGTGTTACAGTGTTTCAGTATACAACTGGAGTTAACTAGCATACCATCATCAAATAATTAAGCCTAAACACTCGTGGAAATTTGCGTATGAACTAATTACTTGAGGCTACAGCTGACGAAATTCCTGCCTGCACAATAAATATAATTTGCCAGGCGCCTTTATTTTCTAATAAGTTAGCTCTACCTCGAATGCCACCCACTATCAATCCACTCAACTAGAGGCTTCACGTCAATCACGTAGAACAACCAATTCCAGAAAATTTAGTTGACCCAATTGTGAAAAAACTCGCGGCATTCGGCGGGATTCGAACCCGCATAGGAGAGTGGCCTTTTAGCCAAGCCAACGCTCTACCCACTTGAGCTACGAATGTCGCGCTTTACACTGTAAGTTTAATCCCATTTGGATCGAGAAAAGTCTGGACCTAGAAAAGTCTGAGTGTGTATGTGTGTGCAACGCCGGGTGGCAACGGATGGAGCCCTGGATGTAACGAGGGTAAAATATGGGTATCGGCCTCATCAGCTGACTCAACACCTTCCACAGCTGCCGTGCAATCACAATTGGTGCCATCATTATTAGCACCACCACCACCAATTAAGCAGCAGTTTTGCAATGAGTCACAAGCGAAGTAGCCACCGTTATGCGATGCTTGTTGCAACTCAGTCCCATTTCCCTTATAAGGTCAACACAAATTTGATTTAGGGATTTATGCAGACGCAAAGGCAGTGGATCTCAGACAGAAATAAAGAGTGCGAACAATCGATTTACTTGAAAATTGTGCGTAGTGCACAATAAACGTGTCCAGGGGTATCTGAATGGCGATAGGAAAAAAGTCGACGCCTGCTGGTTAAGAAAGAGATAAACGAGTGCCCACTGGATGGTGATGCAATTGGCGGCATTCAAAGAGAGCAATTTAACCCCCTAGTAGGTTGACAGAGGCAAGAATCAGAAAAGGTAGTTAGCTGTGGCAGCTCCGGTGATCGCATCTTCTTCTGTTCCTACTGTTTACCTGGGTACGCGCGACCCGCGACTGATTAGGCATGGATACCACTTAGTTGGCGATCAGAAAAGCCTACTTTCGAGGCAAACATACGCGGCTGGACCAGTTAGGTAGCCGTCAGGGTACTCCGCCTAGGGAGTGGACGCGTTGGAAACTATTATTTTTTGCAATTACCGAAGGTGATGAACAACCGAAATCCTTCTAAGGAAAGTACTACGGGAAGAGGGTTGACAGATTCTTAAGTCATCCGTAGTAGACTAGTTTTACTATGAAGATGATACACCGCTCATATATATTTACAATGACGAGTAAGTTATTGTATAAAAATCTGTCATTTGACACCTAATAATACCGCCAGTGCGAAGAGCACAAAGATGCAAAAGGAGGTATTGTGTGGTTGTAAAAAACGTCCTGCTGATAGACAGGTGCTCTAGGTTTGCAATAGATTGAAGCAGGCCCTGAAGTTGTAAAATAAGTTCGCTGTGAAAGGAAGGCGACAAAGCAAAGGGAGACCGAAATGGCCACTTCTGGCTTATAAGCCGTCATCAGCCTGTCACACCCAATCCCAGGTGTGGATTACCCTGGATCCGAACCCGGGACGTTTGGTCATTGAGTTTACCACTCTGCCATTGCCCCAGGGGGTCGTTGCTTTGTCGGTTGAGATCGGGGATACGATGAACATATTTATATCCCAGGCTTCGTTGTTTTGGCATTCCGACAATTACTCCTTTTCAAACAACACAAGGTAAAAGGAATATGAAGTCCGTATAGTCCTGGCTTGAGGCATGATTGCTCGGAAAATTACTGCATCGGCGGAGTGTTAACGAAGGTTGAAGTTACATAAAGACGAGGATTGCATTAAAACGTTGCCCACCCCTCCCCCCTTTTAAACGTCTGAAAGACATACGAGCGCTATTTTATGACTACTGAAAACACCACAAAGTGCAGTGGATTACTGACCATGAGACAACCTTGTATGTAAAGTAGCGACTTTGTAACGTAAACAATTCTTCGGTGGGATATACTCAGAAATGTAAACTGTTATCATGAGAGTAACGATGCACTGTAGATGATACAGTGAGGTTTGCATTTATGTTTAGATTTTAAGGGATGCAGTTTATTTTACTACGCAAAGGAACAATGAGGTGGACCGTTGAATGTGTCTCTTGAAAGTCAGTATACTGTCATATAAGGTTGACTGTTTTTTCTGAACCAAACATGTCAATTCTGTTTTAATCTATCTGGGTCCTGAATGAGCTGCCCGTTTTCTAAGAAGAAGACGTGAATAGCAATAAAGAGGACAGATGGCAGGGCTGAAGCCCCGGACAACACGAGGAGATTCCGGCGAATCACGTAATTCAATAAGTTTAGAATCTTCGGAAGAGGGAATAACTACATGAATTGTGCGCTGCGTGGATCATGCTTTTTTTGCGCCTAGTCGGTCAACAAACGCATACAACTTTCACCCCGCTATACAGTGCTAAGAATATGCATGGAAATAATAATATATTAAGGGGGTTTCGTGCTGATAAACTCTAATTATAATGTCCAGGCACACCGCCTCCTCATTATAATAATGATCAAAATATGACTGAGAATAATACGGCGATTGGCGGTCTTTTTTATGGCAGTCACCTTTTTATGGTGCCAAGTACAAACACCGACAATAGTTTGGGAGTTAATTTTTAAAAAGTTGTGTTAGCGCAATAAATGCAGCCTATGGGAACTGCCAGTTTGCCATTTCTGCTTACGGCTGTTTCAGATGATGGGTCTGGGAGTTAATCCGACACTTCAGACAGATAAGAGTGTCTTCGGACGATTGAATCGCTCTCCTTCTAGTTGCTTCCTTTATTACGAAGTAAATATCAGGTGCCGCGCCGGCCAAGCGTATGATCTTTTGATGGTAGTGGCAACTTAACCAACGCTAGTCATTATAATCTCTCTTCTAGATGTCGCAGTATCGAGAATTGATTTTGGAGGGGATTGTTTATACGCCGGGCATGCGCACAGGAACCACTCTCTACTGCAGGTGGCTTTGCGCTACATTCCAGGGATATTTCGACGTAGGGTTCCGGTTAGTTAATTAGAGTTAAGACATGGATACATAACTTTTGGAATGTAGTACGTGGGGAGCACTTCAATTCTTATTTTCCACCATCGTAATTTAAAACTGACAAAAGTCAAGACTAGTTTGCAAAACGCTCTTGAGCGATGCGTCAATCTGCTTAAAAGTCGAACTCTCGACAAAGCCTTCATGAAAATACTGCACTTCTAACGACTGAAGGAATTAATTAGAGGCAAAAGTCTACGTTGAGAATTCTTCGAGTCACACGCAAGGCCTCACATCTAAAAGAGTCAGATGAAGCTGTCAGTTCCAGTCTCGCGAACGGTAACTATAAATAGCTGAAAACTTGCAGGAGTCGCGTAAATCACGGCACCAAAGGAGGAAGTATGCACCACCCAGCTTCGCAGGGGTTTTATTCATGTGCTAAGGAAGAAATTCAGTTTTTTTTCCAAAGTCAATCAAATTCTAGACAAAAAGAAGGCCCCAGAAGGCTACTTCACGGTATGCCTTCAAAAACTGACCCGCGAAGAAAATTGAAACTTACGGACTGCATAACCTCCATCATATTCAAAGGCACAATATTCTTTCAAATGATTGACTTCTGCTTTATTGTACGGGGATAATGCCATGCTCAGAGCTAAACTAATTTTATAAAACATTTTCCGCGTAACTGCCTAACATGTAACAGTCTAGGGAACCAAAAGTACTGGCGAGCATTAAAGTAAAGTAACATGACGACTGGTGGACGGCTGTGTTGAGCGAGTGAATATGGCCACAACATTTATAGTGAAACAATGTATCGGTGAATAAGTGACCCACTTTCAGAACTTTCCCGACTTTACTGACTACTGGCCTAGCAAATACACTAAAATACCTTTGATTTTATTCATGTACTACATGCATTATTGAAATTGCTGCGAAGATCGTTTTTGACTTGGTAACTTGCACTTAGTTTTTATAGTGTGCTTGACCGAAATTTGAATGAGTAGGTTAGCGTACATTTGGCATCGTTAATTTGATTTTAAAGTTGCAACCATTCCCATTGGATAATGCAGAACAGCATTTGGCGAGTGCACTCCTCAGGTAACTTATCCTCAGGTCATACATTTACATGGGAGGGTTACATTTAAACAATCGATCGACCTTCCCATGTAAATGTATGGCCTGAGGAGAATTTACCGAAAGTGTGCACTCGCCAAATGCTGTTCTGAATCAATTTGACTTGTTGAATGGATTTCAGATTCAGAAAGCCTTCTACTAAGGAAAACTGCATGTTCAAGCTTGGTTATTTAAGGAAAAAGAGACAGGCTTTGGGCCAGATCGGAGATTGTCACATATCCAATAAATTTCCTGTGCTATTTAATACCCCCAGAAAAAAAAAACTAGTTGGTTTAGTGCACTGTGCTCTAGAGGAACACTTAAATAAGCACTTAAAGTTTCAAATAAATCACTTCGGGCGGCAAATATAGGGAATCACATTGTTTTTCGGAAACAATGGGGGGATTCAACTTTAAAGATTATTCTTGCAAATTTCTGGCTTTCTTCATCACAAGACACAGCAATCAATGTTTTGACTGTACTTTGTTTTACTACACCGAAGATGGACACTGTTAACACAATAATTGTACGCTGCAAATAATATTTTAGAAAGAATATCCAAAATACTCGGTAAATGCTTCTAGGAAATATCTTATTTTGAAGTTTTTGATAAACACATAAAATTATGGAAAATTTTGGTCAATCATTTGAAAATAGTGAATTAACCGCCGGTGTTTCACTGACGACTTGAAGCTACTTGTAATACAATACCAGAAATATCTATAAATTTGACGAAAAAAACCCGTGCTTTTAATATACAGAAAATGGTTTGTTTACGAGTTCAAATTGCCAATTTCATTCAACTTAATAATTAAGTCAGCCTAGTAGTCATTCTGGTGGTTTCTAGATGATTGCTTAGGAAATCCTGCTTGGGCAGTTAACTTGCTGTCCCGCACTGGTGGATTTCATGTGAGCGGCAAAGTTGGGCGGGTAATATCGATCCAAGTGTGATTAAACTCACGCTATGAAGCGCGACATTTTTAGCTCAAATGGGTAGAGCGTTGGCTTGCGTAAAAGGCCTCTCTCCTATGCGGGTTCATATCTCGCCGAATGCCACGAGTTTTTTCACAATTGGGTCAACTAAATTAACTAAATCTGCCAATTTTATTTATATTAGTCGCAGTTAAAGCGACTGTTCACCTTCTTAGAATTTGCCACTTTTTTAAAAAAGTCAGTATTTATAAACAAAGTAATATTATCTGTCGTATTTAAGTTTTAAATTCGCTTGAGGTTTTTCATCATTAGTTCAAAGCTATGATGGATGCGTTTGCATCGGTTTACGAGTGTTTGAAAAAAATTCGTCAAGTTCGGTATTTTGAATGAGGTTGGTCATCTACTTCACACACATAAGCAAACCAGAAAATGTGTTTTCACAAACTAATTTCGCACAAAACGGCTTTCCGGATTGATGAATGCTTGAGGCTGCATGAAAACAATACAAATTTATATTACTTTAAAGTACGCTAGAATAGCATACATAATTACTCTTTCTGTTAAAATAAGAAAATTTGATTTGCTCAGTTGAATAAGATATTAAACAAAAACTGGGGACCGGCTGGTTTAGACTCCGGGGAAATCGCACGTAAGTTACCTTTATATCACGTATGATGCGAGGATAGAGTTGCTTGTAGAAACGATTGGCGAACAGGATGGCATCACTGGATTCAATCTCAGAGGACGTTGCCGAACTGGAGGCAATCGCGGCATTCTGAGGACTATTCCAGTCGCCAGACGGCAACATACCCGAGGGCAGGCTGCAACGGTTATCTGCTTGCGACGACGAGAGGAAATCTATTGCGGGCAGGTTGTGGGGCATCCCATCTCCTCCACCGGGTTTGACGTTTTCCGTAAGGAGGGGAAAGTCGGAGAGACGCTGTCGCAGTCCAAGCGCAGCCCGACGCTGCTCCAACAGGATGGATAGTCGTGTGGGGTCTGTGAGGTTGATCACGGGCAGCCAGCCCCGGCGGTCGGCAAGGCTGTACCAAACAGAGTCAGTGGCCACGCGATTCAAAATGAGGCGACGCCAGAGCTGAAAACGAGCAACTGTCCAGCGCCAGCCCTGGGAGACTAGCTCAGCGGACAGCAGGGATTTGGCATCAAGCTGGGAGAGGATGGTTTCCGCCAGGTGGGATACTCCATGAGCTAAGGCGTAAAACAAAAGTCCACACATTAGTACTTGCGCGGACATTCTGCCCACGCGTGGGGAATTCGACCTTCGGGGGCGAAGACTGGATTTCGAAGGTCAAACAGTCAATCCGAGAGCTTGATAGCGTCCACCCGTATGTTAAGCTTAGCACCCAGTTCCAGTGAGGCAGCACTCAACTGAGTGCAGCAGTGATTGGGACATGGAACGAATGGAGGAACCAATTCAACTGTAGTTTTCAGACAGCTTTGAGTCAGAAACTTAGATTCCGACTAGTAAAAATTTATCAGCGCGCCGTTTCTGACTAAATTGCACGCACTTGTTTAGGAAAGAGTTATTGGTGTTGTCTGCCATTAAAAAAACACGTCCGTTAGCACTGATTTGCAGTACCTGTTAATGCTTGAATTCTGTCCGAAGTGCAAACACTGTCAGCGCATGTTCACAGGGTAGATTGACCTCATCGGATATCTCGGCATCCATCGGAGTGTACCTGTTTTCAACCATCCACTGCTACGTAGAGTACAAAAGTCAACTGAGAAAAACAGTCTCAATTTGCTGATACTTTTCAATCATTGGTCATCGTTTTTAGGTACCTCCGAGGCCACGATAGAGCGGAAGCCGTCGAAACGGAGGACAGAGTTAAACAGCACAAAAATCCAATAATAATTCTCAAGCACGCGCTGGCCTGGTTAGATATCTGTATATGATTCGTGGGGGACCCCTACTAAAAGTGTCGATATTAGCCTATTCAGTTGCAGGCATGCATGACAGTTCCCCCGTCGATTCCGACGATGGGCACTACGCGCTCCAACAAGCCGCAGCAAACGCTGAAGCAAGCCGCAACATACACAGAGGCATGCATACCAAAAGGTCACACACACACACACAAAACTCGTGTAATAAACCTCAATGAAGCTGGTAATCGTCGACCAAGAGGGGTGGCTCATGCTACAAAGTAAACATAGCCTGTTTCTTACGCACAGCTTGAACAAGTTAATTCTGCTCCGAGTAGTTGCGCAACTGGGGACAACAAATTGTTTTCATGACGATGTCCAGCAGAACCTCTGCACGACTTACTGTAAGAAAATGGATCAGTGAAAGGCATTAAAGTCAAAAACCTCAGTTTATACCACCTTAACTGCAAGTAAATGCAAGTCTACTGCTACTGATCTACGCGTAAATCACCGCGTTTTCTTTTACTTGGCTAAGGCATGCGGTGGACATCGTCGAAATAGAGTGTTATGTGCGAAAACTGGGGTGGTAGGTCTACCGTTGACCCAGAGTCATCCATCGATTGAAGTAAACAGAGTTCATTTCGGAATGAACAGTCAGCAGACCCTGGAACAAGACAAAAACGATATATCAGGCTGTCCCAGACGAATGAACAAGGTGGTTTGGGCCTGTCTTGCGTCGTCCGTGGCATGAGTTAAGTTGCTAATGCTGATATGGTGTGGCTGTCTTCAAATGAATGTTCCTTTGCACTGATCGATTTTAAGGCGGCAAGTCACTGAAGATTCAATTCTAGTGCGTAAGCTACTCTAAAATGAGGAAGTGAAAGGGGAACCAGGAATGGGGCAAAATTAAGCTGAGAATATGTGCCTGGAGATACCTGCAAGTCGAGCGAAAACAAGGCTGCCTAACGAGCAATTAGGCCCCGAACTTATACAAACCCCCAGTTCTCGAAGTATTGCCAGAAAGTATTAAGTTGAAAGCGACAGGCACCTGGATTAGATAGTTTTGCTTCAATGGACAGACGCAAATAGGAAATTCGGAATTAGATCAACGTTAAAGAAAACTATAGAAATACTGGAAAAATTACTCTAGAGCCTCGTATTATGGTCTCCTTTTACAAAGAAACTAATTATACTACCTTGTCTTGACTGAATACACTGCCAGTTTAGAAAATGTGGGCGGGAACAGGACCTGCCGATAATAACAGATTGAAAACACTGGAAAGACAACCAAAGTCTAACTATAACGGAAGCGCCAAATCAATAGCTGGGCTCTATTGATGGGAAATTCGTCTAGGGGTTTTGGTGATGAAGAAATTCTTGATCAACCATTTCCCACTCTATGGGAGACGAGAAGCCTTTGTGACCTCGGTTACAGCGAAAAGAAGGTCAAAAAAGTACAAATGAGTTGAAAAACTAAAATTACAAGTAGGGAGGAAAATCAGTTCACCTTGCAGTGCAATGATAAAGTCACGCTGAAGGAGGGGCTCGAGGAATTTGTTGATTTGACTATGTTGCGAATGTGACATGCGGGAGAGAAGACAGCAGAGAAACTCAACCTGGTCCTGATCAGACCAATGTTCAAAGGTGTCAATGCACAGTTTCTGCTCGGCCGAAATGCGGGAGTTGTAGGAACGGGTTCGTTTCTTTTTCTGTACGCTCACATCAATGTCCATATCGGTGATGGAACGCTTGATATTGGAAATAGAAGTCCTCTTTACCTACCGAAAACAGGAAGTAAAATTCCAAGCTTAAAAGGTAGTCCTGATACAGCAGACGTCAGAGAGTTGTTGCGCTGTTTGCCAGCTGAAAAAATCATAAACTCAAGTGGCTTCTGGCAATTTATCTATAAAACAAGTGCAGAAGACGTGCGTATCGGCAGCTGGCCCACTGCAAACACCAGTTTAAGAAAGCAGTTAACGAAAATAGCCACTTTATAAGAAGGCTTAGCTAAAAATAGTCTACTTTAGGGTTAAGAGAATAATCGTTTAAGGCACCAAAAATCGAAAATGACGGCCTTAGGGGGTCAATTGAAGTGTTACTGAGAATTGCGCGGAAACTGAAGTTGAAGTTTATTTTGCATCAGCAGACAATGCTAGAGGAATCCAGAGCCCAACTCGTCTGGGATTTACAACAAAATTCATTGCTCGATGAGCAGCGCTCCAAGCATTACATTAAGAGCCTATGCTACGCCATCTAAAGTGGGAGTTTTGTTGACGGTAACGGCTTTCAATCATTTATTGATCGTCTGTGCATCAGAACTCTAAAGTACAAAGTAATCGCCCGCAGCAATCTTCGCGAGTTGAAGCGGCAGTCTACCTAAGCTTACTCGAGTTACTTTGGCGCACGAAAAACGTCTTTGTTAAACACCTTAACTGCGGATAACAGAGCCAAGTGCAGCTCACTAGTAAGATGGATGACGGGCAGGATTACTAATCTTGGCACTAAGGCGTTGTTATTGTTAACAACTGCGGGCTGCCTATGGCTTTTCGTTTTGCTGTCAGTTAAGTTGAAGAAAGTTGGAGAAACTCGATAGCGTAGATAACAGAAAAAGTAATGTCTCCAAGACCCTAGAACATAAATTTTGCTCCTGATCAGAGTGTATGGTCGCCAAAAAAATTAAAGGGCAGGAAAAATCGCGAAACTGAGATGACCCTTTCCGGTAAAACCTTCCGAGCGTTAGTAATCCGCTGTGCGAGTGAGCAATAAAGATTTTTATAAAAGTTATGGTAGCAAATTTGGAAGAGGTTTTGGGCTATGGAATATGCCCTACTTGCTGTTATTTGTAGTTAGTCGATTTCGGTCGCAGATGCCACTGAAAAAAGTACTGCAGACCTGTATCCTCTAAGTTTTCAAAGAATTACACGTGTTTGCTGTCACAAGGACTGGCTAATTGGTCTTGTGTTCATCACGTCGTGAGCCCGTGTGGCATATACACCGCAATCGAAAGCCGGGCTCTCGATAAGTATCAGTAAGAGCAGACTGTATAGAGGACGACAAAGCAATTCGCATCAGTAGGGCTTTATGACAGGCTATACACTAGGAGCTCCTAATGTATCCTAGTAATAGCTTATTGGTGCCACCTTTATGGCCCCGGTTTGACGTGGGATGGTTATGCGAACCATGCAATCGGCATGGTAAAATTGTCAAACTAAGGTAATAGTCTTCATGGATAATTGGAAATTTAGTATTTACAAAGAAATCACAAATGATTTATCGGAAGCACACAATAGAAAAAAACTGTCGAGCTTGGAAACAATAGGTTGTACGTTCAGAGTCCCCGAACTGGCTGTTAATAGAGAACTAATTGGAACTAAACCTCAAAGAATAATAGCATAAGTAGAGATGGATCCAAACGCGGTTTAGACGGAGGGTCGATACAAATTAACAGATACTAAAAGCTAGCGAGTAACGTAAATATTTCGCCTTGAAAATATATGATTGGGGTTCCAATTAGCTCGCAAACAAGGTATCAACCAGGATGGGTGCATTCTGAAACTGATCGGTGTACAGTTACCCACTACAAGATAGGGTTATAGCGTCGTGATGGCTCAAACAAATAAAATACAGGGTGATAAACCTTGAAAGAAATATATAACGTTGGCAACTCAAGTATTTTAGTTACCCTCGGAGGGCTCACGAGTACTAAATGAAGATGACGTTCTTACCTCATCCCTTTAGCGTTTCCTGTAAACATAAATTACAAGAGATAGCTAGCTTAGAAGCCTTGTTCGAAAAGGACATACAATGACGGCATGCATTGAGTTCCGCGACCTTGGGTACCATCGTATTATGGTTAGTCACAAAGAAATTAACTGCGAGCGTTTGAGGTCTACTTGGGTGGACGCAGTTGGGTGAGCCTCTTCGCTTCCCACTATAACTTTGGACGGACTATCAGCACACAGACAAGACAGTGTTCTTGCATCAAGCGACACTAAATGCTGACTACACTACTCCATATCCGTGTCAGTGGAGCTGACCCTGGTCAAGCATTTGCGAATGCATCGCACTGAGACTGACATACCAGTGCATGTAGTCCAAGATACACCGGTCACAATTGTTTCACATATACACACTACCAAAGGGCATTTGTAATCGATTACACTATTCAGTCATAAGCACCTTCGTGCAAACCTTCGAGGAAACCGCAATCCAGAACTTACCACAACTTGCCACATATACCTAGGCCAAACATGAATCATCTCCCCATAAGCGCCACACTCCATAGCAAGCATATTTCGTTTTGTCAGAAAGCACATGATCGGTTCCAAAGTCAGCTTCATGGGGGTACACGCCAAATATCAAAAAATGGACAGGCCATGTGAATGGAAAGCATGTTCTTCGATGTGTCCTGGTAAGCGAATTGAGTAGGACGCATGTAGCCCACGTAAATACGTCAGGCGATGCATCCTATGTCATCACCCCTTGATGTATAGGTTCAGTCAATCGACAGGTGCTTAGGAGACGAATATAGGAGTGAGATCTATATTGGGTGTCTACTTCCACGGCCTACCAGCGCATTTCTCACTATAACAAATCTTAAAAGCTTGAGGCTACCATGACGCGATAACAGCCGTGGTTGGGAAGGTTTTTAATTAACAGGATAAACCTGTTTTCATGGTTAATACTAGGTGTCTGTGTCAGAATCAGCTTGAAAACTGCGAGACAGGATTAATGGCCTTTTCGTAATGCACCCCAAGTCGCTTACAATAAAATGACATCTGAAAAGCCCTCTTTTGTGAAAAACATGGAACGGGTCGTGAGTGTCATATGTGAACGGATTGCCTACATTTACCAGTCACTGCGTTAAAAGTCACCTCCCGTACACTTATATTTTCTTGCCACCTGGGCCTTATGGCTGAGAGGAGGGAGCTTGGTAGATGCTGTGTATGTTCGCCGCCTACAAGTCACATGCAAGTCACCGGTCCTGCGAAAACTATATGAGGCACACGGCGAAAGTCGTACCTTGCAACAGTTAGCAAGACTATGCAGATATCCATATTAAGCGTTATTCGGTTGGCGAAGTTCAGTGTGCACATTCTTTCAGCCATAAGCTAACAGCTTAGGAGAACGAATTGGAGGCCGGGCTTCCTAAACCGACGCATCTAACGAGGAGTGGCATTTTATGTCAAAAAGATTAAAAAAGAATATTAGATATTTTTAATAGTTTTAAAACGGTCTCTCTAATGAACATAAGTCTGTGATAGATCATCATTAGTGTTCAAGGCACATCAAATAACAGCAGTCATCCCCTCCAACCTGGAGAGTCTACTAGAGGTCTATTAGTTACGGGTGTAACGACCCAAGAGACTGAATGATTGTTTAAGTACACCAAGGTCATCACATTTGGCGCGGACCCAGGATGGAGATGCTGTGATCGAGTGTCCGTGAAGAAACCGGTGCCCTTTTCCCTCACAGCCGCTGACCCCCTTCCCGCCGCCGTCGTCGTCAATCGTATCGCAGTCCCACACACTGTGTCAGCACTCCTGTCTCGCCCCTGCAGTCGCCCACAGCACTGTATTCCCCACCGGTAACTGATCAGACATAAGAGAACTCCATTCCAGATGGGACTTGTATCTGTGTAACGCCGTTCCCTATCCCCATATTATTTTCTTACTCTATACGTATTCTTTATTACTAGTAGATTCCTCTGCATATATTCACGTTTCCTTCTACTCCGGCCGTAATATTTGTGTGCTTTAGTGATGCTTATCAATCCAGCTCCGAGTTTCCGATGCAGAGCTATCTTTAGGTCTCTTATCCTTGAGATGTGTGCCAACCTCGACATCCCGGCCCGCTACACGGGTGAGAATACTATTAAAAGGGAAACAGAGCAATCGGGTTGCTTGTGTGTAGACTTTAAAAGGTATAATACATATATCTGAAATCATGCTAAACGAACATACATTTTCTGATATATCCTGACAGCATTCACACCCGAAACCTTTGCAGGTCTCGTTGTGGTCTACGGACATATCGTCCATAAGAGGCGAAAAGGAGAAGAAATGTTAAACTGAACGCCCGAAATTGTGCAAGTTTAAACAAAAATCCGGTGTTTAATACATGTTTTTTATGAAGGAAGACAGTATGGTGGCGATTCAGCATTCTCTCACATGAATAGCGAAAGGTTTTATTTGTACTCTTAATTTTGCGAGCAATAAAGAGCCACTTTGATTTTATACACAATTTAGCATGTTCAGCGAAAATTCCCATTTCTACGATTGAAAAGTCGTGTTGGCAAATGATCGTTTTCGGTCATTCATCGTCAGGCCAGTACATGACATGGGGAATAAAATTGTTCAAGTAATTACAGCGATTATATAATCGTCAGGTTAGGGAAGGGGGGAGGGGGAGGAAAAGGGTGAGGATAATTAAGCAGCTGCGTTTTCCCTCGTCTCCTGAACGCGGGCGCCTGCGCGGGTAGGACGCTGGTTGCCATGCCCAGATGAGACAGGGGGGATGTTCTCGCGGTCCGTGGATTGAGTTCTGTATGTCAGCCGCGCAGCTTGCGTTTGACTATCCTCCGTAGCTTCGTCTTCTTTGGCTTCAGTTGGCGTTGGATTTCCGCGTGCAGTCGGCCAAGGGAGGCCGATGGCTTGAACCAGCGCCTTTTGACAGCATAGAATGGGTTTTGCTAGCCGGATCGCCACTGCTTCTGCTGTGGCTAACACCCGTTTGCGCAGGCCTTTGGAGAAGTGCGTTGGCGTGCGGTATATGACCCGAAAGGCTTCACTCGCGTCCACTTGGTGGTTTGTATCAATTAGGTGGGCGAGGATTGAGCTTGAGGTCGGTCTATTCTCCCCTCTGCTGAGCCAAGCTGGTATGTGCTCGCGCATTCTCTTCTCCAGACGTCGCGTTGTTCGGCCAATATAGCCTGCTCCACAGGAACAGGTGAACGAATAGATGCACATAGATGTGGCCTGAAACGGTAGTCTGTCCTTACCTCCCATTCGTAGAAGGGGAGAGTTAGTGAAGAGAACCCGCAAGTTTGCAGCCGGGAAGGCATTCATAACCGCTGTCCTCAGGCGCCTTCTTACTAGTTCACTCGTTGCGTCTCCAATAAACGGCAGTCTTATAAACAGATCTTTCTTTTCCGCCGTTGCAATTGCGACCTTTGGGGCACGTTCCTTGATGTTCTGAAGGATGAACCGTTCCGGATAACCGTTTTCCTGGAGTGTGTCCTTTAGTTGCTGCAATTCTACTTCCACTATTTCAGGAGAGCAGATACGGCGTATTCTGGCTGCCATTCCCTGGACTAAGTTCCGTTTGACGTTAAGAGGGACGAAACTGTGAAAATTAACGTATTGCCCAGTCCAGGTTTTCTTTCTAAATAGTCGGCGTTGTATCGAGCCATCTTCTTGTCTGTGTAAGAGGACGTCTAGGAAAGCGAGTTCCTCGTTCGCCTCGTTTAGCATGTCGTAAACAGCTCCAGTCTATCAGATCTGTAAAGCAACAGCAGCAGAGAACTTTACTTTCTAACTAATCAGCTTCCAGTGTGCGGTTTTTTTATCATTTTGTTTCGAGAAAAAAAGCGTTGATAAGAGGATTTGTTCGAAAGAGACGAGCAGAAAGAGTTGTGGATAAGAATAATTAACCAATATATGGTGTTACATGTTTATGTATATATGTAGGTTCAACCATCGATTTTGATGAGGTACATCAAGTGCACCAACAGGTTGATGGACAATGTGACAGTCTCAGGCTTTAATTTAAAGTGATCGAGGATATATTTAGCGGCTCCGCACTCTTAAACTTCGCCCAGAGTCTCGGAGACTAAACGGGTCCGGCGTGGGCTGCTGTATCAAATGCAAGACAATGCACCACTTTACTTAGTCTTAAGTGACATTTGACTTTATGCGGGTACTGTTGCGCTATCTACCCTCACTCACCTATAGTAGGTGTCCAGCCAGACTTTAGTAAACCAGAACTGTTACTGCTACTTCCAATACTACTTACTAGGGTGTAACTTAGTGATAGTACATGTTCGTGCTGGAACTGACTGTTTTGTACGTCAGAAAAGACTCTGATGAAAATCACCACTAGGTTCATATTCCTAAATCACGGCAAGGAGTCTAGTAGTACTGGTGCTGGCACTGACGTCAGAGGTGACGCTGATTAAGCCAACGCTAGGGCTCACATCCCCTTGGTCTCTGTGTGACTCTGGGTTTAGCTGTTTCGAGTAAGTACGTGCTTTGGGGGTCTGAGCACAGCAGCGTTTGCCTTGGTTTCTGCACTCTCAACTCGATCCATCGAGCTGTGTACCTTTCTGATAGGTACGGACTAAGATACTGCTGCTATAGGTACGTGCCTATGCTAAAGTGCTAATTTTTAGGTATCAGACTTACTAAGGCCCATAGATAGTATGCTTTGTTTACTGCCTGTGTGTGCGGTAAAGAGGCACACCCAGTATGCACTCCAAATCTGTGTGAGGAAATAGTGATTAAAATTTCGATAATAATAGCGCGTTTGTGAAGTAGTGCAGAAGTCTACATTATCGAATTTTCCTCAGAATTTACAGAGTATCATCTGCCTATAAGGAAGCAAACTTCTTCACAATAAACTAGTTATAAAAGCTTAATAATTCTTAGAACAGTATTAAACGTAAAGTAAAGAGACATGCATCCTACATGTATGGTAATAGGGGAAAACAGTGTTGATGAGACTGCAGTAGGCTAAAAGATTAGACTAGGCCTGCTACACTATAAAAGCTAAGCAAATCTAACGAAAACAATGGACTGCGTAATCTAAGAGGTAAATTTATGAGCTAAACGGATAAGATTCTAGAGTAAGCTAGATTATATTTATGTGCAGCTAATAAAGCAAATTTACTGCTGTGGCTTGGAGGAATATGCAATAATAAAAGAATTTAAAAATCAAAGAGCTGCCACGTGCCCTAGGAAAAGCCTACACTACCACTGCTAAGCAAATCTAATCTATGGGATAGAACTGCATACAACAGTGTCTAAATTGAGTAATAAAATTATATTCAGCTACATTTTAAGGTAAGCTGGATTTAAATTTGATGTAACTAATAAAGCAATTTAACTGCTGCTGTCACATTAAACGAAGTTCGGGCCAGGATACTTCTGTAAGAAGTGCTGTGCCTATGATAAACGTTGAAGTGATAGTAATCATGCTTGCTTAAGTCAATGGGTGGTTAACTGCAGCGCGGCCTGTACGTGCATGTAGAAATGTTAAGCCTAGTTAGCAGTCACAGACTAGATGGGAATTTTAGTCAAGCTGGGAGTCAAAAGAAACGTGCATTTGATAATATCTAAAGATCCACCATTTACTTTGGTCATGACAAATTGGTATTTGCTAAGCAAGTCTAGCTAAGAAACTTGACTGCGTAAACTTAGAGGTAAATTTGTGAAGAAGAAGACTCGATCGCTGGGACAATATGTTTATTCGCCTGACATTTCGATATCCGCCGCAGATTCTTCATCAGAGACATGAGTAGCAGAAGCAGGTAAGCATGCACAGAAGTTTGCAGTATTTATAGATTACAGTCATTACTGCAAGCATACAGCGAAAATTAACGTTATTTGCCTTTTTGTGCATGGACTGCTTGTTGGACGGCACGTGGCCTCTGACCTGTTTAAATTTCGTCACGGGCGGTAAGCTCGGGCATGATGATTGCTCGGCCGTCTGGGTCCCCGGTGTTGGCGTACGATGAGGCGGTGACCTGCCCATTCCTCAAGTGACGGCTTGCTTTGGCCAAATTGAATCTCAGGATTGAATATGGATTAGGAAGCTCGTTTGCATTTGTTGATGGATTGGTTGACCATGAACCAAGTAGTTCTCGTCTCAACCGATTGTCAACTCTTGCGAGAATTTCAGCCTCATCAAATTTGAACGTGTGGCCAGGCCTCGTCGAATGAGCCGCAACTTGAGAATTGGCATCATTTCATTGCACTGCTGCCACGTGCTCTGCGATTCGCGTCTTGAAAGGTCTGCCAGTTTCTCCGACATAGTTGCTTTGACCGCAACTCCACCATATCTTGTAGACGACCCCAGATGTTTTTTGCCATGGCAGTGGGTGTTTCGGCTTCATTGTCTGTCGCCTTATGGTTTCCTCTGGCCTGTGTGCGACTCCAACTCCAAGTGGTGCGAGAAGGCGGCCGACTGCTTCCGATACGTTTTTGACGTACGGGATTGAACGCCAAATCTTGGGGTTGGTGCGGTTTTGTTGGCCATCTAGTTTGCGCAAGCACCGGTTGACGAAGTTGCGTGGGTAGCCATTTTCTCTGAACACCCGTCAGAGGTTTTTACCTGGGCGTCTCGACACGCCGATAGAGTGTTTTTACGCAACTACATCTGTGGCTGATTGGGTGGTTGCTGTTGTAATTCAGTACTTGCATTGCGTTTGTTGCTTTCCTGAATACGTTTGTCTTCAGACCACCACAATCTTTGCGACAGACGAGGACATCAAGAAAGGTCAGCTGGTTGTTATCTTCTTCTTCCATCGTAAATTTGATGTACGGGAAGACGCTGTTGAGACGTTCCTTGAACGTGAGCACCTGATCCCGTTTGATGATGACGAATGTGTCATCCACATACCGAGCCCAGGATTTTAGTTGTGGTATTGAAAAACCAGTGACTCCAGGCGCTGCAGGACCGCCTTGGCTATGAGGCCCGAAATCGGTGAACCCATCGGTGTCCCCTGCACCTGCTCGTAGATCGTTCCGTCAAACGTGAAGTACTTCCTGAGACAGAACTTTAGGAGCTGAGGGATTTGCGCGCGTCCCATGCGATTCTCCGACCTATGAATACTGCAAACTTGTGTGCATGCTTAACCTTTCTGCTTATCATGTCTCTGATGACGAATCCGTGACGGATATCGAAACGGCATGCGAATAAAAATATTGTCCCAGCGATCAAGTCTTCTTCTCAATTGCTTCCTGGGACACGGATGTTCACTTGTATTGTCAACAAGTTACATTTGTGTCTATACTGATTAATGAAGATACAGTCAGCTAGATTTTAAGGTAAGCTTGATCAGAATTTTGTGAAGCTAATAAAGCAACTTAACTGCTGTGGAAGGAGAACTAGGCTATGATAAATGAATTATGAATAACAAGCTCACGCGAGTTCTAGGCCTTGTCCGGGCTGATATGTAGGATACCCGGGCGATCGTTCACTTCCAGTAGATAAGCGAGACTATCTACAAAGAGCGTTAATATTGTGTAATTGTATAGGGGCCAAGCATGGAACACTTTTCGGTTGTTGTTGTGAATTCACAGAGAACATTAAACGTTTTAGTCATTGAGATATTGAACGATAGAAAAAAGTAAATAATGCAATGTGCTGGTATTTGACGCTGCCTGACGACCGTGATCTCACTTATATAACGCAGAGTAGAATGCAACACCACTAGAAATTGGAAACGGTTATCTCATAAGACTAGTGCTTGCTGAACTGCATGCCCTAGAGACTTTGGCCGACTTTTTACAGTCGGGGAAGAGACAAAATACCGATAGCGTCATGCTCTGGCAAGACAGTGGTGGAGTCACACGTATACACACTGTTTTGTACGCACGTTAGGCGGAGCGAAGTGGACGGGTGTAATTGGCGGCGCTGACAACAATAAGAGCCAGCTGGTGAAAAATTTGGCCATGTGGTTAGAGACAGATATGATAGAAAAATAGTGAGCTGAACGTCAATGCGAAATCCTCAACGAACGTATGATTTTGAAAACACCATACACTTATAGCACTGAAACAGTGTGAAATGAGAAGTGTAGAAGTCCTCATGCATCACAATACGAATATCATTTAGAACTGTCAATACTTGCAGTGGTTTTCTGATGCTCAGCAAAAACGCCTTCTATAAGTGGCAGATGAAAGAATGTGAGTGTTTTTGGACCATGAAACATTCACAAACTTCATTGCCGAGATTTAACGCCCAATGGTATGGGCAAAGAAATTTGAACAGAATGAATTTCCATTTGAAGGAAGCTGGGTAAGGAAAACTGTCATAATCGGTTAATGAAAATGGTCAGCGCCCATTTCACCTGCGACTGCTAACGACCTCCCTGTAACGTTGGAAACAAAACTTTCTAAGGCATCGACATTTTTGTGGGCCTTTCACATACTCACAGACATCCGGTGCAACGCTCAGCTCCTCGCTTTTGTGAAGATAAAAAGTGCGCAGCCATCTTTACCGACAACAAGCTGGTCTGGTTAATCGTTCTCTTGAGGCTAAATCATACATTATCTCGCTGGATGCGGTGCGACGACTTCCGCAAACTCACACTTCGATCGCTATCCGCGCGCCTGCGGATCTAATGAGCTCTTTTCCCATGCTAATATCTTCAATTTCTGCTACATAAGTCGTTCTGTGCAGTGTTAAAAGGTCCAGGATATTACAACGTGGCTACACTGATCCTTTTTGAGTCACTGCGAAGTGCCTATTCAAAAGATTTATATGGATTCGAGTCTGTGATAAAAACAATGTCAAAAGGTATATTTTGTCATATGATAATATTTTAATCAGAAATCTAAACATATTTAATCTTTTTATCAATAATTTATTTTACATGTCTTGCGAAGGAAATTTTACTACACTGAAAATTTGGCGAAATAGCAAAGCACGTTTTAGTGAGTGTGCGTTGTAACAACCCAAGAGACTGAATGGTTGTTTAAGTACACCAAGGTCGTCACTTTTGGCGCGAACCCAGGATGGAGATGTGGTGATCGAGTGTCAGTGAAGAAATCGGTGCCCTTTTCCCTCACAGCCGCTGACCCCCTTCCCGTCGCCGTCGTCGTCAATCGTATCGCCGTCCCACACACTATGTCAGCACTCCTGTCTCGCCCCTGCAGTCGCCCACAGCACTGTATTCCCCACCGGTAACTGATCAGACATAAGAGAACACACTCCACTCCAGATGGGACATGTATCTGTGTAACGCCGTTCCTTATCCCCGTATTATTTTCTTACTCTATATGTATTCTTTATCACTAGTAGATTCCCCTGCATATATTCACGTCTCCTTCTACTCCGGCCTTCATATTTGTGTGCTTGGGTGATGCTTATCAATCCAGCTCCGAGTTTCCGATGGCGAGCTATCCTCAGGTCTCTTATCCTTTAGGTGTGTGCCAACCTCGACATCCCTGGCCCGCTACA
>JAYGXS010000002.1:52811971-52824512 GCA_036362985.1 Ligula intestinalis
CTTATCCTTTAGGTGTGTGCCAACCTCGACATCCCTGGCCCGCTACAGCGTCAATGTGCTATGTGGTTTCACTGCTCTTTTAGTGTCGACCATGTTTGACGGAATTAATTGACTAAGTACCGTCGTTATGTGTACGCAAAATATCGAACGATTCTCGCAATCAAATTATATGCGAGAGTAATAAACCTCCGTCATGTCTTCTCCCATATGTCTGTAGATTTCTCATAATTATGATAATACAATAGACCACGGTCTGCACAAACGCAGTCGATAGTTAATATTAGCCGTTTAGCAATTCTGAAATGTTTTTAGGCTTTTTGCTCATTGCGACCATTGACAGTGCTAGATAAAACCAAAACGGTGGAATCTAGATCCCTATCAATCCCAGAACTTGTTCCACGTGTTTTAACACAAACTGAACGGGGTGTTTTGCCAGGCTGAGAATATTGAACTTTTCAAAATGTTCTTCAGTTTACAGACAGTACAGCGAGTTTTAGTTAGCTTCTCGATTGTCCATTAAAAACCTCCACATCGGTCTTTATTACGAATCATTTGTATGATTATTGCGCTGCTATGTTAGCCACGGCTGTTACAAAAGCATAGGCTTTTGTGCGATTGACACAAAGGCAAACGAAGTGGATGTAAACAATGAGCTCGAAGCTAACAACGTGTTTAAAAATGCCGATCGTCGAATATGCGAGCCTATAAGTTACTTGAATAGATGTGTCGATATTCGGTTGCGCTGCTTGACTGCCGTACTTCCTTTTGGGCATCCGGCTTCGCCATCTTAATTTTATGATTTATGTCCACAAAATGTAGCATGGCAACCCACCCAAGCGGTTTCGCTAAGTTAAAAAAATACGTATAAGCTTGTAGTTGAATACCGTCACGATTTCTGCTAGTAACCAGCTCTTTGTCAGATTCACCTCGCTGTGTCATCTAATGATGCTCGTCATGTTATTATTTGCGATAAAGGACTGAAACGACGTACCGAGAAAAATAGTTGCCATAAGCATATTTTATTTTTTTTCTCAACTTTTGCATGTCCTATTGCACACAGCTCCACAATTTTCGACATTTAGGTACCCCATATATTGTCTTATATAAGCATATCTCGTAGCTCTATTCACAACTGTCGGAGTCCATGCTGTTTTACCCGGCTTCAGAGTCGGCGGCATTATAGGCCGGTGTAGTATGTCCCGTAATCGTCAACTATATCTTCAGCAAACATCGTTCATTTGAAGTTTCAGATCCGCACACCAAGGTGGCGTCATAAAACTAACAGATGTTAATGCTACGCCGTGGATAAGTTCCCACTGCGGTCGGCGGAGCAGGTTGTCAAGGGTTCCAGACGGAGGTCTGATTAGCAGAAAGTCCCGACCGGTGATTTATTTATAATTTTGATATCTGATACATGAGTTAGGATCTTAATATTATCCGGAGGTACAAGTATCCTGCCACTTGATCATCTTCAGTTCATTAGCATCGGTTTAACCTGGCGACAAAACCACAGACGTTTACAGAGAGTTGATGGATTTGTTTGCGACCTTTTATATTTTTTCGATGCTGACTTTTTTTGTAGCAGACAAAACCAGAGATAAAGAAAATATTATACGCCTTAAGCCGACACTGTCTGCGTTTTGGAGCCTTACGACATTTTATTAAGAGTCCAGAGCTTTGGAGATGTAGGAACTATTCGGATCATTGAGCATCGGGCATCGTGAACTAAGAGGGTCGACCGAACTAAACAATAGCAGAAATTAGCACCGAAATTTGGATGGGATACCAATTTAAACGCCTCAAGACGACTGTCGTCTTCTTAGAACTTTATTGGTTGGTTGTCATTGGCACTGTTAAAACGATGGCACACCTTATCACATCATTACATGAGCGATTACTGGAATCGCAAGAGCGAGACAACGGAAATGTGAGTTAAGTACTCCTTAGGTCCTACGTAAGTCACTCGGTCTTATCGTGACAGGGCAATCGCCACACCAAAACCACTGGAAAGGTCGCATAAGTCACCATCGTATGGGGTCAGGTTCAGGTTGACCTCTATTATTTTGATTTCATGCTGCTCCGGGTCGAGGATTTTGACTTAAAATACGTATGATGTACTGAAGAAGAAGACCATTGATCGTTGAGCTTTGGATCCCTGCCTCAGGATCATTTGCACGTTTCAATATTCCAAACCAATGATCCATTCCCGATTGTGTAGTCCTGACCGCACCTTTCTGTATCCCACCACTGAAATGGAGTTGCAGAACGCTTTGGTCCTCGAAGACGCCTTAAAATAAAATCTAACAGCTGAATTCAACTTTTTATTATGGAATTTATCAAGAGATTTGGGTACTAGCAAACGCTTAATACGGCTTAGATTGCTTGTTTAATATTTATCTTCTAGTAACTTCACTCAAGATCCTGGTCACTGTGCAGCGGTAGTAAGCAGCCTTGCTTTATGATGGTTCACTTTTGTCATGCCGTAGTGCCGTTATCGCACTTTGTGATATTTTACAAGGCAGTCGACTTGCTACGCCGTTATCTTCTGCACGGGACATCACAGTTGCAGCTCGTCCGCGGCTACTTATTTTTCAGAGCCGAAAGCTTGTTTGTCCGGCAGGTTGCCTGCTGCATTATCCACCTGTTCGTAAAGGCGTCACGTAGTCGTCAACTAGACTAACGGTTTGACATATGAATATTTGGACAATTTCTGGTGCTTGAGCGATTGATTACAGCGGTAACGGAATTTTCGTGTGTCTTTTCACCATCCCTTTGATAGCATTCGACCGAGACTTAGTTTTGGTGTTAGTCTTAGGTCTAGCACGTGACTTATCTTCAGTGCGTAGATTATAACTAACACTGTCGTTTTAATTATCAAAAGGCGAAGCTCATTTTGCGCATTTATTATTCTATATCACTATCCAATTAGTCCACCGGTCCAGAATATGATCTTCGATAATATTTCCTTTGGAGGATCATGCTCACAATTTTTGTATTCATTTTCAGATTTTCACCAGTTTCCTAACAGAATGAAGAAAAAAGGAAAGCAAAGTATGTTTGTCTAACATGGTGACTAGCTTTCTTTCAGCCAAGAAATTTGGGATTCGCCGAACTAAACTCAAACAAGAGGCGAGGAAGAAACACAAATCTGAACCTATTCGTCCAGTATTATACACCCGACATCTCAAAACCAACAAACATAAAAAGCTGAAAAAAATTGCCACTCCTCTGGCCGTTAACTTAGAGTAAGTTGCCTTAACGGTCAGACATTGTAGTCTCTAGAGATGGTACCACAAATCTTGATCCACTCGATGATGACGAGCAGAAGCCTCCAGCTAGTTTTCGTGAGATGATGTGGTTGAAGCAGAACATGGAGAGCAAACGTCCGTTTCGTCTGGATCCAGGTAAGCCGCATTTGTGCCTCAGCTCTATCTCTGTTCTCGCCAGATGTTGGCGACACTAAGGGCATGAAGAAGTTCCAGCCCACGAAATCACCGAAAATTGGCAAAAAGGAATCTGAGGAGGCGTTTTCTCGTCGAATGGAGCGGGCAGCACAAGAAGAACTGCTGAAAGTGAAACTGTCCAAGAAGGCAAATGTATGCAGCACTTTGTCTTTTTTTGCTAGCTCTTACATTTGTAGGCACCGCTCGCAAATCCGGAAACCTACAAGTCAAAAAAGGCAAAAAAGTCATTGCAGTAGGTTCGCCCCTTTCAGTTTATCTTACTTCGTTCCATTTTCTAGACGTCTTGCCGAGAAGAAGTTTATCAAAAAGCAGTTTCGGCATGAGAAGCGCCTGACAGGTTTCGAACATCTCGTAGGTTAGTTCAAAACTATCATTAGATGGCATTTTTCTGGTCACGGTCATCTCATGCACGTTTGCACTTTGTTCTCATTTTGCTCTGTTGTTGGCCTTCCAGTCGGTGTTTCTTGTTTGCTTGTCGTTTCCTCAGTCGTAACCGGATCAATGCCATCACGAGCATAAAGCGGGATTGATGGGAAACAGGCTATTTTTGGCGAATTCTCAGAGCATTTTCACCCCATTTCACGTCGTTTTAACACGAAATGTTCCCCTTTTTGCTTATTTAGTTTTCAATAGATGAGCAAATAAGCTTAAAACCTTTGTTCGTTTGTTTGTTTGTTTTAGCCACCTCTTCCTTTAAATCAGTAATTGAGGTATCTGATGATACCGTCTCTCTCGAGCCTCTGTTTAAGCATGCCAATTATCTTACCTACGAGAACAGAGTGTGAAGAAGGTAGAACTGATGATTATGTCTACTGCAATGACGATGTCTTTGCAAGCCAAGTCCAGTTTAAATTACATCTGGTTGACGCAGCATGCCTATTTGTGAACACACCGTTTTAAATGCATCATTAATTGTGAACTCGGTTTACTCCCAGAACCGTATCATTGATTTGGTCAAAGTCGCTTAGGAATTAGTCATCCAACTGCAAGGGAGCTTGGCCTTTATTTAATAGCTAAGTCTGAAGATGGGTTCTTTGTCAGATGTTGAAATGTTTTTTTTTATTGCCTTGAATGGAATTAAACTTTCATTTATCTTCCTTCTCGTTCCTTTCTTTTCACCTTTTTAGATAATGTGAAATTCGGTGAGGTCGTGCAGGCACCCCCAGTTCTTAAAACGATGCCTAAGAAGGTTGGAGGTAAAGGCGGCGGTGGCGGCGGTGAAAGTGGACCGGAACCTCTTTCTCTTGATCAGTGAGTCAGAACTCTGTTTTGAGTTTTCTGTATCCACTGACAATCCCATGAAACGACTCGGTGCTCACGATGCAGACGGGCTAAGGGATGGGTTTGAGGACCGATTTTTGCGCTAATTATAATGCCTCTGTTCCCTCTACGCTAGATCTCTCCAAAGCTTGGTTAGGGGCATTTCGGCATCTAAAGGAAGCCAAGCTTTACGAACCCCGAAAAGATTCAGTTCAATGTATGGTTCAGCTTCCCAGCCTCATTACTTCTAAATAGTCTCGCGAAGTCTGGCTTCTTGTGAGTTTGGGCTAGGACGTACACGATCTGATAAAGCTTGAATTGCTTGACCTGGAGTGAAGTTCAACGACCACTGTCTTGAGCGCATCCAGGTGTCAACTTCTTTGTGTCCGACGACCGTTCGCTCTGAGACTTTTCCTGGTCCTCATTTAATCAGATCGGCCCTTCACAGACACAAGTAGTCTGGTTCTTGCATTTTCGGTAGTTTCCTGCAGAAAAAATCTTGATAACACCCGCTGCTCTTTGCTGCGCTTGACCAGGGTGGTCAAAATTATTTGACAGCCCAGAGGCGTGTCGTCAGCTGGAAAATTCACCAAACACATACCCTTCTCTAGCAAGTTTAAACCCCTCAGCCTAGTAGTAATTATGGTGGATCTTAGACAATCGTTTAGGAAATCCTGCCTAGATAGTCAGCTTACTGTATCCGTAATGATGGGTTCCATACAAGCGGCCGGTGAATCGACCTAAGCTTGATTAAATTCATCGCTCACGGTGAGTCTCGTAATTCAATGGTAGACCGTTGGTTGCCTAAAAGCCTTCCCTGCTGTGTGGGTTCGGCTCTCACCGAGGCCGCGAATTTTTCACAATTGGGTCAACTGAATTACTCAAATCTATTAAACCGTCCTAATAGATTTTTGTTTGTTTGCGTGCATACTACCGATTAATCAGCGTGTTTTTAGGTTTTTAACGTGCAGTCGTCCGACACCATAGAATGTACAGGCCTATGCTCATGTTTTTATTGTTACTGACAAGCCATTGGTTCGAATTCCGTGTTCTCCAGACCCAGGCTTGGTAATGGCTGGCTGACAGCAGTTAGTAGGCCAAGAACCAGCCACCACAGTCTCTCTCTCTCTCTCTCTTGTCTTTGTTGATCAACCTGCATTATGACCAGTGGGTATGCGACTGCCTGTCCAACGGATCAAGCATATCCCATATCTGGATAGGTAAACGAACTTCCCACAATAGTGAATGTTTTTTGCCTTCGAAACCGGCAGGACAGCGGGCCAATGGTAGAGCGTGGGACTCACTGACCAAACCACCTGGGTTTGAATCCTACAGTCTCACGAAATGCCAAGTGAAATCCTGAAATGTGTTTTTGTATAGAACAACCCTACTCAGGTAGGGTTGTAATCTTTATTACCATGCAGCATAAGTCCTAGATATTTAAGTCACTTTAGGATGCCAGCGTTTGCACGACGTTCTTTCGCTGTCAAAATTAACTATTTAAGTAGACTGAATAATTCATGTTGGTTTTCAATATCCTCATAAATCAAACGACATTTCATTAAAAAAAACAAAAAAACTTTTGGCACTCATTTGGTAGAAAATAATGCCTTCTTTCCTTTCTATTTTGCGGCTT
This sequence comes from Ligula intestinalis, assembly GCA_036362985.1. NCBI lineage: Eukaryota > Metazoa > Platyhelminthes > Cestoda > Diphyllobothriidea > Diphyllobothriidae > Ligula > Ligula intestinalis. The sequence continues at coordinate 52,818,332 of JAYGXS010000002.1, forward strand.
TTTTTAAGGCTTTTGAATTCAAAAATACGTTTTAACACACCCTACTGTTACGTCTCCATTCAAAGCTTCCAAACTATGTACAGTCTGTATGTTTTCCGTGGATAGACAATCATACCGTTCTATACGCTGTTAAGAAAAAATCGTATAGCGCCCGTTAGATTTCGCAGTGGATGTGGACCATTTTGTATAGTTTACAAGCGGTCATAATAAAGATAAGATGCTCCATGAATGGACCCTTGACAGTCCTAAAAAATCTAATTGGCACGTTTTTTTCAACCAAAAGTTACCATTTCTTCAAGTATGGCCTTGAGAGAAGACGTACATTGCTGCAAAATGAGTTCAAGAAAACGTTTTTTTTTCTGCGTGCCTTCTACAAATAAACTTAAACTTACAAGGGTATTTTAAATCGATAAAAAAACTATTTTTCTTATGTAGTCATCTTTTATGCACTGAAATTCTTGCCGGTGACCGAAACCGGCATCCTAACCTGACTGAGTTACTTTGAAACTGCTGCACTAGAATATTTACCATAATTCTACTTAACTAATCTTTTCTCCTCGAAGACACATTTCAGAATTTCGGTTAGCATTCCATGAGATAACATGTATACTGTGGGGTTGGGTATGATTGCCTAACGACGGCTACTAGAGCAGAAACGACCCTCCCGGTCGGAACAGCTTCCCTTATTTTTTCTGATCGCTATGCGAGCAGGCCAAAATGTTAACTCCGGCACACAAGCGCTTGAAGGGCACACACACTTCATGAATGTTGGTGCCGTCGGGGCTGTTTCTCCAGGATTTTGTCCCTCTTCCACAATAGTCCTCTTCTTATCATCTAAGTTTTGACAAGCTTCAAGTTTATTTGAGTGGTAGGTGAGCAACAAGTTTTATTGAACTGTTTTTTTTTTCACGTTTTGTTTTGCAGGCGAATTGCAACCTGAAACCGTCAGAATTGAGAGGATTTGTATCCATAAAAGGACTCCCTGTACAGCTGTACTCACAAATGTACATTCACCCCAAGTTTGGTATTTGTCCTTGTTTCTTTTTAAACGCCTTCGCATGGATGCCAACAGTGTAATCCAAATCTCAGCTCGGTCCGTCACGCCTGACGTTGTGGGTGTGTTGATAGCGTCACAAGCAAGACTAGCTAGAGAAGGTACAATGGGCCCTGGCGCGGCCAGAATGCGTGCTGAGCTCGAAAGAGTGCTTTGTGCCAACTGTTTTAATAGGTTTGTGGGAGCAAGTTCAAGTGCTTTTGAATGCAAGTGTTGCAGTAGCCGAGAGGTGGCGTGCTCAAATTTTGACATGGGCGACTGTGAACGGGTGCGTTTGCCCCCGTTTTCTAGTCAGCCAGACTTTGTCATCAGTGCATTCGGACCCACTGGCCTCGAAAGTGGACGCTCGTGGGTACTGGCACCTTGAACAAGGATGCCAGGTACCTTAATGATCGCAGTCGGAAACAGGCCCCTACTTGTGTCAGCTGACGCCTAGGCGATACACCTACCTCCCCCCTGACCAATCAGCCTACGAATTGTGGAAACGAACAGTGAAGTATTGACATCGAGCGTTCACAGAATCGCTGTCATATTTCAGGGTTGTCTAAACCGTCATGTTGGGACTTTTGACATGGTAAGCGATTGATTACTGGTAGATAGTCTTTAGGTTTGTTGCTAATGCTAGGACGTCAAAAGAGGGATTCCGTCTTTACAAGTGTGGTGGACTTCCCATGTGTATGTTCTTGGCACTACGTCATCTGAAATATCAGTTCACGGTAAAGCTTAACAACGCTTTGTTTTGGGTCGGTCAATATTTCTGATGGGCCTAAGCGGTCTTTCTCAGGGACTTTGAAAAGACCTTTAGCACCCTGATGGTAGTATCCAGGTTTTGGGTGAGAAAGAAAGGGAAGATCAGCCGCATAAGTGAAAGTGGAAACTCGTTAAGTTCACATGCCGTACCTACGTATACACCTCCTATTATTCCTGCAAACATTCCTGCAAACTGCCGGTTTCCGCGAAATGGCTGCCAGCTGCTGAAAATGCTCAAGAATATGTGTAAAGATTCGCAATAAATATAATAAACGCATCCTGCGCACACGTTTGTACGATCACATGTGGAATAATGCCTGCTGGTCTGCTCAAAATGGACTCAAAATGAGTGTGTTGCCTGTAAGGTATAGGGCACTTCCAAAAACGAGGACCTTGGGCTCATCTCATCTAAAGTCGTGCATCATTCAACTTATCAAGCCTTAAAACGTCAGGATCTTTTGCGTGAACAAGTAGTTGACAGACTCCATTTATCCAGTAAGGCTTTATCAGGCTTACTAGACTGTTTATGAGGGTAGTAATATTTCTCGTATTATTACTCATTGAGAAGCGACTCCACTTCACTTGAGAGCCATCAAAGGTCTATCCTGCACACTGAAACCTATTTCAGTCCACAGAGATTGCACATATCAAACTATGCATCCGTGGTAGCCAGGTAAATCTGATAGGAGGTTCCCTTACTCATTATTTTTTGGTTATGATGCTTTTTTATAAAGCGGCTTAGTTCTCTTACACTGGGAACCTTCCCAGTTCTGCCTTCTGTTGAAATTTGGCTTCAAATTGTCAATGCTTAAGCTGGTCTTATCACCCTATTTTTCAATTTCCAGACCTCTCTCCTCTCCAATTCCTATATCCCTTTAATAAGTCCCAATCCATTAGACGTCAACCGAAAAGTTGTTGTGCTATTCAAACATTCCTCGTAAGATTAAACAGACAGTGACTTCTAACCCAAGTCGATTGAGCGAGTTGTTCAAACAGTAGGTTCCCTCAAGACTTCCGTATAGGATTCAGGCAATATGTGACTTCTCCAAGAGACTCTTCGCATTAGATACACCATTCTGATTCTTGAATGTGCATCCGTTTTGCTTTCTTGTCTCGTCTGCTGTTCTAACAAAGCTCCTTTTAGCTACGACCATACCTAATGTCTCTAAAATGACCGACTAAACGGTCATCGTGTCTTCGTATTCCTAGTAGGAGAAAGAGGCGGGATATAGCATTTACTAGACGGAGATTTTCAGCCACATAGATTACTGTGTCCTACCTGTTAATCACAAGTAGACTAGAGTGGAGTTTGCCGCGAGTGTGGGAGGAGGAAGTGTGGCCAATGGATTAGACGGTTGGCTTGGTTAAAATTAACCCGCAGCTTTTGAACCTCTCATGATGCCTCACCAGTTATGTACTGGAAATCTGCGAATCAGAAAGTTAACGCGATCCACCTACGGATTGGGAGCAGTCTGAAATAGCTTATTCTTAGTGTGGCCTTTAGGGCAGTTATTACCTACACTCGCAGAACATGCCCCACCAATTACCGCTGTGGTCTCTGTCTTGCGTTGTGCAATTGAACTTCCATTCCTCAACACTGAAAATGGGCTCAACGTGCTCTCCAGCTACCAAATACCTATAACTGTCCAGTTTTATATTTGGCAATCAGGACGTGGAAGTGTATAGACGGTCTGGCGAATGAACCCTCTTCGGTGCCGGCGGAGTGCGTGACTGAATTACCTGCGATGAAGTCTTGGATCGGCGGGTGAATGCAGTATTGGAGACTTTGTGCGTGGACCGAAGCGAGTAGGCGAAAATATCGTGCAAATTAATCCTCCTCCAGCCATTAGCGTGCAACGCGGCTTTGGATGGCTGCCGCGCAGTAACGCGTACTCATTGAGACGCGTGCTCTAGAAGAATTTTGGATTCTCCGCTGACCTGGCTACACATTTTGGTCCGTCCGTCCGCCCGGGCTGGCGTTGGGATATGATTGATTAACGACGTCACGTGCGCCAGAAGTAGTCGTTGCAGTCCGTCGCATCTTTTTGGTAGCACTTCTCGGTAAAAAGAAAGTTTGGTTTTGGTCGTAAGCTAGTGACTGGGACGAAAGATTTGCAAAACCATGACCAGAGTAATAGCCATACTCGTTGGTCAGATATGTGATATTTGCAATCGATTTCAAAGCCTCTACAGAATTCGCAGTAAGTTATAATGATGCTATTTGATATAGACTCTCAAGATGTAGCCTAGGAAAGTTCTCATAAAGCGGTCACGTTTCAACCACCGTAGCGCTGTACTGTCATCAAATGCCAGACCATTTATTAGCCAACTGTAACTTTGCTACTTGCGTTGTTTAGTAGGTGGAATTTATTTAAATTATAAATACGGTTAAAGTAACCTCGATTTAGTTTTTAGTATCTCCCGCCTTCATTCTTTCAGACGCTCGAGGTGCACTGGGTCCCATCGGTATGCATAAGTCGTTCTCGATGAGACAGTACAGCACCAGAGTCGAGCCCAACGTGTGAGGACAGCAGTACATGGACCATATAGCTATTTTTTTCCGATATTGTGAATTAGAGATTCTATTGGATTCCTGCCGCTGCTAACAACCTCGCGTAGAATCAATTGTGTGAACAAAGTGCCGTGGCTTGTGAGGATGCCAACTGACGGGATAACTCGGACCGTGGAATCAACCCAGCGTGTGCTTTGTGTTGTTTGGAGTGGCTGACTGGCGAACTGAGAGGGGAGCTGTAATGGCCCCTTCTTAAAGTGGCCTTTATGGTGCCCCTACACAGTTGAGATCCGGGCCAGGTGTGGTGGCATGCTTAGGGGTGGCTCTGGCCGCGTAGGACACCTGCACTCCGCTCCCATCGCCGATATTGTTCAGCTCCCTTTTACCACCGGGTCTAGATGGAGGAGTGGGGAGAGAGTAAATTAGATCCTCGCAAGTGTACTTTCATTATAATCCAGCACCAGTCATTGTCCATGCACTATCCTGCGGTGGAGCGCATGTAGACCTCGCCAAAACTGAAGGTTGAGTTGTAAAAATTAAGACTGAGAAATATTTTAAGTGTGTCTTTTGGGTGCTTATGGAAACGTTTTAATAACTGAGCAACTGGCAGCTTTTATGGCCAACTTATTCAAAGATCAAATTTTCCAATGGCATTTGGCGAGGCGCTGATGAACTGCGGTTTGCTTAAGTGCTTATGACCCATCTGGTAGACCCCAGTGGTAAACCAACTGCGCCGTCTGTAAGTGCGTTTGTTTGTGTTGTCTGATCAGCTGGCGTTCAGGGTTATGCTTGGCTGATGAAGGCTAATAAGCCCGAAACAGTTCTGTATCAAGTTACCCCCAGATACTGTCATACCCCACTTACTACTATTATGACTTGGCCGGAATCAGCCTGGCAGGCGGTCACCCGTTGGGGACCTCTGACCACCGCATGAACTTTGTTTAGTTCGGAAGCCCATATGATCGGTGTTCGCACATTTCTGAATGTACATATATATATATATATATATTAAAGTATATATATATATATTAAAGTATATATTAAAGTATGTGAAGATACGAGGTCCAGATAAATTATCCTGATCATCATCCCCCAAGGAAGACGAAGAAGAGAACAAAGCGTTGTAGTGGACCACACTGTAATTGTGCTGAGGTTTCGGATATATATTATTTTCCATCATCAGAGTGGTGAGTTGTGTTCCTGCTTGCCGAGAGTTGGAATGCCGCGCCGCCCATCTGTTGTTGTAGCGATGGCTGACGCACGAGCTCTGAACTTCGTGCTGTCCATGGATTGGCTGCGGAACCTCAGTTGTGGGTGGCTGGCGTCCGTGTGTGTCATCCGTTGCCTGTCCGTGTGTCGTTAACGCGTCTAAGTTAACCGGCCCGGTAGTGGGACCACCGCCCGACCTCCCCTCTGAGCTGGATGCGCGGATCAGCCCTCGTTTCGGGTCCGGTGACCTGATGGCGACAACAACAGACGGGCAGGCGACGGGGGGCGTACGAAGACGTGCACAGAGGGCCCTTCGCCGCGCACACGACCGAGATGACTCACCTACCCACCGACGGAACCGGACCCGGAACGAGGGCTGATCCGCGCATCCGGCTCAGAGGGGAGATTGGACAGTGGTCATACTACCGGGCCGGTTAACTTAGATGCGTTAACGACACACGGACAGGCAGCGGATGACACACACGGGCGCTAGCCACCCACAACAGAGGTTCCGCAGCTAATCCACGGACAGCATGAAGTTCAGAGCTCGTGCGTCAGCCATCGCTACAACACCAGATGAGCGACGCGGCATTCCAACTCTCGGCAAGCAGGAACACACAACTCACCACTCTGATGATGAAAAATAGTGTATTTCC
>JAYGXS010000002.1:52824522-52855681 GCA_036362985.1 Ligula intestinalis
AGCATGATCTTTATTTGAAACGCAGAATCCATAGAAGGAAATACACTGCATTATTTTATTAGCGATTTAATCTGTAATTTTGCTAGCGCCTGCTAGCAACAGCAGAAGTGACCGCTATCAGATTACTGAAACCGGCCTTATGTGTGCAAAAGTACTTCATACAAACACCACATGTGGCGCGGCCCGCATTCACTTAGCGGCATGCACTAATCTGCCCTCTGGTTGGCTCCCGCTTGTAAGAAAAGGGACACTATCTATCGGTTGTTTAAACTTAACCCTCCCATATAAATGTATTGGCCTGAAGAGAATTTAGCGAAAGTATACGTACACTCGCCAAATATACTTGAAGAGAATAATTGATCTCAATCCATATAAAATATAATACAAAGCCTAAAAACCCTTTGTAAGGCACTAAAAATTAGTAATATTCCGTATGTCAAGTACACCTTCAATTATGAAAAATGCGAGATAATGTAAGTTTTCATAGAAGTCCTCAGAGAAGGTGTGAGACCTGTTTCATGTCGAAAATACCGAAACAATTTTAGTTGTTTCCAGTGTTCCTAGTAAACGTATATTATTTTTGAATCTGAAATGTGGGGGTCGCGACTTTTCAGGTGTCACCTCCTTGATAAGTACATTTATTTGTTGAGAGTCGTATTCTTTCACCTTGTCTGCATAGTACCCAGACAAAAAAAAAACTTATTTGCACATGGGGTCAAACTTTACACGCAACCATGATTCCATGTGAAGGATATAAAAACCCTTTACAGACGGAAGTCACGAATGTTTTTAATTCTCACTAAAAAACCAGCGCATGTCTCTCCAGTGCAAGCTTATCTCAGACACGTCAAGTGGCCACTACAGTTGACTAGGATCTTCTTAGAGACGAACGAAGCGTTGAGCAGAAATCGCTAGCATGCCTTAAGTAAAATTGGGTTGCATGCGAAGGTGCAAATGTGTTTTTGTAACGCCAGACACACCATCAAATGTTACAGCTGTGAGTAGGTTTTGGAGAATTTGAAAAGTCATTAAAGGAAGCTCAGAAGGAAGAGGTTACATCAGGTATCAGACACAAACTGATGCAAGTTTTGGCTATAGAAGACAATACACCAGAATTCGCCGTAACTATTTGGATAACCCAAAGATTTCGTAGTTTCATCTACTATTATTTTACTGGTTATTTTCATTTATCTACCGCGCTCTCCTTGCAATTACCTCCCTGATAGCCCGCATTATTCGATAATACAGTAGTCGCCGGTTATTAAGCCCACAGCTAATAAGCCCAGCCGCGTAATAAGCCCAAGTCAGCTTGGGACGAAATTTCACATAGCAAAATCTGCCGGCTAATAAGCCCAGTCGCCGGCTACAAAGCCCAGTTTGCCAACAGGATAGAGTGAAATTCTCATCTCTCAGCGTGCGCATCTGGTTACGTGTCGCAAATAATTTTGTTTTGTTTTTGTAATTGCGTAAAATACAGACAAACAGCATTCTTTTCTTGTACATAACCAAGCTCTACGCATAATACGGTACGTATGTAATGTATAGTGACTATCCTGCGTTTGCTAATCAAGAACTAGCACTCTCCGCTTAATGCGCCCGCCACTTATTAAGCCTAATTTGATCTGGGGCCGAGGTGGACTTAATAGCCGGCGACTACTGTACAGCCTTTTCGCCTACGCATGTAAACCTATTTTACATGGAGCACGATATCAATTTTAAACAGGCCTACACAGCAGAATTTATCCATCCTAACAAACTATTTGACGGTTCATCAACTGACACCTCTCTCTGCGAAACATGTAGGTAATAAATAAAAGCGCGCGTCCGTTTGAAATTTCACAGAAAATCCGCACACGTCGACAAGGTTTTTGTTCACCATATAGATAATACTCAATGAAATTTTTGCCTTAGAACGTCAGTACAAGGAAGCAAAAAGGAGAATATTAACACCAAACACAGTGAGGACTACATTTAGGCATGAAGGTTGTCACGGCCTCCTCTCGAGGAATTAAGGTTTATAAGGTTAACTCTCTTTACTACGATCTTCTGGCCCAGTTTCTTAGTAGGAGAGAAGCCACGAAAAGACCAGATTGGTAAGACGATATTCTATTCTGTACAGAAGGAAAGGAGAATAGGTAGGAGAAGATTTGACTGTCAGACGAGCGCACGTCCACAGGCTGGCGGGCTGCGTCTGAGGTGCCGGCCGGACGACAGTCACCGAATTGACGTCTTTGTCAGTTGGCTTTGAGAGCTTATGACCAAACTGATTGAGGCCAACGTTGTAGCTGAGGTTAGTCTACTAATGGTGGCGTCTCAATGGACGGATTAAGGTTTGTCTACCGAATGCAGCTTCTCGCGAAGTCAGCGGTCGTCCAGTAGATAGGTCGAGGCTTGCCCCCACGAGACCTCATGTCTGGCATGACGCGGAGGGAAATGGTGCTAGCGGGCACTACAGGGTCTCCCATCGATCTGCGCTGATTATTTTATGTGATCCTGTTCAAGACGTGTTGAGAGAAAAAACTGCTTTCTTTGTTATTTTCTACAGCAGCATCCAGTGAAACTGCTCCATTTATAATTTTAGAAGTCTCAGATCAACTCTTGCCCATCTAAGGATATTTATAGTAGCATCGTACGTGCAGCTGTCGTTTGATTTTACACCAACTCTATTTGCATCAATTTTTATTACCTCTGACGTATGCCCCAGCCGACCGCCCTGCGACCTCTGACACCAGACATGAATAGAACTAATATGCAAAGTTCCTGATCTGCATAGTTAGCTGGCCTACTGGATGAAGTTTAGACGGATACAGCCTAGCAGACTCGTAGCGCCACGGTGGGTTTGCATGTTAGCATCCGTTGCCAGTTATTTCAACCTGCAGCCCTATATATTTGAAAGTAACAGCCGGCTCCTTGGGAATATGGCGTAACATGTTGTTGGCAGCAAAATGGCCAGTAAATACGAGACAATTTCCAGGCATCTGTCAGGAAAAGCTCAAAATGACCGTCAGAAAAACTGAAACAGATTGCTCTCAGTATATTTCACGTTTGGAGTGTTAGGATACTGGCCGGACCAAACGCTAGTAAAGTTTAGAGGCTTTCCTAAGGCGTCGAGCCTAGCCAACTGTCTTTGTTGGTTAGCTCTGACCGAGTAACAGGCGATGACTGTCTACGCGAGATGACCTTAGACCGCGCGCAAGCACGTATACGAGCTTACTCAAGGCACATGATCCGAGAGTGAACTGGTCGCATGACGTTATCCCAATGCGGCCAACCAGGCCACAAGAGAACGCGCAGACAATCTCTTATAAGCCACTGTCACCCTTGACAGGTAGGGTTGCAGCCACCGAACAGCGGACGCCAGTCCACTCCCAATGCCGGGCTTGTCCGGAGGCGGGACAAAGCGAGTTGCGACAGCGGACGCGCGGCCACACCGCTAGTCCACTCCCAATGCCGGGCTTGCCCTGAGTTGGGACAAAGAGCGCGCTGGAGATCAACCAGCAGCCACAGCCGCCCGAGACAGCTCCTCCGGGTTTTGTACATAACAAACCCTCCTCTGGGTGGATTCCAGAATTATGCCCTTCTTATTGTGTTCTTCCTTGGATATTTCAACAGGGCGTAATTCGATGGTGACACTCGTCAGACGTCATCGTTATAACACTAGCGACGCTGAACCTGTCGTGCTCGAGGTTTTGGCGATTCTTTATTTATCCAACCATTTAATAACTTATACCGACGACCCGATGCACGTGGATGCATTTCAAAGTGCACTAAAACGATTCTGTGGCAGGTTGGACGTCTTTACCTCATAATGTGTCGACCCTGACGCAGTTCGGTGCGCAATTTTGAGCCCGTCGGCTTGACTCTGCCATTTGTATGTGAAAGATGATCGCTACAGTTGTACGAGCACAATCGAAAATAAGGTGCACAAACGTCCCGGCAACGTTTTTTGCTCTCGGCTTCCTTTGAACACTAAATTATTGTAGGCCACGTTTTTTGCAACGCACCGAATTTCGCTATCATTGAAGAAATAATTTGACGAACACAAACGCAGGTATCCAACAAAAAGCCAAATTTCATCATATGATATAAATTGTACTGATCGACCTTGACTGATGTCTCGACTGAGATTCTTATGATCGGGTTCTTGAGGGTTCGCTGACGATCTTCGCGGTTCGTTGGTGACTACATAATTTAATAGCCCTAGTATGAAATTGTGGAGCATAATTTCTTTGGCAGGAAGCCTGTAGTGGGCGTAAGCGGCACTGCGGGAACCCGTGATCGCTGGCTCATCACGCCAAAGCTGGAGTCACGCTGACTGCTGTCTACCTTTCGCTCAATGTCTGGCGCGACCTACTAACACGCCCAGTCTCGGCTGCGCCCACAACGCGGCATAACCTCGCGCGGTCCAATCAATCACCTCCAAGGCTGCATAAAACAAAGATAATCAATGGTGGCCGCTCGCATGAATGCTGTCAGACATCACTCCGGAGCCAACCCGACTAGGGAACGGATGCACTCGTCCGTGAGTCAAACTTCCTCCTAACTAGTCTCTCTTCCGTCTGTGCAGAATGCACTCTTCCTGTCACTTTCGCCTTCCCATGACTGCTCTTATCTCCTAAAGAACCGGATCTGGAAGATTGCAGCCGATAAAGGTTAAGCCTTCTTAGCCTTAACTCCTCGATAATTGTTATTTCGAACCAAACAATATTCCAATGAAACTGTTCGCTATGCAAATATCTGAAGGTTGCGGTGAGCACGGTTCTTGCTCCAGTGAACAATTTGCCACTGGAGTTCACTTCAGCAAGCCTACAACTAAGTGGTATATCAGGATGTCATGTTTCTTGACTAGAAATGGGTATATGCGAAAAGTCAGTCGCATTTACATGTTCGTACTCTTAGACGTGAAGAACGCTCAATTTAATGCTATTGCAGCTTTTTAATTCCCCCAGAAATTATCTTAGAGTACATAAGTACATTCAGACGTCTACAGGCGGAGACCGAAATTTCATATGACTGTTAGCGCCGACGTCCGTCGGCTACCACAGGGCTAGCCGCGCAATTTGAACAAATTGCAAACAGGCAGTCAGTCGTGCAAATTACGTAATTATTTACGATACTGGCAGTAGACATGTTGGGTAAAAGCCCGGACACGTGGTTCGGCGCTATTCTGTCGCTACATGGTAGAGGCGCGAGTAGTTGGGCTCATCAGTAGGTCCCCACTCGAATATGTATTGACAGGGAATGCACTGGGAAAATACTGATTGCAGCACATTGTCCAATCAGTAATCAGAATGTCTGCTTTTTATATTACGGGAGCGTTTAGTTGTACGCATCTTCCGTTAAGGAGATCCAGGTTCCACTACCTGTATGGCTTATCTGTGCTGTTAAGTGCATTATTTTCGACATGGCTAAATTCATTTAGTCTAGCCATGGAGATTTTCATGACGGCGTATATGTGGCAGATTTCGACTAGCCTCCCGTCGGCTCGGTCGAAGACGTTGGTTTCTAGTTCCCTCCCAATATGAGTGTCGTTCAGAACCACAGGTAGCGTATGATTAAGAAAGTAGTGAATAAGTACTCAAACCGGATTCCCTTTAATGGTTCCAGGGTTGATCAGTTTTCCTGAAGTGGGGTTAAGACGCTTAAAAAAAAGTGAAAGGCTGCTATATTAAGACATTAATTTTAACCTTATGATGCTATTTTTGGAAGGAGGCACTCCTTCCCATCGTTTAAATGCATTGCCTACATGTGCGGATACTTTTCGGTTAGAAATGGTGCGGAGGATATGTCGGGGTGTCCTTGATAGGTGTCTCCCAAATAACAATTGATAAACCTTTTGCTCATCTTATCCATGGTTAGCAGTTATCCGCCACAATCATTAAAAGTTTACCGTTTACGTCAAGAGGAAAACTAACTAGCTCCCGCATTCTGTCCTTCAAATCCGAATCCATTTATCCCTTCTTAACTTTGCTATTATCAACTTGTGCGCACTAATAGGTCTTATTTTATAGACCATTCGGCAACTGCTTAGTTTTTACAAATGCTTCTATGCCGTGTGATTGAGCCAACTGGTATTGGCTGCCCTCACCCAATACGTGCGCTAGATCGACCTTTGTAAAGTTTAAAATAAAGGTCAGTCACCAGGCTCCCTTCCGTCTCCTGGTGATATTTGAGTTCTGGTTATTCTATTTGACCGACTTCCAAACTTACTCGTGAAAAGTTCAATTAAATTTTCTTATAACAGGAACCAGGCATGTAAGTATTAAATACTGCCCAAATATTTTAGTGCCCAGCCAGTGCATTTGGGCCTATATATTTTAATTTAATAGTATCCGTCACAGCTCCTAAAAGTTCCAATCAATTTTTTCAAATGCCCGGAGGGTTCAGAGCGTAAGTGACTAACATTTGGGCAGCAAAAGACGCCGAGGTTATTCCGAAAAATGTAGTTCCACGAGCATATACATATACCTGCCGTCGGTGTGCTTTTAAATTCTTGTGGAATATTTTTCCCTAGCAAAGAACTGCAGAATAATACATTTGACTCACTTGTGAAAGCCTCATTGGCCTTAGTAAGAATCCAATCTACTAATTAATTTTGCCTGGTAGACATGTGGTGGAGTCTAGATTGATGCCTAGGAAATCCTGTCTAGTCAGTCAGTGTGCTGCACCAGGATTAGCGATTGTCAACGTTGCACTAGACTGGACAGGTAATTTGACCTAAGTGGGATTAACCTCACGGCTCCCGGTGGGGCTTTCAGAACTCAATTGGCTAGATTGTTGACTTTACTGAAGCCTTCTTATTGCTGGTATGGGTTGGAATCCACCGGGGCCTCCGATATTCTCACAAGTGGGTCACAGATTATTTAAATCTACCAAAACCTCCCTACTAAATGCTGATTATCTATGGGCATATATACTATCAAAATCTTCTTTCCGGCGTTTTGGCTAGTGCTCATTCAAATTTTTGATTCAAATAGAATATTCGATAATAATTTAAAAAAATAAGATTTGTTGTGACATAGTTTGGTGACAGGGTAAAATTCCTTAACTTTAATGAACATCATTTTCAAATGAAGTCCCATTTTAAAAGCCCAGTAGGTAAGGCCCTCCCAGGCTGTGCATGAAAATTGACTATTTGAAAATATTATCACTGCTCATGGAATCAATGAGGACGTACGTTGCAGTTTGGTTTAACTTCCCTACAGATGTTCAACTTAACTCAGGGATACCTCATGACCATCTAGCTAAAAAACACTGTCATTTCCACTCACCGTCTAAGCGAAAAGCTTACTGTTTTCGACAAGATTTCGTCGTATCAAGGCTGTTTGGCACTGTAATAAGCTAGCAGGATCAAAGGTACAAACGATGAAAACATTTATTCATCAAATCATGCTATTATCTTGTCCAACTGGGATGGAGGGGATGCAGCCGTTAGTTGGTACACATGCAGGTAAATTACCATGCGATACTATGCAGGAAGTGAGCCCTGAATTTAAAGTACGAAATATGGGCAAATAATTTAAACAGGACAGTTGCTGTTCCATCAACGAAATGTTCACAAAATGTCATAGTTATTTGATTTTGCATGTCCTTTGATCAAGGCAAGCCGGGGAGTGAACTGGAGAGAGGCGTACCTTTACACGTATTGCATGCCGTATACCTTGCTGTGCAAGTTATACGTGAACAGAAAAAAACATATGCATCATTGTAGGCAATATGCGCGAGTGAATATTAGGCACTGACCAGATGAAAAGTCCCAGCCCCAGGTTGGAAGTCAGATAATGTCAGTCCGCGAGAATCTCAAATCGTACACTTCCCTCATTACGTTCAAAGCTAACTGGAATATTTTTTGCAATGAGGTTGCACTTGACCCGGATCAAAGTGTTCCGACGCATTCCAGCAAACTCTAAAAATACCAAGGGCTGGTGGTAGCAGGCCTGGTTAAGGTATGGAAAGAAGGCCGAATGGAAACTTCCATTGGTTGTCTTTGCTCGCTTCTGCCCCGTGAATACGTGATCCATGTCATAGTAGTGAACAGTACCCATGTTTAGGGTATCAGCTTCTGTCTCGCCCTCACACTTCACTAGAACTCCCGTGGCGAATTCCACCGGTTCCGGCAACCAACCATAGATGCGATTCATTTTGAGTGCGACACATGGACTCGCCGTTGTGTAGCCAAAAGTGTTGGCGAGGTTGCAGGGTCCAACGGCGTTCAGATCAAAGGCACAGGGTCGTCGCATATTTATTATGTCGCCCCCAGTACCATGGACACAATCCTTCATCATCGTGCATAGTTTCTTTTGGTAGCCATAGAGGAAGGCCAGCATCTCATCAATCAGTTTAGAGTATGAGAGGGGTTCATAGGGTCGGAAATGAATCAAGCTGGTCAAGACATCGGGATTAGGCACTCGACTCAAGCCTGGATGCAACTGCAACAGGCTCTGTCTACCTGTGAGTTTTGGGTAGTCTGTGCGTATTTGAAAGTACATGAAACAATTGAGGTAGCCCCAGAAGAAGCCACCCAGGAGGGCATAGAGGACGAAAAAGTAAAGCCAACGTTTGCCCACGCGGGCTGCTGAAAGGCGCTCCTCCTGGCGCTTCCGTTTGTCCTTCTCGTAACGCCAGATAGAACGGCGAGTCTCCAGACGACGAACCTCCACGAAGAGATCTCGTATGGAGTCAAAAGCGATGGTAGAATATCGGGAAGACATAATAGTGCTCTAACAGCATACAGCCAGCTCTTGACGTCTTCTCTGACTTTGGAGGCACAGCAGTGGTGATTGTACTGCCACTTGGCGATGGTGATTGGTCTAGACGGTGCTTGCGTGCTGAAAGTTGTCAGGATGGCAGCATATGTTCGTGCTAGTTCAGAAGTTTATTTCCTGTCATGATTTATTATCCCTTTGCATGAATGGAATCAGTCAGATTTTTATGATCGTAAATGTCTACTCTTGCAATGCTGTTATGACGACGTAGCCGTCTGCACATTTTCGCCCTCGCTCTCTGCGCAACCTCACAAAATTTTAAGAGTTCAGGTGCTAGTAAACAACCAGTTGAAATTCATAAAAGGGGCACAGTTTTCCGCTGAGGTAAGGCCACGGAGAGCATCGGGCTTCTGTTTGTAGGAGGTCCCTTTTGGAGCGCTTTCAATAAGTTTAGGTTATAGCCCACGGCCAACCTGTCCGGTGCCCTTGATCAAGGTCTATTGCCTCAATATCCATCAACCGCACAGTGAGCGGTTTCAGATTCCCTGACTTGAAGCCATTTGAACAACCTTCACTCGAACATACGGGCGTCCAGGTGGTCACGGCTGTCCAAACACCATCTGAACACTCCCTGCAATCCCCCTCGTGTTATAACCGAGTGTGTTCCTGTGTCAACACCGGTTATGTCCTTGGTTAATCTCACCTGCGTCTGCACTGTTATAACCGAGTGTGTTCCTGTGTGAACACCAGTTATATCCTTGGTAGATTTCACCTGAGTTGCCACTGTTATAACCGAGTGTGTTCCGTGTCAACACCAGTTATATCCTTGGTAGATCTCACCTGCGTCGCCACTGTTATAACCGTGTGTGTTCCTGTGTCAACACCGGTTATTTCCACCAGTTACGTGTTAGGAAGAGAAGGCAGAACAGGATAGCAGATAGTTCTTTACCGTACTTTACTAGTACAGCAGCTTGTCTTCTGTGGTTGTTCTCGTCTTGGCAGCAGAGTTTCGGGTCGTCGGCAGCGTCTCCAGCACAGAGTGGCCGCCTTCAGCGCTGGCAGTATATCTAAGGGCCAGTAGTCATTGTTCTCTATTGGCTGTCCATGAATGCCCTCTGCAGGAAGCCGTCAGGCCTCCAGCCATCGTCTACTCGGGTGACCAATCGTGCCCTCGGTGACGTGCGCAAGTACATGCGTCTTTTCGTGGCCCTTGTCATGCGTGACCTCAGAACCTGGTCAGCGGGGGTCTCGCATGTTCCGTCTTTGTTATCCTGCCACGGGGACGGCGCGAGTGTTGGGCCCTCCTAACACTTTGACTGGTGCAACACCTGCCACTAGACACGACACCGCCCTGGTAATACAACATACGAATTTGATTTGAACTGACAAGGAGGAGCCGCATGGCCATCTAAATAGGACCCGCGAATGAGAACGCCCTGCTTACTGGAAATAAGCGATCTTTCTATAAATTTCAGGAAGGGTAAATCTTCCCATCTCTTAACCCTAACAATAATCTTAACATACAACTAAACGGTAACCTCTATCTTAACTTTCGCCCTACCCTTTATCTAAACCACACAATTAACATAAACCCTTAACGTAAACCCGACCCTACGTCAGACTCCTACCTAAACCCCAACCCTAAACTTACCCCTAACACTCACCTTAATCCTAAACCGAATTTCCTCTGAAGTTGGCGCAAAGCCGCATGTATTATGGGCGGCTCCTGTTTCAATTTTCCGTCTAGGCGGCCATAAAAGTCCTCCTTACCATTGAACTTGCTCTATAAACGTGAAGCTGGTACAAGGTCCATCGGCATACACAAGACCAGATTGCGTAAGCTGATGGCAGCCTCTTCTGGGGTTGCTAACAGAGGATGACAGTGGCTTAGGGTAGTTCGGTAGGACATTGGAGATCAACTAGAAGGCTTTGCTGAGGTGCACACGATGCCGGAAATAAACAGTATATGCGAAGATGAAGCTGTTTAGGTTCGTAAGTTCGCGCTTTCTCAGTCATATCTGGATCTGTCCCCGTATTTTTTTGCATCAGCGCTGACTCGTGCAACTAATATAACCTGCTCCACAGGTTCAGATGAAGGGTTCAATCCACACGTGGGAAATTTGAGCAGGTAACCTAACAGTACTTTTCTCCGTGGAACAGCTTGGTTAAGGTGCCTTTTTAGGAGTGCACTAGCCACGTCCCCTCGAAAGGGTAGTTTGAGCTACAGAGTTTGCTTTGCTGTGGGCTTTGTCAGTTTTTTGTTATTATCCCTTTTAATAAATCAGTCAAGATACCGGTTCTCGTAAAGCAGGTCCTAGATCATTCTAAGCTCCTTGTGAAAGGTGTCTGCCAAACAACGTTTTTATAGATATGTGTATCAAACAACCAAATAGATTGCATGTCTGTTTAAGAGGCACGAAAGAGCCAAGCTTTCTTCTGGTAGACATGTCTTTGAACGCTACCGCCAGGTCTTCTGCGTACAGAGCGAATAAAGTAAATATGACCTAAATTTCCGCCTCTTGTCTGTCATGACATCCAATAGTCACTGAAGTTCACTCCAATCTTCCTAAAAGCAAAGTAAGGATTGAGCAGAAAGCCGCTAGTATGAATTTATTAAAACTGAGTTGCATGCTAAGGTTACATTGTGTTTTTATAACGTCAGACAAAAGACCAAATGCTACAATTATGAGTAGGTAGTTGGGAAGGGGAAACGTCAAAGGAAAAAAAAATGAAACGAGAGACGTAGACAGATCATGCGTGGAGAGGCGACACAAGTCGCCCTGTCTGAGTTGGTTGGAGCAGGCAGGAACATGTTGATGACAGGCACACTGGTGGACACTGTCACAACCGCGATGGGTGCGTCAAAGGCAAGCAAATAAATCATACTTGCCAGTCTTCAGTGTCAGTGTACACCGAGAGTAAACAACCTGGGAGGGAATTTTGGATCTTCACATGTGGCAGTGGAGGACGGTGTGACAATGTTTGGTGTGGAAGGTGAGTTAATCGTTTTAACTTCAATGTTCGTGTAGGCCCAGATTACGCAAACCGGGAGGCAGTGCTAAGTCACCATGGGTGGTCGAGGTGGGGAGGAGGTGATGACTGACGTGGGAGGTGAGTTAATCGTCAGCTGTTCGTGTACAAACAGGTAACAATATCTAGGCGAGAATACTATGTGGCTGTTGTGGTGATGGTGCTACCACAGTAGGTTAAATAAATAGGACTTTCACGCCCGGTTCTGCGTGGTAAGAGAAGACACGAGACGGCAGATAGAAGGAATGGTATATTGCCTACACTGCGAGTGGAGAATGGTTTAGAGGAAGCTGAGAGTTGGACGAAGGAGCGTCCGGCCGGCCGCGATGGCCGGCATCCTATGTGTGTCAGCGCGACAGTCGTCGCAGTGAGGTCATTTGTGAAGCAGCCTTGAAGATGACTGGCCAGACTGGGATAGGTGGACCCTAGTGCATGCGCAGTTGCTGGCAGCCGTGAGTGCGCATGCATCCGAAGTTGGGACACTGCTATGCCAGTGCCAGAGTTGACCGAGATAACTGCTGGTTGGGGCCGATTTAGTGGTCTTCACTTTGCTGTGATAGCTACCCTCTTATATGCGCATATGACCGAAGGGATATATGCATTGTGCGAACGTCCTGGGAAAATGCAAGCAGGTAGGGTGTTTGGTTAGGGTGTATTTTGGCGTTTCAAATTTTGATTCGACGGATGCAAATACGCAATCAGTGCCATTATTGATTCGAAGATGCGACCGCAATCATCGGCGCAGATTAGATTCAAATCCATATTTCTCAAGAAAGGGGCGCCGATTGATAGGATGACAAGAACTTCCTCACTGGAAAGTGATGCTTTGTGAGACGAGAGTCGGGTTGGTAATATTGGTATTGGCTAAGTATCTGATTTGCAGAAAAAAACAGTAGACAAATTTGATAAGATGCTAATTTTGTGTGTTTAGAATACTATTCTGCAACACTTGAGAATTGTGAAGCTCTGGTTGGTCTGGCAACAACAGCTGTTTCCCATGCTAAATCAGGCCGCGCAGTAGCTGCGTTGGTATACCATGGAACACGCACCCAAAACAAATGCCGCACAAGGGGGTGTCATGGCACGCATAAAGGCGAAGCTTACTCCACGCCAGCCACCAATACTAGGCTCAACCTGTGATCTTATTAACGAGGTTTAGACACTGTAGAGAAATCGAAGCCCAAGGGCGCTAAGTTTTGTCGAAGTCTTCCGTACGTAAATAATGTCTCGAAAGCCCTCAGCCGCGTTCTCACTCCACTTCTATTTTGAATTGTGCACAGGCCGGAAGCAACTATTAAGCTTCGAGTCATGCCGCCAAAAGACCGACTGCCATTGGGTGAAACGGCTGGAGTGATTCACCAGATCTGATGCAGTTGTGCACAAAGCAAATACGTCGGATAATCTCGGATATTCTTCAGGATACGAATGGACGAACCGACATCAGCGGTGAGAAGGAAAGACGCTAACTTTTAGGTTGCAGTTCACTTGGGGGAGCCCGACCACATTTTCAAGGTTAACGAGCTCAAAATCTTCGCAAAAGTTGACAACCGCGTGAACCGCGAGCAGTTAAAGTCATGGTTCTCAGGCCCGCAGTCCATCGACAAGCAAAATGCCTTGGTGTTCCCATGTTCTATGCTACGACTTCATCTGAGCAGGGAAATCAGTCTTATAGGAAGGGCGCGAGCCATCCGCGATTTCTATGACTATGATGCTAATTGTCACGTAGATATCATGCCAAAATCCGGCGCGGATGATGAGCTTGCGGCAATTAAGACTATGAACGCAGTCTGTCAAGCCATCAACTCACCAACCATGACCGTCGTCGATGATCATGAGAGCTGCTAGTTCTAGTACGCATGTAGTTTTTTGGCCACTACGGACTATAAATACTGTGCACCTTGTGCCTCCGTCACCTTTCTGTGGCTGTCTCTGTTGATGGATTTAAGCGAGAATCCGAAACGTCAGGCCAATAAACTTCTCGCTCCAAAGATCGGATCTGCACCTTCTGGATACCTATGAGTTTGTAAAACCGCGACTCGGTGGTCAAGCGGCGCATTCAACGTTCAATGAGAATCTTCTAAATTTCAAGTTATTGGCGCAAGGATTCGCTTGTAGCGGACTTTCATAAACGAGCAAAGTCTGCAAGGAAGCAGACCCTATTCCTAGTAGCCCTTTCGGATCGCCTCTGAGTTTTTAGTAAAATACTTTCAGCTAGATTATTTAGTTAATCCATTATCACAAACTGTCTAACTTATTCGAAGGAAAGGGGTTGAACCTACCCTGATTTCGACATACACCCCACATCGCTTGATGCCTCCATACTCAGAGAATGAGAGTTGAACGCGCGTGCACGCAATGAGACGGACACCCTTAGTGTGTAAAACTGCTTATTATTCCTTACATCATCCCCGGAAGAGGAGGAAGAAGAGGAGACGACTTCTGAGACCAAAGTGTATTCCGGCTGACGTTTCAAAATCTCGTTAGCTTCCATCGTCAGAGCAAGGTGTCTGTATTCCTGTGTGCGTCAGATGAATATGAACGACCATTCGCCTTGCTAAATGCCCATGCGTCAATTGATTGCACTGATCGATTTTCGTGGCTGTTTGAATTGAAGGCGTCTCCTTTAGCTGTGTCAAGTCGTTTTTGTGACTCGTGAGCGTTTCCACCCTCTTCGCTCGTGGCTGCCGGCTGTCGGCCCTGATTACCTCTCTCCACCCAACCTATTGCTCCGTTCTGAGCCGTTATTAGCCTTTTGTGGAGTGCTTGGTAGGCGGAATGAAGGTCCATGGCTCTGTTTAGTGTGCCAGTCGAGGACCAAATTTCTAGCAGCAATCTGGCCATCTAATCGTTGGCTCGGCGTATTACTCTTGCTTTTTTAAAGGCGAATTTTTGTTTCTTCTGCTTCACGTGGTCATAGACCAAAGACAGCTTATCCTCGCGGTTGATTGCGCGCTGATGCTCATGCAACCTTGTGCCAAGGCGTCTGCCCGTTTCACCGATATACCTTGCACTGCAGTCTTGGCATGGTATGCTGTAGACCACAGCTGATTGTGCTCTCAAATGTAGTAGGTCTTTGGTATTCATGAGATGCTAGCTGATGGTTGATTCTAGCCTATGAGCCACACCGATCCCGAATGGTTTCAGGATTCTTGCAGACACCTCTGATACATTCTTTACATAAGGGATTGCGAGCCAGAACATAGGGTCATCTCATTTAGACCGCTCAAGGTGAAGCTTCTTAAGACACATTGTAGAGATGGAATAACCAAAAACGGATAGGTAACTGGTGCATCACTATGAGACCCACCCATCCTTATATGTCGGTTGCTAGGGAGCCACACATTGAGGATTAAACAATTGATCTGGCTCTCAATACCAGCCGCCTCTCAGAAAGCGTTGTCATATAGAAGTCCGTTAAGTATTTCCTGATAAGACCAGCATACCGAACTTGTCAACAATTAGCCACTGTCTTCTGCCTTGTTTGCAACGGCTGTTTAATTTATGATATACATTTTTGGACTCTAGTTCTACCAGCTGGCTGAATCAGTCGAAGCAAGACATGTAGGAGTCAGTATTAGACTTTAATACAACCAACCTTTCAGCCATCTGCGCTATAAACTCTACACACATCCCAAATGTGAGAAAATCAATGCCTTATGTCGGAATCTCATAGCTCAGTTGCTTGTAATACTGATTTGCTAAAACCCGTGCCTCTTCTGCAGTCCACTCGAATCCGCTCACGGCATGCAATTTCTTGACAAATGATACGGTCAAAGAAATCTCTTCTCAAATGAAAAAAATGAAGCACAGAACGGAAGGCTTTATCATGCTTTAGCCATAAGTTACCATCGGTGGATATAAAATCGAGTCGCCTTCATTTTATACAATTCAAAGTATATACAGTTTACTCAATAAGTATTTCAAAAGAGACGCTGCCTTCACCACGTTCGAAATCCACGTGAATATTCTTTGCCACCAGATAACATCTCACTCGAATGAGCGTAGTTTTCTTAACGCCATCGAATTGCACAAACACCAGTGGCTGTTGATAACAAGCTTGGTTTTGATAGGGAAAATACATGGACCGGAATGTGCCATTTTCAAACTTGCCGGGATTTATGGCCGGTGGGACCGCCGAGAACTTGTGCTCCATGTCGTAATAACGAATAGTTCCGAGGTTATTGGTGTCATTCTCATCAACACCCTCACACCGTACCAACACACCTTCCACCCCATCCACCGGGTCCGGCAACCAGCCATAGAGGTTGTTTATCTTCAGAGCAAAACACGGTTGATTACCGTCGTAACCAAAACCCCCGACTATGTTGCAGGGCCCACCAGCATTCAGATCATAAGCACAGGGACGCTCTGGATCCTGCGCTATACCTCCTTCCAAAACACAGTCCTCCAGCTCCGTGCAACCGGTGTTGTCCTGGTAGGAGTGGAGGAAGGCGGAGATATGATCGTTCAGGGAGTATATTGGTAGAGGCATGGTCGTCCGAATTAAAATCAGGCTGTTAAATATATCCGGTTGGGGTACGACGCTGAGGCCGGGATTCATACGCAGGGCACTGTAAGCCCCCGTCAGTCTAGGGTAGTCACGTGGCACTTGAAAGTACATTAGCGCATTCATGTAGCCGAAGAAGAAGGCTGCAAGCACAGCATAGAAGAGGATGAAGTAGAGAAGACGTTGGCAGTGAACTCGCAGTGTGGACCAATCAAACACGCGCAAGACAAGTACTTGATAGTCAGGTGGAATATGCTGAGAGTCAGATGCGTTATTAACCAGTGTTGACAGGGTGTTGAGCCGATCATAGTGTGCGTACTTACTGGCATTCATGATTCGTCCAAAGGCGTCAAATATTTAACAGAGCGGAAGACTGATGCCTTGGGCTTTCTGTATGCTCACACTCGAGCACTAGGAGACGACAAACTGTTTTCAGCTAGGAAACCATGCGTACTTGCAAGTTTGAAATGCGGGGTGTACAAACTGCCTGTCTTGTCAGAGGAAAATGCGTTCACTGCGATTCAGCATACGACCGTGACTTTTAAGTGCTCTGGTGGAGGGGAAACCGTCCAATCACATTAGGGCACGAGACCGCAGGCCAAACACAAGCCTGGGTACATTCACGTTCATGAGACATGCAATTTTTGCTGAGTTCCGCTGCCCAACTACGTTGAATGTGGCTGCTTACTCTGCCAGACCTGTTGAACGATGCTTCACCGACCATACATTCAGATGAAGTAAGCCAGCTTTATAATATATTGTTACAAGACATTGACATATATAATACTTTCAGTTTGAATCTGGGATTATCCTGCGGAGCTTTTGGATCCCGCCGGTGGAATTATCTCCATAAAGCGGCTGTTGTTTTAATATCAATCGAACATAACACATAAGGTGGGTTATTGACCCTATGCCTACTATTATACAGATCAAAATTGTCATCCATTTTTCAATTGATTGTGTTTATGCTCCCCAATATTACTCGCATTCCAAGTGCAGGTTTTCACAAAAGTTTTACCATTAGAGAAAGTACGCGGTCGCTTGCCTTGTGAGACTTTCATCACTCAGTTGTTTAGCCTCAAATAGGTGCTATGGGAGCCTCGTCGTTTCCAGCACAATAAAGATGTATTCTTTCGCGGCAAAACATAATTATCTTCGAATAGAGTTACACCTAGATGATGCTTCTATATCAATCACCGTAACCTTTAGATGAATTTCACAAAATGATAGACGATTATATACACAATTAGAACGTCCTCATCTTGGTCAGAAAACTTGGATTACCGATTCTTAACCAAAGACTATGGAAAGCTATGGACTTCTGATTTTATTTTTGATATGGTCGTTAGAGCATGTTCAAGCCTTACTGATAAGCTACCGCGGAACATCATTGCCTTGCTCATCAGTCGCGTTGGTCAGTTTTCAGGGGCCGAAGTACGACTCGGAACTATAGTTTCTTATAAGATTAACTTCACGGCTCACAGAGAGCCTTGTAGCTCAATGGTAGAGCGTGGGTTGCGCCAAAGCCTTCTCTGCTGTGTGGTTTCGAATCTTGCCGAGGCCGCGAATTTTTCACAATTGGGTCAGCTGAATCCAAGTTCGAGATTAATTCCCGAGGAAAATAAACACGTATAATTTCAGATCTGGTGTTTCTAGCGTAAAGCTCACAGGTAGTGCTGAAGGACTCACTGATGAGCCGAACCCTTGGCAGTTGTGCCGTGCAGCGGCAGAACATTGGTGAAATCCATGTCTGGGCTTTTAGTTAGTATTTGCGCTTCCAGTATCATAAATCATTTCGTAAGGTTATTTATCGTCTACTGCTTTTCAGTTCACTATTATTTGTCAGACAACTATTCCAAGCAAAATAGCCGGAGTTTCGAAAATTTCTTCAGAGCGTTTCAAGAATTTTTTCGGAAAATGCAGTAATTCGACCGCATCAGGGAGGTGGCGTGTTACTGGATGCTTTGTATCAGCTAGTTTTACAGTCAGCCTCTCTCGGATGCGACCACTTCTCACTGTTTACATGCTGAGCAGACGGCACATTGCACTGGACACTTTGAGGGTTACTGGTCGCAGACTGCCTGAGGGTTAGCCAGTTGGACCCCCCCGAAACGTTGATGCTCCAGACAGATGGGACCGTCGCATCGCAGCAGTAGGAGCAGCAGCAAGATTTTCTGAATCCGCGAATTTCTTTTGATCTCTGGCGTGCTTGTGTCGCCATAGATGAGGAGTTGGGGCTTTTTGTGATGCTGGGGTGCACTTGCAGATCACCAGTCGAGGTAATCTGCTGGATTGCAAGGCGTTCAAACCTATCGACGGAGCAAAGAGCGGCTGAGCGAGAGGTGTGTCCAGTGTTTGGCATATATGTCGTCTTCAGCGAGTAATATTTTAGCGTAATTAAAAATGCAATTATTTATTTCGTCACCATTTAAGCCATTCTCATGGATCACACTGCTTAACTGCAATATGGTTAAAGTTTTAAAATTTAGTTAGTTAACAGTGGTTTATATTTTGAAATTCATTGTCAGGTTGTGGTTTCGATAAGGACAATACATGGACCGAAATGTGCCAATGTCCAACTTGCTGGAATTTATGTTCAGTAGGATCGTGGAGAACTTGTAATGCATATCAAAATAACAGATGTTTCCGGGGGTGTCTTTCTCATCAGCGCACTCACACAGTGGCAACAAACCTTTCGCCCCGTCCACCGGTTGCGGGTAGCTGCCACAGAAATTTTTTATCTTCAGAGCGAAACAAGGTTGCACCCCGTCATAGCCAAAACTACCGACTCCAATGCAGGGTCCGCCAACAAAAATATATTCCTGTAAAATATTTGTATTTTTTACACTTCAGGCACACAAACGACACGTGCTCTGCTTTCACGACATTCTGCGTCATCTTTTTTCTGAAGACACTTTAATATTCACCCTTGAAGTGACTTACTGTAATAACTATGTTGGATTGTCCGATCTCGTCCGACGTTGAATATGACTGCTAACGTTAAAATGCTTCATGACTACTGACAATAATCCTCATAGTTATCATAATATATGTGGCCAATGACGTCAGCGACGAGTTATGTCCTTTAATGTTCCTAATTGGATTGGATATTTCGCAAGAAAAACACTAACACTAATTAACATTAACAACTAACGCTTCCAATAGCTTGTAAAATATTTTTCACAACAACGTGCACGAGGTTTGCAATTTCTAGCATTAATACAAAGACGAAACTGATAGGACAGCATGGATAAGCCTAGCCAGTTCCTATGAATATTGCCAAAAGGCATTAATGTTTATCGTATTTTTAGCTTGAATATGGCATTATCTGGTTGATTTTCACGATTTTTTCTCTCGAAATGTCTCACTGTCTTGGCCATAAATTTACTATCCTATAAACAACATACTAGGCGATTCATCCCTCATTGGCTTTAAAGTGGACTATTCTAAACAATTTCCTCACATTCTTAAAAACTTTCTCAAACAGTTAAAAGACGTTTTTTTTCGTCAGATTTAATGTATTAACATAATGGATGTGAATGCTTGAAGGACACCCTGTATCATCAAGTCCTAGCACATGAACGTTTTTCAGTTTGAATGCTACATTTTTACTTCGACACACTTTCTTCTAGGATGAGGGTGCGGACTTGCATTCCTTTGGCTCCCTGCTGTATAAAAACGGACGAGAAAGAAAAATAAATGGAGTCAACCGGGGAGGCAGCTCCATCTATTTAAGAGCAATACAAACGCACATGTATGATCCGAATATTCGAAAGAGCAAAGCCCACCACAAATATCTCTGTAGATAATGCAGTAGTGATCGAACTGGGTTCTGTTTGAAAAGGAATTTGGAAGATAATTACGCCAGACATTGCAAATAAATATTCAAAATTTCATAAAGGGCTCAAGTTAAATCCTTCTCATAGATTTCAGTTGTAATAATTTTGAACCTTTTGAAGTGAGTAAACGTACAGGAGATTTTTCTCCTCACATTCGCTGACACGTTTTGAGAAAAAAAGCTTTCCGCAAAATATTTTTTTAGTAGTGTTTAGACACGGAACTGGCCCGAGTTTTGCTTTCAAATTGGTCTGAGAAACTTCTGTTTGAAGAACGCTCTGTGAGTTGCCCTAAAGGGGCTTACACTGGTTGCTGTAAAGGAGGTATAAGTTACCTTTCAAATGGGGAACCTGAACTACGATCTTAGTACTCCGCTTCCTTATTACATAAGAAAGGTATTTCTTCACGTTAGAAAACTGTCTGCAAACCCCTTGTCAAAAGTCTCCTCGATTGCGAGAAATTTGCTTAAACGAAAACTTTTGGATATTTGACAAGCCTCAAACTTTGACTGCATCTAATCAGTGGAACAGTTATGTTGTTACAAACTTTGACTGCTTGAAAGACTTCGATTTTACCCACTATTCGCTGTTTACCAGCCGATCAGATGGCAGATTTGACTGGACAATTTCGGAGCTACTGCCTGAGAAATCTCCAGTTGGCAGTCCCCCGAAAATGTGAGGCCCTAGCCAAATGGGTCGGTCCCATAGCGATAACAGCAATATTTCCTATAAACTAGAAGATCCTAAAACCTCTTGAGCACCTGCGTCGCCATCGACGAGAAGAAGAGGCGTTTATGATTCTTGAGTGCACCCGCAGGTCACCAGTCGATTTATCTTGCTGAAATAAAAGACATTCAAACTTATCGACAGAGCCAAGACGGCCTGAGCGACAGGTGTGTCCAGTTTTTGGCATATAGAGCAGATTGTAAAGTTAATGAAATGTGAAGGACGAAAGGCAACAGTAATTTGAGCAATGCACCTCATATAACTCTAGACCTAGCATTTTCTCCTAGGAAAACAGTAATTATAGGAGTTTTATGGATGCAAAGTTAGGATAGGCAGTGTAACATACTTTAACAACTGCTATATGCATTGGTATTTTTTAAAATTAAGAAATGTTTTTAATTTATACCTTTAGATTTTCCTAATCTGTAATATCTTTTAACGTACTGCGGAAAAATCCGATTATCAAGATGCAGGTTTCTTGAAATTCCTGAAAAATTGGAATTGTGGTTAAGAGGTTGCCTACTTTAATTTACCTGAAGTCCAACTTACCATTCTGGAGTTAGATTAGTATAGTCTGCGGCACGAGGCGCCGCGCACACCTTCAATTTACATGCGTAACCAGTTATTCCCAGCGGCCGTGGGAGACAAATCCGACTGCATTTTTCCACTTTTCACTTCTACGAATTTCCATCAGTGACTATCCTATTTCCTCATCCCGAAAGGTCTACGACGACCGTTTTTATAGGAAAAAATGCTAGCACTACTTAAAATAATTTCGCCGAGTAAAATTTGAGTGGGGGAGTTAACACACATTTGAGGCTGTTTAATTTGTTAATTGAGTTGAATTGAGGCGCGAAAGGCTGTTTTCTAGAAAAGAGTTCAGTTCAGATCAGATCAGTATACTCAGCGGCAAACAAGGGCAGAACGGGGCCAAATACGATGTTTGTTGATATCCGAGGAAGAGCACTTATCTCATGCTGTTTTCAGTTCACCATTATTTGCCAGACAAGTATTTCAAGCAAAAATGCCTAGACTTTTCGAAGACCTTTTCAGAAAGTTTAGGAAATAATATTGGGTAAATGTAAACCAATCTGTTTCAGAATGTGCCCATCCTGGTTGATGCCTTTGCGAATCTTGGTACCCCAAGTGTATAGGTTGCAAGGCGAATAGTAATGTAACATTACCATTGCAATATATACATTTGGGGTACCAAGGTTCGCAAAGGTATCAACCAGGATGGGTACATCCTGAAACAGATCGGTGTACAATTAACCACTTCTATATACTCCCGATCACAAACTGACAAGATAGCGGACTCGTGGCTCAATATTTAGGGCGTTTTACCCTGGCCGGAGAGACATGAGTTGAAAACTCTGTTCCTCTGTTTGTCAGCAATACATAAACATAGTTTTAGGAATCTTTTTCGGAAAATCCAGTCGTTAGGCCGCATCAGCGAGGTTTAAAATTAAGGGATGTTCTGTATCACCTAGTTTCCCAAACATCCGCGTTTTGCAGTCAGCATCCTTCCGATGCAATCACTTTCAACTGTCTGCGTGCTAAGTTGACACTACATTTAACTGGACCCCCTGTAGAGCTACTGATATCAGATTGCTTTAGAGGTAACCGTTTGGGGGCGCCCTGAAACCTTGAGGCTCCAGACAGCTGGGTCGCTCCCAATCGCAGTAACAGCAATATTTCTCAGCACGTCCTGACTTTGGGGTGCATCTGCAGATCACCGGTCGATTCAATCTGCTGGACTACATGGATTCCAGCAAGGAACAAACTTGATGCACTGGCACCCAAGACATTCTCCGCATTTCCACAACCATGGATATGGAGATAGGTTAATTTTTTGGACATCGATTCGTTAACATTGTTGTGTTTGCCAGCTGCCCACGTTTAAGCATCTTCTGGTGCAAACGCTTCAGTGTGTAATTCCGCTTTATAGTATGCTGCGGAACTAGTCTCCTCAAGATGAGTGATTTAAATAAAATCACGTATATACTTCAGAGAAGTTGGCGTTTGATTGCTCTTCAGTAAATCCGAGCTGAAGAAAAGAGCGGAACATAATCTGTCTCACATCAGTTAACTTTTAGAAGAGGACACTTTGCCAAGAAGCAAACTTGGCGGTCACCAAGCTCGTCTAATTAAAGGTCGGGATGCGATTTTTCCTATGGAATTAAGAAGTCAGTTTTTAACCAGTGCAGGAAGTGGCATATCGGTAAGCGGTCAAGAATATAGAAAATCACCAAAAAGCAAAGAAGACTAGACTAACCATTTTTGGCTAAGAAGAGGATTCAATCACTGGGACAACACTTTTATTTGCCCGAGGTTTTGATGTCGGTCACGGATTCTTCATCAAGGGCATGAGTAGAAAGCAGTAGCAGCCAGTCTTTGTACTCCAACTGAACGCTGGAAGTTTTATTTTCTTCGAAGTCCGATACAGTTTTTGAGTGAGTCCAACGGCCTAATGGGAAGGTTTTCCATCCACGGACTTGGGATCTGTTTGGCTCATATAACCACGCGAACAAACCTCCCTAGCATATGCATAGGCAACAGTTGTCGATCAAAGGAGACTATGCACCTTGATGGTATTGTTTTTTTCGCCGCTGTCACATTTTTTTTCAGAAGTCAGTTCTAATTACTTGATGGAAAGGACCTGTTCGAAAGTTGAGGCGCGAAGGCAGTGGCTTTTGCAAATTAAAGACAAAAACCTGCACTACAGAAATAAACCCTTGACTAAGATTCTGATCTCAAGCCCTGTTCAAAAGGGGTAATGCTAATGACACCTACAATATTGGCTGACAAATGTCACAATGGTTCGGCCTAAGTAGACATAGATTTGTATATATGTGCTGTTTTATGTAAATTCAGTAAATGCACTTATCTGACGTAGTAAGTAGTTTCATGCGAATCGAATAACAGGCTCGAGTTATGTGAGTCAAGTGATAAACAAAACTTAGTAAGAAGACAAAAAGATATATGCTCTGCAATATAATTTACTGGCCCGTGTTTAAATAAGCTCTAGGAAATGACGTAACTCATGTTATCTGAAAGCTAGGACCTGTTAATAGATTGGACGCTCGGAACATTCATAGAGTTTCAATTTATTCTTCCTTGATGGAAAAAACCCCACTTTATGTTAGCGTATACCTAATTCTGCCAGAATATTTTTGAAAAACTCGAAGACATCGGAAAAATGTCCGAAGGAGTTTTCGAACTCTTCCTCATTCGCAGATTCTTCTTGACGAACGCAAAGTGGTAAGAACATCCAACACTGCAGAAGACTATCTCATTAAACGTCTACCATAATTATATGTCATTTTAAGAATGTTTCCTTGATATTACTTGGGAATGGCCCAGCCACTTTTTAAAGTTACGAGGCAACTTTATGGAAGAAATTTAGAAGTACTCTTAACATACAACTAGCAATTTGTACGAAGGTATTCCTCAATGAAATTGCCCTAACAACAGGTTGAAAATCTAAATTAGGGATAAGTTCGGTGTATTTCCTCAGCTCATACTCAATACAGTTGAGAGGCTATATGTCTCTATAATGGATCATAAATAACAATGGTTTCTTCAATTATGTGAATATTACATAAATATTTTCTACAATTATTAGCATAGCTTAAAGACTGCAGATCAACAGTGATCATTATGTTTCCTCCAGAGTTAAAGGGGATAAGTGTTAAAATATTGCTTTAGGGCTGGAGAAAATAAAATAGGGTGAAATTGCAGAAGAAATAACGAAAACACAGCCAGTTGGACGATGAATATTTTAGGATGTTTTTAACTTCATAGGGACAGATGATAGGAAGCAAAGTTGGAAATGTGATCAGTTTTAGCAATAAAGTTTCCTTTTGAAATTGAAATTATAAGCACTGTAGGATGGGAAGGCGAGCACAGAGGAAAGGTATGGGAGCATACGTACATTTGGATTGCCATTCTGAAGCGCTACGCTGAAATTCTACAGCTGGCTTATGTAATACTTATCAGGTAAACTTGGCTGTAGGCTTTTCAAGTCTTAGCAGTCTCGAGTGGTCAGAGCTAGAGGACGAATGATTCACAAAAGACCCTCAGGCAGAAGTCGAAACGAACACGTTTGGAATGAAGGCCTTCAGAATATCAAATTTCAGGAACCTGGAAGGTAATCGTTACAAAATAGAATAACCAAACATGACTGTTAGTTAGAATCATTCAGGTGCGACCACCTTTCACTATTTACATGCTGACCAGACAGTAGATTCAACTGGACACATGTAGACCTACTGGTAGAAAACTGCCTAGGTCATACTTAGTTAGCAACCCCTATAAACCTTAGCCCTCAGGCAAACAGGTCCATGCAGTTGCAGCATGAAGGCTTTCTTTAACCCAGAAGTTTATGCGCGATAAGGAAAGAAGATTTTTTTTGGTTCCGATGTAGACCTGTAGGCCATCGGTCGATTTAATCTGCTAGACCACGTGGATTTTTGGCGATAAACAAGCCCGATTCTCTGCCTCGCAAGACGTTCAACCTCCTCATGAGAGGGCAGAAATCTTGAGCGACAGATGTGTCCCGTTTTGAGTATTTTTCGTCGTCAGCCAAAATCCAAAAATAAATTAACAATTTCGATTAAGTTTCATCTGAAGTCATTTGCCAAAAAAATATTTTCAAACTAAAGAGAAAAATGTAGTAGTCCATAAATTCGAGCGAAGTTAGTCAGCTATAAAACTTTGAGCTAAAAATAAATAAAAGCATCTTCCTTCACCTATGTTAACATTTAAGCCGAACTCTGGTATCTCCTGAGAAGATGAAATATATTTATCTGGGCTCTAGACAGGAATTCGTGAGCTTTTAGTGCGATGGATTTGCAAAAGCGCAGAACTTAACACAATGTCATCACGACAAAACAGGAAAGTCGTCTACCACCGGCACTAGCAACATCATCACAAATAACGTCGTCAATACCAGTCTAACAGCCAAAACTTCGTTGACTCTCGTTGATGAACGTCCACCTGACCGCTTAAACAACTCATCTGCCCTGCTTTGCCTTGAGCCTCGGTGTTGGCCCCAACAGCCATAACAGCTGGTAGTTTAGGCAGATAATATTGCTGGCAAAGACAAGGGAGACTGGAATGTCCATTTCTGGCTTATAAACCGTCGTCAGCCAGTCATATCCGGCAATACTATCAGCCTAAAATGCATCCTGTTCCTTCTGCCGCCGCAGAGGTGCATCATCTAATGGCATTGTCGGTCACTTGCGAATCCAGTGCATTTGCAGTACAGATTAAGCCCATCCACCACACACAAACTCGTCCAGCATAACCTGCCGTACGGAAAAAATGCATCTATCAGGTAAATTGGAAACCTGTTCGTCGGTGTAAGCCGTTGTCCGTCAACGTCTTCTTTAACCTATGCAGAATTGCTGACTTTATTTGTAGACCACTATGACCAATTATCTCACCAGCTGGTTAAAGGGTTCAGATAGAGGTCTAGTGGACGCGAGAGACAGATATGTCGGTCACGTCACAGCAGCATTAAGCCTTCATACATGCTCGAATCCTGGCATAACTTTGCCGGTGTCTGCTGCAACCTACGGATACGCTGTCACTCACTGAATCTCGGCAGTTGACTCCATTGCAATGCTGGGAACTGCACTTACGTTGGAGCAACCAGACCGAAACTAAAGAGGCACCTACATGAAAACATAACGGCAACTTGGGGGCCAGGTCCAAACTTTCAACCAGCAACGCACCTTGCGGAA
Organism: Ligula intestinalis; assembly: GCA_036362985.1. Classification (NCBI taxonomy): domain Eukaryota; kingdom Metazoa; phylum Platyhelminthes; class Cestoda; order Diphyllobothriidea; family Diphyllobothriidae; genus Ligula; species Ligula intestinalis. The sequence goes on from JAYGXS010000002.1 coordinate 52,851,074, forward strand.
ATTGATCATGCTTTCAACCTTAAGGGGTCTAGCATCGTAGATCAAGCAGCTCAAAGACGGAACAACTAAGGCTAGAGATGTGATATTCAGAGTACAATTCTACTAATATTCCTACTGACATATCGACTTATGCAGCCTTTCTTCGTTACATATAAATAGCTCGGAGTAAATCAGCGACACTGTATCCTGTGCTGAAAACTGATTTTGCAATTATTAAAAGTGTCTATAATATTTAAGTTAAGCCCCATGAACCTCGGTTTTTAAAAAAGTAAGCAACAACGGATTTTCGAGCACGGTTTGACAGAACACATTTGCTTAAAAGCTGTTTTCGCAGGTCCTAATCAACGTTTAAAAAACTCTCCTCAAAATAGCTGGGAGAGATGCGGATGTGAGAGCTTAGTTGCCCTTGAATGTTTATTTAGCAAACTCTCTTATCAGTTTTGCGTATTGCTGAAAGGCCCATACGCCTCAAAAGCCTCCGTTATTACACAGCTGGGCAACAGCGGTTTTTCGAGCACAGCTTGGGCAACTCTCTGCTTATTTGTTGTTTCCTGAGGTCAAAATAACGGTTTATTAATTTTCCTCAAAAACTGCCAGCTGGGGAAATATGTATGCAACAATTTTAGTTGCTTTGAGGTGCATTTTCGCAAACTGACTTGTGCATTGCTCAATAATGCGACTAGAAAATCAAATAGGTTTAAAGCAAGCTGAAGAACAGTAAAAAAAACCTGGTTTTTGAGTGGTTGCTGTAAATATTCTTCTTTTGCTTGAGCCGAGTTGACTATCTGAGTGCGTTTCATTCTTAGACTGGCTGCTTTTCGGCAAAAACATCCCTTTTCTGCGTGTGTGTGTGGATTCTATGCCCACATTTGTTGGATTTTATCAAACATTTGTGCTGTCTTTTTAACTAGCAGCACGCTGCAAATCACAGTTTGCTCAACCTCAAATTTTCACACCTTCAGATTTTTGTGCCTGAGAGTGTTTTCGAACAAAAAGGACACAGTCTGACTGAATCAGGCATACACACCTTTGCCAGCACGCGTAAACATCTGGGAATTATGCGAAAAATTCATTTTTTTGCAGTTGCGCCTCATTGCTAATGCAACAAGCGCCTAATACCCTGCTTACTTAGGCGTTGGTTCAACACTACTGCCACATGGCGCATTCTTTTTTTCAGGTAGGTGAACCGCGGTAATGTTTTACAACTACCTTAAAAAGCGAACTAACACCTCCAATGTGATACGATAGTTCAACCATCGTTTCAGACAATTTCCATCGTGTGCCTCACAGAAGTATGGGCGAGGGGGACGTTAAATTGTGTGCAAACTAGGGACAAATGATAGTCAAGTTGAATAACATCCTCTGCACACTCTCTTCTCTCTCTCACCGAAAATGGCCTGGTGTTATGGCCTTGCGGCTCCCGTAGCCGAGAACAAACTCAACATCCGTCCGCACACCTCCTATCATGCCGCGAGACGATGAGCAGAGAGTGACAACTGGTGCCTAGACGCCGCAAATCGGCGACGAGATGACCGGGTGTCATGAGCTAATTGTAGGACCCGTCCCTCCTCCCCCTTGCCTCTTTGATCTCCTAACAAGTCCCCCCTCTCCCCCTTAATTACCGCTGATTGGCTGCTTAAGCTTTTGCTAACTCTACCCTCCTTTTATATTATTGTACACGCCTGATGGTGAACTAATCGAAAACGTTTGTTCGCCTAACTTGACTTCCTGAATGTTTACATGGGTATTATCGCTGAACTTAAACCAAGAAGACTGGAAACGAACGGAGCTGGTTTTGGCTGGCGCAACGGCATCCTGTGCCTAAGCCTGTCACCATATCATCATTCAGAGCCCTGATCCAGGTGGTCTATTGCACGACCTGTTTAGGTGGAATTTTAGTTGCGCACAGGCTCTGCAGCCCACAACAGCCTTGGACAAAATCGGCGTAAACCTGCTTCATGTCCTCAGGCTGGACTAATGGCCCTGAAAAAAGATAAGCATCCTCACTGATGGGCGAGGGAGGTGGAGCAGTCCGATGAAATGCGTGTAGTCGACGACGACTCTATCATTTACAGCAACCTTCGGGGCAACTGGATTGAACCTGCTACATGTCCTCAAGTTATACTAATAGCTTCTGAACAAAATACGCGACCTCACTGATGGGGAGGTCGTTGAGATGCTAACAGGCAGTCGTCTTTGATATAAGTACAACTTGCCAATACAAGCGGACCTGCGTGTCCCAGGAAGCAATTGAGAAGAAGAAGACTCGATCGCTGAGACAATACCTTTATTCAGCTGACGTTTCAACATCCGTCGCGGCTTCATCATCAGTGATATGAGCTGGACACAGTAGCAGAAACGGGTAATGCATGCACAGAAGTTTGCAGTATTTATAGGATACAGTCCTTACTGCAAACGTACAGCGACAATTAACGTTACGTGCCTTCTTGTGCGTGGGTAGTTTTTTGGACGGCACGCGGGCTCTGACCTGTTGAACTTTCATCACGGGTGGTGGGCTCGGGCATGATGATTGCTCGGCCATCTGGCAGGGTCTGCTACTGATTCCTACTCATGTGTCTGAGGAAGAATCCGCGACGGATGTCGAAACGTCTGGCGAATAAACGTCTTGTCCCAGCGATCGAGTCTTCTTCTTCTTCTTCTTCTCAAAAGTACAACTGCAAGCGGTTTAACGGGTCTCAGTGATGGTCCTAACTATGTTCCTCCACATGCTTGCTGATATACAGCAGTGAATTCGGCAATTTAGACCCACACTGTCCCCCGACCCCAGTGTTAAGATCAATCAAGAATGCCTTCATCACTCCTCTCATAATGATAAAGTGGTGCACACTGCTTCCATGTGATTGGATAGTTGCGACCTCAGCTGGCTGTATGAGCTGCGAAACACAAGAATGAGAACGCTACCTGAATGCGACAAAGGTTCACAATGAGGCCTTATCCAGTGTTTTCAACTTTTTGTCGAGATGCTAAGAAAATGGATTTGCACAACTGTGCGGTGATGCCTTTTTTGCATCGCAAGACAACATACTTAAAGGATATTTTTACTTTCCGTCATATAAATTTAACGCGCTTTACACGCCCAGGCAGTCTGTACGTTAGCGGTCTTGGAGAAATTCTTTTACTCTGCTAATACAATGATTTTTAATACGGTGTTATATTGGATTCAAAAGATATATCGAGTTCCAGTAAGGTCTGTATTAAAAAAGAGAGTTCAGAACTAAGCTGTTTACTACTATTAATTTGAATACTACTGCTACTACTACGACTTCCTGATTCCTTACTGATTGTCGACAAAACGGACTGCGTTCACCCGACTTACTTCAATTTACTTTATAGAAGTACAGTATCGATAGATTCTTCCAACTCAGTCTCTTCTTATCCTGTTACTAAGCAAACACGTCTTCAGGCATACCCCTTGAGTTTGCATAAACAATTAATGTCTTGAAGCTTCTATGGGTGCAAAACTTTGTTTATTTTTCATAACTCACCATATCTTCCGCGATCATAGGTTACCAAGAGTCAGTAACAAACTACGATAGCAAAGACTTTAAACCCTCCAAACCAGATAGGTTTATTGCAGTATAAATTACAGGAAGTAAGTGAAGTCTGTAAAACTAACAAGATATGATTTCAAACTACATTAAAATTGAGCCTTGCAAAAAATCGACCTTAACCTGTTTCATGTTCTCAGGCTGGGCTAATCGCCCCTGAAAAAAGTAAGCATCCTCACTGATGGAGGAGGAGGGGAGGAAGCAGTCTGATTAAATACACATAGTCGACGACGACTCTATCATTTACAGCGACCTTTGGTGCAACTGGATTGAACCTGTTGCATGTCCTCAAGTTATACTAATAGCTTCTGAGCAAAATACGCGACCTTACCGATGAGGAGGTCGTTGAGATGCTAACTGGCAGTTGTCTTTGATAAAAGTACAACTGCAGGGGGTTCAACGGGTCTCAGTGATAATCTTAACCATGCTCCTCGCCATGCCTGGTGATATGCAGCAGGGGATTCGGTAATTTAGGTCTACTCGGTTCTCGGACCCCAGTGTTCAGATCAATCAGGAATGTCTTCATCATACCTCTGAGTAGAATAAAACGATGCACACTGCTTCCATGTGATTGACTAGTTCCGGTCTCAGCTGGCTGTAGGGGATCTGAAGCACATGAATGCGAGCGCTTCTTGAGCACGATCAAAGGTTCGCAATGATCCCTTATCCAGTGTTTACGACGTATTGCGGAAAACGCGTTGCTTTTATCTTCTAGTTTTTGTTGAGATGCTAAGAAAATGGATTCACAAAACCATTTGACGATGTCTTTTCTGACTCGCCAGACAATATACTTAACGAATACAGCTGAACGTTCCATCCTACTACGTTAAAGCGCTCTACACGCTCAAGAGGTCTATATTTTAGAGTTCTTAGGGAAATTAGTTTACTCTGTTCGCACAATGATTACTTATACAGTGTTATATTAGATTAATAATACATATCGAGTCGCAGTGATATCTGCATTAAAAAGGAGAGTTTATAACTAAGCTGTTTACTACTACTACTACTACTACTACTACTACTACTACTACTACTACTA
>JAYGXS010000002.1:52855691-52870342 GCA_036362985.1 Ligula intestinalis
CTACTACTACTACTACTACTACTACTACTACTACTACTACTACTACTTACTGATTCCTTGCTAATTATCGGCAAAATGGACTGCATTCACCCGACTTACTTCAATTTACTTTATATGGGTGCAGTATCGAGGGATTATTCCGACTGAAACAGTCTCTCTTATTGTGTTACTAAAAACCGTCGTCAGGCGTAGCCCTTGAATTTTTATTAACAACTAAAGTACCTAAAATTATATTGCTGAAAAAATATGTCTATTATTCATACTTAACCGCCTTCTACGCGAGAATAGGTTAACAAAGATCAGTAACAAAACATGACATGATTTTGAGGCGAAAAAATTTCGATTCTCTTACGCACGTCAGTTTTTGGCAGTATCCTCAAACTTCTTCTGTTCATTCATTATCACGAGCACTTTTAAGGCATCCAGAGAAAACTGATTCATGGAAGACGAACTAAAGCCTATGCGTATTCTTTATTTGCTGACTTCGTGCCGTTCCCCAAAACACTATGCAAGCTCGCTTTCCTTTTAGCTGTATTCAGTGCAAACACAGTAAATATTGTTCCAAAGAGACTGGAACTCTCTTATGAGATGGTTCATACGTCGAAGGCAGTGAATACACATTACGCATGGCGGTAAAGGTATTTCAGGTAGTGGACCTTCTATACACCAAATCCCAGCATTTTGTCGTATGGGACCGGTGTTAATAGGGTTTCAAAGGGTAGAGAAATGGGATAGGCAGTTAAGAAAAGTTTAAGAATAATATCTTCAAAGTTCTTCTGCTCATTCATTATCAAAAATGTTTATACCGCCTCCAGAGACCAATGATTAAGTGGGTTATTTTCCTGGCAGATAAAATGAACACTATGCGTGCAAAATTGGTTTAACTATTGAACGTTATGTATCCCAAACCCTAGTATTCTGTCCTGCGGGACGGGCGTTATTAGTAGTTTTGTGGGTGTAGAAATATAGTAGGTAGGGAAGGATGTTTATAGAAAAACTGTAAAGTGGTAAAATGTGGTTTAAATTCTTTACCGCGGCCGCTATATAGCCACGATTAAGAGCGTGTAGATCGAAAAAATTAGCCAAATGAGACATTAAGTAAGTAAGCAGGCAGGTGTTAGTTTGTTATGACCCAGCAGAATTAAAAGCTACAACGCAAATACTAATTACTACAGTATGCTTCAGCATTCCAGTATTCCAGCATAATTCTGCACCGCGTCATCGGTACTGCAGTGATCAAAACGCCAAAACGAATGTGGTTTACCTCTATCAAGTTAGTTCTAAAACCTTTTTTTCTGCGTATTCTATTTCTCCATCCTCAAGGCCCCCAATTAACACCGGTCCTGTACGGCAGAATGCTGGGGTTTGGGGTTCATAAACTCCACTTCTTAAACTACCTTAACTCCTGTGCGTAATGTTTATTCGCTGCTTTCGACCTATGAACTATCTCATAAGAGATTTCCAGTCTCTTTGGAACAATATTTACGGTATTCGGTAATTGTACACTGATCTATGTCAGGATATACCCATCCTGGTTGATGCCTTTTCGAATCTTGGTACACCAAGTGTATAGGTTGCAAGGCGAATAGTAATGCAACATTACTATTGCAATATATACATTTGGGGTACCAAGATTCGCAAAGGCATCAACCAGGATGGGTATACCCTGAAACAGATCGGTGTACAATTACCAACTACTATCTATACTCCCGATCACAAACCAACAAGACTGCAGACTTGTGACTCAATTGTTAGAGCGTTTGCCTCTGGCCGGAGAGACGCGAGTTCGACCCTCGAGTGTAGCGGAAATTTCCGCTGCTACACTGGAGTTGTGTATCTCCTCCTGACGACGGCAAATAAGCTAGAAAAGGCCTTCGTGGATGCCCCTCAATAGTTGTCGGTAATGCATAAAATATTTACTTTGTTTGTTCTAAATACAGTTAAAAGAAAAGTAAGCTTGCATAGTCTATCCGAGGAACGGCTGCAGGGGAACCTGCAACTAGCAGGTTTCGCCAAGTATCAATTTCGAAAAAAAGGTCCTATAATGGTTAGCCCAGTTGATTTAATACCAAAACCAAGACCATAACATAAGCATAGAAAATAATACGTGCCATTCACGGCATGCAGAGGGGCATATTTGTAGAACTGCAGCTTGAAAAATTGAGATGCACGCATTGACAGTCGAGAGACCACTAATTATTGAATAAATATTTGTCAAACAAGATATCTGACGCTCACAGATCAACCCTTGTCCACCAGGAGTCCGTTAGGATCTTCCCACAAAACCCAACTTGCGGAAGATGCTAAAATTAGCCGGTTTCGTCTGCTTTATCTTTATTGGCCATTTAATTGTTTGCGTACGTTTCTGGAGAATTTAAGTAGTTGACGTGCTCTACGTGCACAACTTAGTCGGAATCAGACTGTATTACAACCAACGTCTGGATATCTAAGCGGTAAGGGGCACATCTAGCCCAAGTGTGATGGAATAAATGTTTGGGTATTTAGAGCACTTACAGTATTGCGAGTGCTGCAAGAGACTTTAAGGACGAAATATAACTTGGTAGTTTAGCGTATATTTTGCCGGGTTATTTTGATTAACTGAGTGGATTTAATAATTAGGTGGGCTGTAGTTTGGAAAATGACCTTTTAATTAGCGTTTTTGGAGTGAAATAGGCACTAATTTGGCTAAATCACGAGTAAGTTTATAGCGAAGAAATTTCCTATGCTATGAGGTGCGACACAACCAAACTTTTTATAAATATGCATTGTGCTATGGACAAACTCCAGAATAAGTACAAATTTAGGCAAGTTTCTTGCAGCACTCGCCATACTGCATTCCCTTGCACCCTTCCTTTTATGTCGCCAGCTGGAATCCCGTGGAGGTTTCGGATATATTTTGCAACTGGATTGGTTACATCAAATTATTTATTTCTGATTGAATAACTCCAAATGTGTGCAATTGACAACCACATTTATTATGTCCTGGTCAGCTTTTAACGTCTGCTATGAAGGCGGATCGCCTTCATTTGATAAAATGCTAAGTATACCATCTAATCATCAATTATTTCAAATGAGACACTGCCCTCACCACGTTCAAAGTCAACATGAATATTCTTTGCAATCAGGTAACATCTCACGCGAATAAGGGTATATCTCGTGATGCCATCAAATTGCACAAACACCAGTGGTTGGTGGTAACACAGTTGGTTGCGATAGGGAAAGTACATGGACCGAAATGTGCCATTGTCCAACTTGCCGGGATTTTTGCCCGGCGGGATCGCAGAGAACTTGTAGTCCATGTCGAAATAACGAATGGTTCCCAGGTGGGCAGTATCATCCTCATCATAGCCCTCACACTTTACCAGCACACCGTCCGCTCCGTCTATCGGGTCCGGCAACCAGCCATAAATGTTGGTCATCTTCAGGGCAAAACAGGGCTGGGCTGTGTCATAGCCAAAACCATTGACCATGTTGCAGGGTCCGCCAGCATTAACATCATATGAACAGGGCCGTTCGGGGTCCTGGGTCAGACCACCCTCCTTCACACAGTCCTCCCTCTCCATGCAACCGACGTTGTCCTGGTAGGTGTGCAGGAAAGCAGTGATATGATCGTTCAACATGTTTATTGGTAGAGGAACGCGGGCTCGAACGTGAATTAGGCTGTTAAAGATATCCGGATGGGGCACATAACCAAGGCCGGGATTCATGCCCAGGGCACTGTGGGCTCCGGTCAGCTTGGGGTAGTCACGTGACACTTCAAAGTACATGAACCAACTCATATAAAAAAAGAAGAAGCCCGCAAGCAGGGCGTAGAAGACGAGGAAGTAGAGAAGACGTTGACAGTCGGCCCGTAGGGCAGATGGATTGACCATGTGCCAGGCAGGTATCTGGTACTGAGTTGGAACCTGTTGCTGCAAATCAGGCCCATTTGGAAGTTCAGTCGGCAGGCCGTTGAGTCGACGATAATTTGCGCACTTTCTGGCACTCATGGTCCGTTCGAACGTGCCAAATCTGGTAAAATGAAACGGGGCAAGATTAGGCTGGTTACGCACACAAACATTTGTTAAGATTTCTGGCACCACAACCGCTGCGGGATAGCTGGTGCAGTTACTCGGTCGAGTGAAGGGGGGAAACGTTTTATAGGTATCGTACAAACTCAGTTGAGAGGATACTACCTTATCGACTAAATGAAAGAATCTGCTACTGTTACAAGCGACGGCATTTAAAGTAGATCAGGATTGCTCATGATTTCTCTTTCCCCCAGGTAGGTCACTGGAATATACAAACTGTCTCACGTCGTAAATAGCTTTTCGCTAAATTGTATGAAGGCTATGTAATCCATTTTCTGACTTGAGCATTTAACCAGACTCAAACTTCAAACTATCATTTCCATGTCAGTAGGCACAACAAGCTGACCGAATAAGCCAATTACTCCAAACGTGGTCACTATGTCCTACATTATTTAGTTCGCTTAAAGTTAACCAACTGTGTGTTGTGAGAAATGGCTCAAATTCCCTTTGCAGATGTCCTCAAAAGTGATTAATTGGAAATGACATCAATGGCATGTGTTTGTTTTGCCGTAGTTAGAAAATGCACTCTGCCATAAAAAGAGTTGTTGTTTTTTTCTGGAACAGCCGATAGCAAGATTGAATAAGTCAACAAGACAAGCGTCGGAAAAATTTCAGTTAAAATCAATAAAAATATGTGAACGTGATCGTATTTCAGTTAGCCTTATCAAACGATACTGTCATGGAAGATTGTCTACCGACTTATATAGGACGACTTCGAAAGACTGCGTGACTTACGCGATGTCTAATGCTCTTCTTAGTCGGGTGACATGTCAAGAATCACACAGCTGTCACAAAGCGGCAGACTATAGGCGGCACACGTGTCTGGGCCTCTACCTGGTACACGTGCAGATAGTATTGTAAATAATTACAAAATAAGTAATAATTTACAAGTTTGTCGCCAGTTCTAATTTCCGTAGTAAGTAATTTATAAATTGAAATAGATCTGTGTACCCAGTATACTACTGATTGCCTATTGGCAACTTGCAAATATTCTGTGGTTGTCCTGCAGTAGCTGCTGGATTTCGACGCAAATCTTTAAATTAAATTATGCTCCCCAGCGCAACCGCCACGTCGATTATAGCAATGGCAGCCGTCGACACCAATTCCCCATTGCCACCACCGCTAGGACCACCCCTGATGTCTCATCAACAACCACCAGTAATGGGCACTCTACTTCAGCTTCTTCTCATTCTGATCGCGCATTCATCTCACATCACGGCATGGTTAGCCGCTTGCGTATCCACCCAATTTTAGCCGGTGCTCCAGCACCCGGAGCACCGTCGGCCCAGTGTATGTTTTGCGTGGAGTGGCGGAACGGCGGACTTGGAATCAGGCTGCCATGACTCCTCCTCCTCCTTAATGTGACCTCTTTGACACCCCCACTCAGATGGGACCCCAGCCAGGCCCGGACGCAGGCTTTGGTGCGGCTCCGGCTGCGCCAGCTTTGTGCGTCTTATGGACTGGATAACGGCCACAGCCTCCGCTGGAGGGGGGCAAGAGAGTGCGTTATGTGCATCGCAAAGCCCTCCTCACTATAATCTACCTCACGAGCAAGTCACCCTCCCTGCATCAACTTGCCCAGGTGCACACGGAAGATCTTGCTGGATACGATGGTTGGACTCGCAGTTACGGCCACTATTATGAAGTGCAGATTCAAACCGGCAAGCCAAAGAGGCTGTGGTTCAATTGTTAGATCGTTGATTTTCTAATCAACAGGCCCTGGTTTTGAGCCTCGGCGGATGCATCAACGGATTTGGGTGTGGCCGGCTGGTGAAGGGTAATAGGTCAGAGTAACAATAACTTATAGGCAACACCACAGAACCCACAAAGTCCAGAATTTTGTAACAAGGAACTGGTGGTAATGTGAGTTTTCGAGGTTATAGTGCCTTGCTTTAAAAAGCAAAGCACCTACAACTGTTACATGCAGCAGGATTTTAAATCCCCTTCCCCGATAGGACACTGGAATAGTAAAACTGACTGACGGTGCACAGGTATCTTATCGCTAATTTGCAGGAAAGCAAAATATTCCATGTCTTAACTCGAACATTCAACCTCACCCAAACGTTAACCGTAACCCCAGCAGTAAATTCCGCACAAACCTGGCGTTTCTCCTTACTGTAATTCCAGCCCTACTTTAACCATCCTTTTCATGTCTGTTAACGCAAAGCGATCTGTAGAACGCAAAATTCTTGCCCCATGTCTTGCCGGGAGCATATAAGCAAGTCCTGCCTAAAAGGAGGGGCAGATAAAACTGCTCACTTAATTGACAAGGGATTGCAGCCGTCTCAATCTGACCAAGTGTAGCCGCGCCAGCTGTATGCATTCTAGCCCACTTCCAGTCACTTGATTTGGTCATGATCACGGCCTTGGCTGGAGGAGGCAGGAGAGATTGCGTTAGATGCAGCTCAAGACTACACTCACTGTAATCGGTCCCACGTACAAGTCAACATCCCAGCGCCACCTTGCCCTGGTGCACACGAAAGACCTTGTTGGATACGACAGTTGGACTCGTGGTTACGGTCCCTATTCACGCTCATTATAGAGTGCCGCCCCATGCAACGTATGACCGGCCAACTTCGAATGACAACTTTTTTATTGGCTCCTTTTCTTCTTATTTCCTACATTTACACAAACTGTGCCCAAGACTGCTGAACCGTTCGAAACTTGGTAGTTCGCATAATGGAGTAAATTATTTAGAACCGTTGAACCTTATAGCAACAAAATACGCTTCGAAGTTCAAATAGTGCACGCACTTCACGGTTTCATATTCGAACTTGACCCTTTTCATGCGCAGATAATGCGCGTTCTGCGTTCGGTTAATCTACGTACTGGAATTAATACTCACATTTGAAGGCTCTAAGATTGGGGATCGAGCTCGGCCGGTCAAATCATCGAGTCCACATCGATTTTGAAAGTGAATACCATTTCGAACTTAAATAGATCTTCAATACGTGGATTGATTATTAACGGTACTTAAAATTTGTTTTCACAAAGAGGTCAAGTGTTCAAGACTCACTGACGACTAATTATCTGCCAAACGTGAATTGATCACACTAGTTGAACCTTGATGCGAATTTCATTTGTATTAGGGAATGTGTCCTGTAATGATGGCCTCCTGTTCTTGTCGTCTGTCTGACCCCTTAATGTCGGTTGATAGGCAAGAGTTAAGGTGGCGGGTATGGTGATTACACAAGGAAAGTAATTTAACGAGCAAGGGTAGTACTGTTTTGCATTTGCTAGGGGTCTGACAGACTTGTTTATTTCAGTTGACCCATTTGTAGAAACTTCACGGCTTCGGTGGGAGTCGAACCCACACAGCAGGGATGGCTTTTGCACAGCCAACACTCAAACATTGAGCTACGGGGCTCACCATGAGCCGCGAATTTAATCTTTTTTGGATCGATTTTACCCATCCAACTTACTGGTCGTATGGAATCTACCATTACAGACCAGCAAGCTGACTGGTCAAGCAGGATTTCCTTAGCAATTATCTATTTAATTATTAAGAGGGCTTGGCAGATTCGAGTAATTCAGTTGGCCCAATTCTGAAAAATTTGCAACCTCGGTGGAAGTTGAACCCACACTGCATGGATAGCTTTTGCGCAGCCAACGCATTTGCCATCAGTAACAGCGAAAAGTAAAAGGTCGAGCAAAACACTGAGATCCTACGAAAACCTGCATGTTACCTGGATGCAGAGTATCCCTTGCTACGTTATTTAAATCCAGGTCAATTAACTCCATACCTTGCCCTCAATAGTGTCCGATATTTTTAGTATTGTTCTCGGGATTTCGTCTAATACAAAGTGCCTACAAGATACTGGGCGACTCGTTAAATGGCTATATCATGCAGCAGCAGAAAAATCGGTTAGTTGCTATGTCGGAAGTCCATAAAGATGACATTGCCACCTTTATATACAGGGTGTCCCAAAAATGTATAAACATTTTAAAATGATTGCAAACTTTGTGTTTATTATAATTTTATTATGTCAAAAATTTCAATACATTTACAGGTAACACTTTATTGATTTTTCGCTAAATTTTCTCAAACTGACGTCCATATTAATCCAGACACTGCAGACAACGCGAAGCAATAGAATCGCACACAGCATGTAACAATTTCCTTGCTATTTAGACGCATTCATGTTTAGTGGCTTCTATCAATCCAAGTATTTAAAATATTGTCAAATTGCAGTGAAAAAAACAATAAAATGATAATTCTTAATCTTTTGCACTGTTGAAATAATAAAATTATAATAAACACCAAGTTTACAATAATTTTACATGTGTATACATTTTTTTTCAGTGTATATTAACATGGGTGAGGATACGAGGTCCAGATAAATTATCCCGTTTGGGATGACGAACAAGATATATGTGTATACTAGTGCGGAAGACCGGCTTCGCCTTGGCTTCGCCTTGGCTTCGCCTTGGCTTCGCCTTGGCTTCCTTACCAACAGCTGTCTTTTATGAAGGAAAAAGGTAAGTGTCCTCTACAATAAAACATTTTGAAACAATTAATGCGTACGCGGGATAAGCAAACAGTAACACATAACGGTATGGAAAGGCGGAGAACTGTAAGTGTGGCACCGGCAGAGAGTGACGTACGTAACCATTAAGGGAAAACGTGGTAGATGTCAGAGGGAACAGTAGGGAGGACGCCTGTAAAAGTAATAATGGGAAGGACGGTGGTAGGGTAAAATGGCAAGGGAAGCACAAAAAGGAGCCAAATTTTGAGTGACTAAGGCATTACAGGAGGGACGGTCGTAAATGAGGTATTAATAGGAACCGTAAGGAAGTGGAAGATATAACCGTCAGGCCAACGCTTCATGGTAAACAACATTCTTCGAAATCCCGTTAGGTGCCCAGACGTATCAATTCCGTTTTAAACCAAATCGAGATGTTGCAACATAGAGTTGGCCATATGAAAAGCACGATTCTTCAAGGTGAAGTGCAGCCACCTTGAAGATTTGACCCTGAGACTTGTTGATGGACATAGCAAAGAAAACCTGCACGGGAAACTGCAGTCGCCGGAAATTGAAGGTGGTATCAGACGGGATAATGGGAATGCGGGGAATGTAAACAATTTCCCCGTTCGCACAACCGGTAATAATTGTGGCCTCTATCAGATAGCTCATCAGACGCTGGACAGTAAATCTAGTGCCATTGCATAGCTGTGGTGCGTCCAGATTTCTCATGAACATAATCGGCGTGCTAACTTTCAGAATCAGTTTATGGGAAGAGAAGCTAGATATTTCCAAACTGTTCAGGAATTTAATTGGGTACTTAACGCAATCTGTGGGATCAACTGTTATATCGTAGCATTTGTACAGTTTTTCCACACCTGGCAGAAGGTGGGTTAGTCTCTCGTTAATGGCATTGACGACTTTGTTTGTGGGGGCCAAAATTCCGCGTTCGCAGAGCCACTCAGCGTCGGAAAAATTGGTTTGGACGTTAGGGAAAACGTTTTCTCTTAGATCTTCGCCATTGCTCACCAAATTTGCAACAAAAGCAAGGGAAATGCGTCCGGTTGCATCGGTTTAGATTTTACCTTCATTAATCTTCAAGATATTAGTGGAGAACTCGCCAGACTCATGGTCAGCATTGAGGTGAAATCTCATATTGGTTGTGAGTTCCAATGGCTTTAACATAGACCATAACGGTGAATATTTCAGGCAGTACACTACCTGATTGTCTGAGGGAGGTATCGCCTGCAAAGACCCCCTGCTGCGTTGGTGGTGCGTGAATTGGCCCTTAGGAGCCGCAACTACTTGGGCATGCGTGTGCATGCGTGAGTGCGCACGTATGTCTGCGAGTGGAAGTAGGTCAAGTGGTAGACTTCAGGACACCAAGTGGAACAGGCGCTTGCGAAGGCACATGACGTTGGGGCAGCGGGCTTTGGAATAATGGCCTACCGCCACAACTTAAGTGTTCAATGGCCGGATTCAGCAGTCGCCAGCCAATCAAAAACGGAATAGGAACCACACAAAGCTACAAGATCTCTTTTATTAAGTATACAGATAGTATTTTAAACCGAACTAATCCGGGTGAATGACTATGCTAATCTAACGCCAGAACGGTAAGTTGGACCCCAGGTACGTTGAAGTAGACGACCTACTAACCACCATTTCAATTTTTTGGGAAATTCAAGAAACCTGCAATTTTATAATTGGGTTTGTCCACAATAAGTTAAAAGATAATGTAGATTATGAAAATCTACATACATAAATCAACAACACTTCTTAATACAGTAAAATAAAAATGCATTCAGCAGTTTTTAAAGTACATTCCACTGCGTGTCCTAATTTCTCACCCATAAAACCCTATAACCACCGTTTTCGTAGGAAAACATGCAGGGAGTAGGGATTAATGAGTGGGCCTACATAAGCTACTGTTGCCAGAAGTATCTTAAAAAAATCGGTTGAGCGTCATTATTATTGGGTGAGGAAAATAATCAGGATATGAACTACCGGCTGTCCGAGTCAGATAATATTCAAGTAGCCATGGCGATGACATTATGAAAACGGAGGTTTAGGCTGTACACAACTTCATTACGAACTTTTGCGCGCACGGGCATTCAGACATGCAGATATGATAAAAGATTTTGATTCTGCTAAAACCGATCGCGCCGTGCGACGAACAAAGGAGCGTTTTAAGCACAAGTCACCTGAACGTTATTCAAAGATATCATTTTCCTGCTCGTACCGCGTGGTGTGTGCATCGAGGCAGCGTAATGATGATGATATGAAAGAAGCTGAAGAATTTGAATCATCGATGGATCTGGCGTCTTCGAGTCCTTGTGTCGATGAAGGGGATTATGTATGACTAAGTTCAAAGCTTTGCTCATACCACTGGAAAGTACTTTTCTCCTTTGGTTCTTAGATCTGTTTTGGAATCAGGATCATTGTTTACTAATATAAAAGGCCTAATGCTCTGCAAAATAAAATTGCAAACCCAAATTCCAGATAAGCTTTATACAGCATCTGGCGTACTCTGAGAGATTTAGGAAAGACAGCTAGCCAGTAAAATCACTTTCATCAGAAGTACCACTCCCGATAACTGAGTCAGTAATTATGCTGTACGGAAGTTGATGGATGACTGATCTGTCGCGATTGAAGTTCCCATTCTCAGTGCTTTTGTTCAGGGCACATAAGGAAATCCAACGCTCCCTTAGCTCGACTGTCCAGCAGGCCCTACGACCAGGCGTCTTCCATCTCATAGCAATCGTTAAGAAGTTATGATCGATAATTAGGCACTTCGTGAACCGGTTCCAGCACGTTTGTTGAATGGGAAGTTCGCTTCATGTAACTTGCATACCTAGTTTTCGTTCATACACTTATATGAGGGGTTAATTCAATCGACTTAAAAATTAGTAGACGTATTTGTAAGGCTAAAGCTGTAGCAGGGCGTCAGAAGACGCCGAAAACTCTGCTCCGCTAAAGTACGGAGACGCCAGAAACTGGCGTAGGAAGGGTAAACTCATTCGATGCGACCGTAATATAAGAAGGACGAACTGTCTGCACCGAATATACTTTCTTTCAATTTATTGCAGTTGATAATCGACCAACCTGGATCATTTCTCCTCGTTGATAAAGGTGTTATTTGAAAAAAAAGTAGTGCGTTTTTACAGCCAGGAAGCCGAAATTAAGTCGCCTGATAACTTAGGTACTCTGAACTAACTCCTAGATTCCCACTTTCTAGAAAGTTCACACCTGACGCCGTCAACAGTTCACGAAGGGTCTTATGCAAGCATTTGCTTCGCACCTTGATAATCAGAAACCACAGATCGACTGGTTGTCATCTTAGAACTTTCTTGTATGCGCAATTCTGGAAACAAGTAATTTAGTAGATAACAGTCACAGCAATGAACTCCGTTATTGCAACCAGTCATTCCAAACAACAATAAGCTGCATAAAACCGTTCTTTGTAAAATTAAAAAAATTGCAGCTTAATGAACTTACAGCTGTGGAGACTACTTACCAACGAAGAAGTCACCAGTTCCGAAAATGAGTGATGAGACAGAACGTTAAATTGCACACAGAGTAGAGGGGGAGGAGTCACTAATGGCGTGGACACACTTGAACTTTAGACAGCTTCCTGTACCCGGAGCCGTTATCTGCCGATTGCATCTAATGCAAACGCGTCGCGGCTTAAGAACTTTGCAAACGAATCCGACCACCAATCGTTATTTCTATTTATTCGACAGTAACGGGAACTACATTTAAAGTGCCAGTAGGCGTTTATAGGGGAGAAAAGATTGTCCAACTGCTGGGCACGTGGATCTTCCTGTTGAGACTTGTCATGTGAGGATTTTTTTCTTGAAGACAGCGCACTATGAGATCCACTCAGTTAATCTTGTTGGCTTTCCTCGTTTCCTGTTCATAATCACTCACAAACGTTGAACTGAACTGCCTGTCATTTAAACTAGGGCATACTATAGGTTTGCTTCCCTCACTGTTGGTCAAATTTTATTTTCAGCCTGAATGATTCATTCAAACCAACTACTCAGTTGGATTTTGGTTTCGGCAAAAGGCCGGCAGGACGGCGAAGGCAGATGTGTTATTGGTAGTGGATGATATTCACTAAATAATCAAATGCCTACTAAATGCCGATGGCGAATAGATAGTCCGTAAGTCCAGCGATGATACCCATGTAAGCACTCAAGGAGTCAAGTAAGGCGAACGAACGTTTTCGATTATTCATCATCAGGCTAGTACAAGAATATAAGGGAGGCGGGAGTTAACAAACGTTTATTAGCCGATCAGTACTAACTAAAGGGAGAGGTGTTAAGAGATCGAAGGTTCAGATTCTAGTCATAATTTGGGATCAGAGAGGGGGGAGGGGGCTCCGACAATACATTAATGTGGTCTCGTCTTTCCTGTCTCGCGTTTTGTTGGGAGGTGCCAGAACGCAAAGTGTCACGTTCTCGCGACGGCGTGAGGATACATGCCATCGCTGACTCGTCTCCGTCTCGCGGCGTGGGGACACACGCTGTCTTCGTCTCGTCGCCGTCTCGCGGCGTGGTAAGAATCGTGTGGACGCATGCTGGGTCGGTCTTCGGCCACGGTTACCTTAGTGCCTGTACAAACGCCTTCTGTGCGCATAAAATAAGGTTTGCTAGCCATATGGTGACTACCTCTGTCGTTATAAGTATCCGCTGACACAGGAAATCGGTATACTTCGCCGGCACTTTATGCATGATTCGAAACGCTTGGTTGACGTCTACCCGATGACCGATGTCATCCAATTGAGCGCTTGGATAGTCGTCGAGTGGAGCGACCAGTGTAACCCGCTCCACGGGAGCAGGTCCTTGATAGTCTTATTGTCCTGCTTCCCGTAACCGACCACGCAACAGATGATGTACACCTGTGTTATTCGAGCGAAATGCTCATGCATGCTAGTAGTACACCTGGGCACGGGCCAACACTGAACCAAACGGCTAATCTGACCCAGCAATTTATAAGCGCCTAGGTTAGGGAAAATCGACTGTAGGGATTCTGTCCTCAATACAATAAAAGCCTATTCCTTATTATAAACTCAAATGGTTCTCGAGCCGACAATTACTGTTTCTATGGCAACCAAGTCCATCGTGTTTGTCACGTCTGTACGAGTTGTTGAGCCCTATAAGGCACTGCGCCCGATCCCGCTTCCGGTCTTCTTGTCATGTACTGGTTTCAAATGGGAAAGTGAGTCGGCCGAGCGGCAGATGTAGCACAAGTGACACGATGATAAGTTTTAGGCAACTACGATGCTATTCTGCAACACTGGAGTATTTTGAGGCTCTGATCGGTTTGGTAACACCTATTCAAGTGATTGCTGCGATGAATATTCCAATATTTACTGGTGTTCATCGTGTTTTCTGATCTTGAGTAAGCTCCTCCCCTGATCTTAGTTCTCGTGTGTAGGTACGTCGGGCATATTCTCATGGTGACCTCGTATAGATGTTTTGGCCCGCCTAGCCTGCGAGTTCCCATAAAGGCTTTGTCATATAATGGTCCATTGCGAAATTCGCTCAACATCACACCATAACAGGTTTATTTTATTCAGAATATAGTGAATGTCGAACGCACCCGTCATCTCCAGGGCCTAGGTCACCTACCCTTTAATATGTGCCGGAAGTTGTTGAGGGGAAAATACCCAAGGTTTCTTGATTGATATGCGTTCATAGTTCATGTCTCCGTACCTAAATAAGAGAACCCCGTGCAAGTGAGATTCCTGTACATCCTCAGCTTCATGGGAAGGAGGGTGCATCGAAGGGAATGTTGCAGTTTATCGCAGACTGTCAATATCGTTGTCGGCTTTGAAACTACCCTGCGAATGCATAGGGCACTGAAGACTGTTTTGAGGCGAATTAAACTGATCGACCCCACAACATAACCCAATTACCCCCCTCCCCCCTACTCCTCCTCCCCTCCCCGGACGCACAAACCTCTACACGCCGACCTCGCCATGCGGGTGACGCGTAAATGATGAATTGTAATTAGACTACACTATTTAACTCTGTCCATCTGTATAGTTTTAATTACCCTGCAAATGTTCTGGCCTGACGATGATTTGCTGAAAACATATGTTTGCCAATCTTGA
>JAYGXS010000002.1:52885396-52970707 GCA_036362985.1 Ligula intestinalis
CTACTACTACTACTACTACTACTACTACTACTACTACTACTGCTACTACTACTACTACTACTACTACTACTACAGCTACTACTACTACTACTACCACTACTACTACTACTACTACTACTAATACTACTACTTCTACTTCTACTACTACTTCTACTACTTCTACTACTACTACTAATACTACTACTACCATTTTACGTTTGCTGTTAATCTATTCGTAAATCCCTTATAAATAGGTGGCGCAGCACTGTGTGAAGGAAGTTTAATCATCTGTTATCGTCTTTATTTATAGAAATACTACATTCGAACATGGCACCCATCTCTTCTGGGAGAGTTTTGAGTTAAGGGCCAAATACCCCGTTTGACGAATACTTGTGCCACAATGACAGGATTCATGACAATGAGCGTTAACTGGTACGCGGGTCTGTTGATGACGTGCGAGTAACCTAATTTTAGGTATTAAGTATTGATTAAACAGTGTTTAAGGTAAGGTTCTCAAACTATGACTTATTATGCCAAGAATGATCCTTCTTTAGTTTCAATAATATTTTAAAGGTTGTTTTTTGTAAGCAAATCCAAATAACCATTCGAAAAAGTGTTTTTAAATGCATACGTGAAGAAACCGCCCAGTAACGTGTTCCTCCCCTAGCCATTCACTAAAAAGTCTTTAAGCCGGCTATTCCTTTAACGGTACTAACTTCAAGTACAATGACTGACTGTTGTTTCAAAGAGACGAGAACTCTCTTACGAGGTGCAGTATGCATCGTAGTCAGCGAACACGCAGTAGACAAGCTGTTTATTTTGTCTGTTAAGAAGGGAGACTGCTTGACCAGTTTTATTTGGGTTAGTGAGATCACTTTGTGATAATGAATGAATTGAAGCACATTAAAGATACTGCTGAAAAGAAACAGTATACTATAATTGGTCGGTTTCACTCCTCAGTTTTAAAGTACACTGAAATCACATGTCTCGACTTTTACCCAGCGTATTTACCTACCGTAATTTTACCTTGCAATATTTCCATCGACTTTAAGGTAATATAGGATCGTTTGAACCGAAAACATCTCCCTGGATATTCATGGGCTTTTGCAGAAGCAGATGTGATCATTGAGACGAGAAGAATATTCGCTCGACGGTTTCATATCCGTCGCGGACCCACCGCTAGAGAAAATAGCAAAAACGTATAATTCACGCACAGGAAGTGGAAGGAGTTTTAAGATACAGTCGCTATGCTGCTACATATCTAGGACAGTTAACGACTCCCCCTATCGAGGATAGATTTCCGCTTATGCGCTTATGGCTATATGGCTGGCGCGTGGGCCATCATGACCTGTTGAACTTTTATCACTGTGATGAACGCGGTCTGCGGTCATGTGCTGCTCCACCATCTGGTTCTCTGGCGCTGTCGTTAGACGACGCGTTCACCTGTGCGCTTAAGGAGTGGCAATTTGCTTCGGCCAAACTGAGCCTCAGCACCGCATATGGATTGGACAGGTCCTTGCAATCGTTCATAGGCTCGTGAGACGTGAATGGAGGGTTTGCTGTACTTCAGTAGAGTTAACTGAAGTAAGTCAGGTAAGCACAATCAGTGTGATCCATAATCAGTGACAAAAAATAAATAAATAGCTCAGTTCTAAGTTTTTCTTTCAGGTGCAGGCATTGCCGTAACTTGATGCTCCGCGGATAGAAATAGAATAAGTCCGGTTCAAGGTCTCTTGCTCAACTGTCAATTTTTCTAAATATTGCACTTCCAACACGGATCAAGTACCATGGTGAACGCTTAATTTAAGTGTGGTTTTAACATACTTTGCTTGACAACGCACTGCTACAATTCACACATTGTAAGAAGAAACATCCGTCGACCGTTTTTAGAATGAGATTGATGAGTAAGACGTTGCAGCACTAATAGTAAAGTAAGGATTTACCAAACATTTATTGAGTATTATACTCATATTACGCAATAAACTTCAACGAACTCCTTGGTTTACTATAATTGATGCAAAAACATTATAACTCTGAAACAAAAAACAGAACTTATTGTAAACAAGTAAACAGTGGAAGTACTTAAAGAAAGCGTCAATGAAAAGGTCACATGAACTATGAAATATCAGTATCATCCTATAAATTCTTAGTCAATGAGGATTTCAAACATTGTGCTTCCTTCAAGTCGAGCGAGGTCCACCTTAATATTTTTTGCAATCAGGTAGCATTTTACCCGAACGAGTGTATTGCGTCTGGTCCCATCGAACATGACAAAAACTAGAGGCTGACGATAACAGGCCTGATTGAGGTAGGGAAAGTACATTGCATGGAAGGTTTCATTAGTTACCTTGCCCGGATTCTTACCAGGCGGAATGGCTGAAAACCTGTAGTCCATGTCAAAGTATCAGATTGTGCCTAGATTCTTGGTATCGTCATCAGTAGCACCCTCACACTTAACCAGCATGCCCATCGCGAAGTCCACCGAGTCGGGAAGCCAACCGTAGATTTTGCCCATTTTGAGGGCATAACAGGGCTGAGCTGTGTCGAACCCGTACCCATTCATGATGTTACATGGCCCCCCCGGCATTCAGGTCATATTGGCAGGGACGTTCGGGATTGAGATTGAAACCTCCCTCATGGACACAATCCTCCATTTCACGGCAGCCTGTGTTGTCCTGGTAATAGTGAAGGAAAGCCACACTCTCGTCTTGGTATTTGGAAAAGGGCAGGGCTTCCCGAGTTTGAAATCTTTGTAGGCTGTTGAAGATGTAAGGATTCGGCACATGACTGAGGCCCGGGTTCATCTGCAGAGCATTGTGCCAGCCAGTAAGTCTAGGGTAGTTTCTAGAGATATCGAAGTACATGTACCAATTCATATAGCCGAAGAATATCAATACAAGAATGGTGTAGATGGTGAAAAAGTATATAAGTCGTTTGCCGACCTCCGATAAAGCTGACAGATTCTTCCACTTCTGCGCCTTTTCCTGCTTCCGAAGAAGCTGCTGCTCCTGCTGCTGCTGTAAGTCCTTCTGCTGAAATAGGACCTGCCTGATGGGGTCGTAGTCGATAGAAGCCACCGCCTGACAGGACAATTCATAGGCAGAAAGGGGATCGGAGGGAACATATAACTCTACCATACTCTGTTACAATATAAGCAGAAGAATAAGAAGATAGAGGGTTTGAATGTGGGGACGCAGGATGACCGTTGCAGCGGCTCTGCTCTTTCATGTCGCCGCAGAAAATGAGTCGGGACTGCGCAGTGGGGAAGCAAGCACGCAAATGCACACCAGGTCTAGACTGCTGGTTGGTGTTCAGTCTGTTGGCGTCTTTGGCAGCAAGTGCGTCAGGTAAGTCCTTAATCATGTCGGTTCACGTCATGAGAGGGGGTGTGTGTATGTTCCAACGTGTAGGCTGCCGTTGTTGGTGTGATGGGTAGCTCTGCTGACAGCGGGTAGGGGGAGGTTATAGTCACGAAATTGTAAGGGGTATTCATCGGACAGAGACAGAGAATTTTGAGGAGTAAGGTGTCCTGATTGAGACCAACGCTTGGGTGTAGATCTAAACGTTCATTTTGAGTCAAGGCCGGCTTTCTAATTCTACTCCAGGTTTTCTGTTGCCAAATGGCAGCTTTACTCTTTACTGTGAAGGTTAACATTATACAGGCTGTGACCAAAACTTATTTCCCTTTTATCCTGGCCTGGTGACTGCAACATGTGAACTTCTTCTGAATGCGTAACACGACGAAATCACTTTCAAACATCCAGCCACGCTAGCGGACTGGGTAATCCTTCTAAAAAGTAGGTGTGCTGGATGTCAAATAAAGATTTTGCTTGACGTAGAAACTAAAGTATTATGGCAGAAAATTGTTATTAAGCAGGGGTTTGCTTCAAAAACAAGAGGTGATTGCTGTTAAAAAGAAATACCAGGTTATTCCAATCAATTTTATTTGATGTCCCCAATATTTTAAGTTGGAAAAGTGAAACTTGAATACTCCATATCATGTTCGAAACAAAATTCTCAATTTACAATATTTGCAGTGTGCTACCCGTTTCCCAGAGAATGATACTCCTATCTTATTGAAATATGGTTAATTTGGCCAGGACAATGAAAAGTTGAGATACGTTTAATCGTCAACTATACACTATGGGTAAAGTAAATAAAGGTGGTTGTGAACATGAAGTACTTCATCAAAAAAAAACCCAACGAATACAGAAATTCCACTGGCTCTTGAAGTGACTGTGGTGAGCCGGCCGAAATACTTAGTTGGGCCACCGGCGCAAGGATAGGGGAAAAGACGTCGTAACGCTGTCATTTATGCGAGATCTTAAGCTCCCCTCTCTTACCATAAGTTGTATTTCGTGCAGTGTTGGAGAGCATATTATGTATAAATTGGAAGGTAAGCATCCCACTAAATTTAATTTCAAGGAAGGACGTTCTTTGGTACATAAGGTAACTTTATTCAGTAAATTTTGGACGCTGGATTCCCAGGTCGTCGTCAGACTTGAGAAGATGTGCAAAGTATAATTTAAGTTTTTAAAGTGTTGGTACAATCGTATAGCCATCTGGTGTGAGTGCAAATGGGTGGCTGTAATTTGCGTCAGGCCATAATGGACAAAATTTGTAGTCGTAATAGCGTAATTGCTAATGGCCAACTTTAATTTGCGTCAGTACGGGATGAAAATTAATAGTCATACGGTGTAAGCGCTAATAAGTAGTTTCGGTTTATGTTAGTCCATAGTGATCGGCTGTCGTGTCTTCCATCGTTCTTTGAGATGTTTGTACACACCATCCAACTCGATTTGTCGGTTGATTCATGCATCATCGGAGTGCATGCGTTCAAGTAGTTCCCGTTCTTTTCAAAGGAGTAAAATTCCGACGTTGCGTGTTTTGTCCCATGCACAGGTGTGTCCTATATCAGGGCAGTGGACAGCCGCTTCGGACAAATGGTCACATATCTTCATTGCTATTTAGTGCTCGTTGATGCGATTGGAGACGGATCTACCTGTTTGGTCAGAATATACGGTATTCCAAGCTTCGCATGGGATCTTGTATATTACTACTTTCTCATCGAGAGAGCCAACCATGTCCTATTGGCGTACAAGCCGGGTGCGTAAAGGAGCCGTCGGTTTCTGCGCCACATTTATTTAGTATTTCCGTAAATGCCTTCCAATGAGTTCATACACATTCCTTACATAAGGAGGGATTCGGCATACGTTTGTTTTGGGCAGCTGAGTGGAACTCTCTGGTTCTCGGGTTTGGCTACTGGTTGATGGATACAGGGAAAGAGGTTATGGCAGTATCATTTGTGCGAGATTTTAAGCTTCTCGCCTCTCACCCTAAGCTGCATTTCGCTGAGAGTTAGAGAACGTATAATGTCCTGCATTGTCTATTCTCGTTACTCACCACTAAACACACTTTCATCTCCGGTTCTCTTGGGCTCACCCTGTCCACGAAAAAACCTGGGCAGGAGAATAGCGCAATGCATTCGGTACCTTGGAACACTTCCCCACTGTCGATACATCCATGCACAATTCACGACCGTTGCGGTGGAATTATTTAACAGTAGGGATCGAACCTAAATACTGACGTAAAGAAGCGCAATTGCCAAAGGTATTTAATCACACTTTAGAAAGTAGTGACTGCTTTTCAAAAAGGACTAGGTGAACACCGATATACTGGCTTCCTGAAGCATACAATTTGTGTCTAGGAGGGGCGGACAATGGTCACGATCAGGCAACCAAATGTCAGGCCGAAGTTGACCAAGTTATAATAACAGGTAAAGTGAAGACTATCTGTTTATCTGTTTGTAGTTCTGGCCTCACCTAGTAGTCAGGGTTAGGCTTGACTGAATAAAGGCAGCATAAACCCGCAACAATCTAACCGCAGCGTCCCGCCGCATTGACTGCTGTATCTGTAGGTCACAGAGGCGTCCATTGTAACTGTATTGTCCCTGTATTTCGGATTTTTGGCAAGCGGGCGGGCAGAAAGCGTTCATATCTGGGTCGGAGGAAAATAGCCTGGCACGGGCTGGGGAAGAGGAAAGCCAAAATGAGCACATCAATCTAATTAGTTCTCACGTGCAGCACTTATCACGTCACAGACAGTCATATCACCACCGCCACCACCACCACGTCTTCGGCGGTTTCAGACAAGGTGCTAGGCAGTGGACCCAAAGCCAAACCCGCGTGACAAGACGCGCCTAGCAGGTGCGCTCACTGCGCGGGTGCACGCGCCAAGAACTGCCTCCGTGCCACCGACTTGCATGCCGTTACCTCAGCGTACAAAAAAGGCACGCAAAATGCCGCCGTTCTCCTTACTGCTACCTATTTTAGGTGCTTTTACATTTATGCAAGGCATCTCAAACGGTAACCTTATTTCCTATCTGAGATTAAAATTTGTCTTGCCTACAAAAAGGTGCAAGTGGCCGATAGGGAATTCTGCAAAGGAAGGCCCGAAGCCAATGCCGAAAGTAAGAGGTCCCAGGCCAATTTACTACGGATCCTATCTTTGTTACTCGAGTTAGAGAGTAACAAAGCGACAGAACAGTAGAAATGGAACGGCCTCTGAACCATCGGAACCACTAGAAGTGTCTTCTACAACATGACGGCCAAGTCTACAAATCCGACTATTCATACGGTTACATAATGACGCTAGACTACTGAAGTTGACATTCAACCTATGTTGTTTTCAGAAGAAAAACATTCTTATTAGGTGGCTCCAAGGTTGACTCGAGCATTGCAGCTCGCCGATGCCTTTTTGTCAATCATATTAAGATCCATAAATTAGTCGTGGTGCATGCAGGAGTCAAAAATCATCCGTGAGTTAACGCCGGACGTGAGTAGTCGGCATAGATGGTCCTGCAAAATAAAGTTACTTTTTACGTCTGATTCAGCCATTAGAGGTGAATCGGTGGTGTCATTTTAGTTGCATACAAGGCTATTTGTACTAAGGATTCTGCATCCTCTGTCTTTCATCCTCCAACTTACTTTCCTCGCCTTCGCATACCTTTCTGAGGAGAGGTTGGTACGCAATCTAGTTGATCAACCAGTTGGATTCCGTTCTTTAAAATCGTGGTATAGAGTGAAATGAAGGGTGTCCGAACAGCTCTCTTTAGGAGATCATCGTCTACACTCTCCCGAACAAAGATAACGGAAAATGGTCCCAAAACACATACTTCCAGTCGTGATATCCACAACCCCGCTTTACTGGAGTTTCAAGAAGCCGGCGATATAGTGAAAACCTCCCCACGCCTATACTCCCCATCATAAAAGCTTCAACCGATCAGTGGACACGACCACTCTGGTCGCGAGAGAACTGGCTCGCTTCGAGGTAGACACCAATGCAGCCAACAGAACTCATTCCTTGCAGCAAGAAGAGCTGAAAGAGATCGGAGCAAGTTAAAACTTTGTTTGAGGTGCCCAGAGAAAACAAAATTGCCACGAAACTGAAGTCGTTCTCACCAGTTAAAATGACCATATGGGGGAGACATTTTCTATCATCGTTATATGTTAAAGAGAGGGCAAAATTAGATTTACACGCCATAGTAGCACCCATGTTGAAGACAGACATATCCGTTGTTCTCAGAGACTAGACGATTATGCGATCACGAGAACAGGAAGGAAACCGGTCTGCTGTTTCTGGCGTTCACTTGAACCCACCATCAGAGACTGTCACAGTAAAAGGTAATGTAGTCATAGGAGGAACTGCCCAAACCTTAGAATCCCTGGAGTTCTGTCTCAGGACGTACTTCACGGAACAACCTGCGAGCAGGTGAAAGGAACACCAACGGGTTCACTAATTTGGGACTCATAGCCGAGGTTTGCGTACAATGGTTAGAGTCACTGGTCTCCCAACACCACATACCGAAATTCTGGGTGTGGTAGGTGGATAATACCTTCGTCGTCATCGAATGGGATCACGCACTCACCTTCAAAGAGCATCTTAATAACACTTTCGATGAATTACGATTTACGGTGGCGTAAAAAAATCAGCTGGCCTTCCTTGATGGCTTCCTCTGCCGGAAAGGTTGTGATGGCCTAAAGACCAAAGTGTTTGGGAAAGTGAATAACATGATTCAAGTACTTAACTTCAACAGCAACCACCCAAACGGCCACAAATAATCGCGTAAGGACGCTTTATATGACTGTTGAGACACTACAGTGAACCGGAAGACAAAGGTGCAAAAATACAATACCTTCGAGGGATTTCAGAGCCAGTAGCTACCAGCGCAACTTTGTCCAGCGGTGCATGATCAGACGCAGTTGGTGCAGTTGTGGACAAATAAACAGCGTCGGAGGAACTGGAAGACTTCCCAAAACGTGAAGTGCAGAACACGCGGAGGCAGTGGGCCCAATGGTGTCGATTCTCCATTTACGGCTCATCCGACGAGCTTCGGCCACACATTAAAATTTGATGAGGCCGAAATCCTTGTGAGAGGGGACAATTGTGAGAGTCGCGAAATAAAAGATATCATATACAGCAGAATTTAATGGCATCATAAATTTCGCCAGCGCTCATTAGCTGCGTCCTCTGGCTGCGTAAATTGAGTAACAAATGACAAAATACAAAAATTGAATACATACAGAAGAGGTCATAGAAACGATCGGGGAGGTTAATTAGTAAATTGGGTTAATTAGTCTAACTATAAACGTAACAAAGTGAAGAATTGTGGATAGTGAGATAGGAGAAAAAACATTTACGCAAAAATGCGGGCGGGGGGGGGGGGGGGGGAGGTGTGAAACAGGGAGCCGGTGTTACCTGGGCAAAGCTAGGTTCACGATATGCTCCAGCTGCTTGCATAGGTCAGGTTTTGACCGTCGTATAGAGGCTGTTTCCAGGTAGCGAAATATGCGAGCTGTGCGTGCCCGCACAAGTACTCGGAAGGCTGTTTTGGGGTCTACAGAGTGACCCGTACCCAATAGGTGTTCAGTGATAGAAGAACAGTGAGTTCTTCTCTCCTGTCTTAATAGCCACCTCGACAAGTGCTCTTTTGCTCTGGCTGCCAATTGCCATTGTGTTCGCCCTATGTACTTGCATCCGCAAGTGCATGTAAATTGGTAAACAACATTATAAGTGGCGTACAATGGCAAGGCATCCTTTGCAGTTGAGTCTTCACCGAGTTGCAAAATACAAGCTCAGCTGCAAAGTATGTCCTTTCAATGGTATTGCGTAAACGTCTTATGATGGTGTTTAAGTTGTTGTCTCCCTTAAAGAGTGAGGAAATGAAAACAAGCTTTTTAGGTGCTGATTGTTCTATAACCTTTTGCCGTAAGGGTTTGCGATACTTGTCCATACAGTGAGCTGGATAACCACGCTTGAGAAGAGTTTCCTTGAGGCTGGCAATTTCTGCATCCAGTGTATTCATTGAGCAGATATAGCTTGTCGTCTGGAAGAGGGTGCAAAGTTAGTTACGTTTCCATTGCATGGGAAAAGACTTAGATAATGTAGGTATTTCCCTGTCCATGTATTCTTGTGGAACACTCTTCGTGTTATAGAACCGTCTTTATGTCTGGACAAGTGAACGTTTAGGAAAGAAAGCTGGTTCTCACGTTCTACTTCCATCGAAAATTTCATTTAAGGGTGCAGTGTGTTCATCATAAACAGTAGTGCTTCGGCTTTCGTTATTTTTTCAACAATCGCAAAGATATCAGCTACATATCTTCTGTAGAGTGGTGTCGTATTCAATGTTGAAGCTACTTTTTCTCCAAGATGACCCATGAATATGTCTGCAAGGGTAGGACCAAGGGGACTACCCATTGCCACTCCATCAACTTGTCTATACAATTGGTCATTGAATAGAAATTAGACGTTCTTTGTGAAAAATTGCAGCAAGTTTCGTAATATTTGCGGGGATAGGCGAGTTTCTGAAGCACATGTACAAATGATGTCAATTGTTTCATCCACAGGCACGTTGGTAAATAATGACTCAACGTACAGGGATATCGTATATTTACCGGCAATATTGTGATGCCTAATTTTGTCGACAAAGTGAAAACTGTCTCTTAGTGTTTATGTAGATAATCTTTTGCGGATTGGTTCTACTTCCTTCACATTCCACTGCGCTAGTCTTTGAAATTGTAAATTGGCCATGGAAGGAATAGGTCGCAAGGGGATATCCTTTATATGAGTTTAAGGTAATCCATATAGTCGCGGAATATAGGAACTCCTGGGTTTTAAGGATAGGGCAGTTTTGGTATCCATCAAATTATCCGCCAGCAACTGCTTGATAATTTTACAGGCAGACTCCTCCGGTGCCTTATTTTCGTCTTTACCTTGTGATTCTACACGAAATTTACTAGAATCGTTTAGGATATTTTCCATTTTCTTCACAAAATACATGCGATTGAGGATAACAACACCATGCCCTTTGTCAGGTTTAGAAATTACTATTTCTTTTTGGTGTTTCAGAGCGAATAGCGCATGTAGATGCTCCTTAGTTATGAATGTGCGTTGCGATCTGGGAGCTCGGCGGTAGTGGTGGGCGATGTCCACAAATTTAGATTTCAGCCACATCAAGTCGTCCGTAGTTATGGGTTTTAAGTCAGAAAGTTGAGGGTACAGGTCCTCAAATTGTTGCTTTCACTTCAACTGGGTTAATTCTATCGGTCGGCACACGGAAATCAAGTCCTAATGGAAGGGCCTCTGTTTGTAGCTTGGTAAGGTTAATATCGGATAGATTCAAAATAAGCTCAATTGTGTTCAAGGGGAAAATATATTCAGTCGGTTTCTTCCAAAGTGACTTCAATAATTTAAGGCGGCAGGGTACTCTAGTCTTGTTATGCATGGTATATGCATGTTTCATGAATATACACAAATAGAAGAAACTTATCTTGTCCAGAATATGGTTCATCTGATGCAAGCGAGATTTGGTACAATCCAACAATTGAATCAAGTCTTCGATTTTTGATTGTGTCAGTCGGTCCAGGTTTTTGAACGTAGGGCACACTTTTCCGTGGCGAAGAATTTTGTAAAGTCGGTAGGGTATTCATTCCCGTTTAGACATTTCTGTAGAAATTCAATTGGCGTTTTTTGTTTTGCTATTCGACATCGTATGGTGCCATTAAATTCTGCTGCATATGCTATCTTCCAATTTGCACATGAGAAAAGATACTTCAAATTTCTGAAACAGCACCATCCTTTGTCAACTTCCGGGTCCACCGAAACGCCGAAGAACAGGGGGCTTTGACGCAGCTGTTATCGGTTAGCCAGAATCAGCTGCGAGTTCAAACCTCGGGGGACGGGGG
Source organism: Ligula intestinalis (assembly GCA_036362985.1). Classification (NCBI taxonomy): domain Eukaryota; kingdom Metazoa; phylum Platyhelminthes; class Cestoda; order Diphyllobothriidea; family Diphyllobothriidae; genus Ligula; species Ligula intestinalis. The sequence continues at coordinate 52,896,619 of JAYGXS010000002.1, forward strand.
TGCCAGTGAAAGAAAGCATTGTTACAGTTGTTTGTGATGAAATGACTTTGAGGCAGCGAGCCTTGGACAATGAAGGGGGGATAGGCACTGTGTGTGTCCGCCGCAGAGGTGAGCTCTGACTCAGATGGCTGGCGCTGCGGGAGCCTGCATCATGACGTGCCACTAAATTTCCAAAAATGGGACATTTTTGTCGGTGCACCTCTCTCCTTCCCCCCTCACAATTTATGCCTGCCTTGCCTTGGTTTGCGTTCAGTGTTGGCCAACATCCCCTAATGTGCAGCCCTTTCTCGGGACATCAATCAACACACTGGCAGGCATCTGTATAGCATGAACTAAATATGAGGACCACTTTGGGCTGTATTGCAGTGTGCCCTTGCCTCTTATTAGTATGCCATCATCATCATCATCATCATCATCATCATCATCATCATCATCATCATCATCATCATCATCATCATCATCATCACCATCATCATCATTTTTCGAAACCTTGATTGGGGTATCAACACGCTTCACTTTCGGGTTGTATTTTAAATTTAGAGAGCATATAATGCCTTGTTGTTTTTCGATTTCTTCCCTGCGTGACTACAAACACACTTGATATTATCTGAACAACACCATTTCAAGAGACACAGGGGTTCATTGTAACAAAGCCCCGTCTGTCGAATTGTGTTAGACCTCCACCTCTTTGCATCTATAAGGATGGTATAACTGGACATAATCCATAATCGCAAATGACTGCTATTTTTTGACATCGTGTCCTATAAAAAGTCGTCAAATATAGGCCAAATTGGACTGCTTTCAAAACAATGCCAGTGTTGTGACCTCGTGCCCTCATGACCCCACTGAACTTTAAATAAACAAGGAGGGATAAAACTCGGTTTATAATGGGCAAAGTAGGCCAATCAAAGTGTATATAAGAACATTTATATGCAAATAGAGGGAGAAAAAAATGACGGCTCAAACTTAAAAGCCCACACAGGGAAGATGATGGCATAGCATCTGGCGACAAACTAGTTCTCTTACTGTTACTTTGCAAGTGCTGCTTAGCAAAACTAAATACTGCCTCCGAGGCATTGCGTTGGCGTCTACATAAATAAATTCACAGGTGACTCATCCTGGTTTCTCTCATGCATCGTTTTTCGAGAACAAATCCGAGTCAAGATGGCTCGAGATAGGCATGAATGAAGTGACTGGTGAGGAACTGCACGTCTGTGCGTACGAACACGTGCCGATCCATTTTAGCGTAAAAACGGACAAACGAACTCTCATAAATTTCGCTTTGATAATCATTATAATCATTGATAACCCATTGGCCCTTTTTAGCCTTATGCTTTTGGTATTTTACCCTTCTTTCCTAATGAATTCATCTCTTACCTTATTTTACACCATTTTCTATGCTAATCAGTTGATCAAGTCAGTCCAAATTTTTTTAACTATCGCAGTACTTTTAAAATTTTGTCGTAATGAATTAAGTTCATACCAAATCGGATGAAGAATGGTGAAATCACTCAGCTGGTACTGGTAAAAAATTGTTGAAAATCATATCTAATCGAAACATACGACCATTCTTTCAACAGAACAGAGCTTAAATAAATTAGAAAAAGTTTATGTTAAATAACCTATCAACACTTATCTTGTTCGCAAGCCTCGCTCCAAACTCTACTAAATTTCAAGTTAAATCGACAGTGATTGGTCAAAACCCCGCATACAAGCCCCTAGTATTGCAAATATGATCTGCTTACCTTTCCAGTTTTTGCGCCCAAGACAAGGGAGACTTGATGGTGAACGAGGAATATGAATGCTTGCTATGCAGCCTACTTTCGAGTTGTTAGTAACTCTTAACTATGACAAATTCTTCAGCGGAGCTTACGCTAGAAAAATTTTAGTCTTCTGGCCTTTAAAACGTAGGGTCGAAAAGATCCTTAAAAGGATATAATTTAAGTGGATATGGGCACGCACGGAAGCTATTGAAGCACGAGCGATATGGGCAGTTTTGTTCACGAAAACTTTTACAGCGGGCCCTTTATTTTCAACATCCTGAAATGTTGCAGACTCATTGTCCACCGAGCAGCTTAAGCTACTTCCAATGCACACATCCACCAACCCCTGGACAAATAAAAGTTCAACGCGAATATAAATCATGTCTACAGTTGACTTAAAGAAATGCAACTATTCCTCTGAGACCGCGACTTCTACCTTTGTTCGTTAAGTGGTTTCACTTCCGATTAACATGCGAGCTTTACTTTGGCAAATACACTTTCGCTGTCTATACCACCCTGATGTTGCCCATACCCACTTTGCTCCAATGACAAGATGCATTAAGGTAGATCGATCGTGCGTAGTCAAAGGGACTTATAATATTAAGCGGCGCGCTTACTCGTACAAGTTATGGCTTGGCTTCTACTTTAGGTTTTCGGAGCTGTATTCAGAACGTTAATGGATCTGCGGTGACTTACTCCGCAAAGGAGATTATCGTGCGAAGGGTCACCTCTGCCAACATGTACACACGTTCAGGCCGCCTACACCACTCTGTCTAGCCAGCCAGGTGTCAAGGCCAACTCATACAAATGCCGCTCCACACGCTCTGCCGATTCCCGCGGTCACCTCACTTCAGACGCGCCCCTGTGGCGTGCGGCTGTTCGTTCGTCTGACAGTCAATTTTCAACTCTTTATTCTCTATTCCTTCTGTACAAAATAGAATGTTCCATCCACTCTGACCTCCCATGACTTCTCTTCTACTAAAGAATCGGGCCTGAAGATCGCAGTTGCTAAGGTTTAACTTACTTGACCCCCTGCGATCGATCCTACGTAGATGAGCGTGCCTAAAGGGGCTTAATGCATTCTGACGCTCTGGCATCGGCAACCATACATACAGAATGAATTCAAGTACGCCAGGTCTATTGCTGTGCGCATTGCTTCGGTGTACTATGAATATTGATCCACCTTAGGTGTCAGTCTGATCACCTTTTCACCTCTTATGCTTCAGCTAAACAAACCAACTAATACGGGAATTAGGCACAGCAGCTAACTGGGTGCCAAAATCTCCTTCTAGGTCTGGCCCTCCTACTGGGACTCGATTTCTGTCATCCGGAATGAAGTGAGGAGTGGTTGAGTTTAGGGGTTCACGTAAGAGATTTGGTTAGCTTTTGAGGTTTAATTTTGGCTCGCGATTATGTTTAATCTTAGTTATAGAGTTAGTTTTGTTGTGTTAGTTCTAGCCTGCAGTTGGCCCAATAAATGTTGTATGAGGAGTTTTTTCCTTGTCTGCTCTTCTTTCTTTGTTCTATCTTCTGGCTCGTGTCAATTGGCATTGCCAATAAATCGTGCTACAAAATTAATTCTCATACGCGTGATTATATTACTTGGACCAAGTGAGATGCTGCGTATGTTTACTTTGTAAGAAATAACCGGCGTCTGCTCGCTTTTCATCTGCAAGCATCTAAACGACCTCATTTGAAATGGTCTGCTGCACCCGTGAATTCCTTAGCTGATGTGCAGAAATACGGAGTTCAGAGTGTTTGCCTATATTTCCCCTAATAAACCTCACCTGATTTTACCTGAACTCATCTAGGACTGGGCTGGGCACGACTGGCTGATGACGGCAAATAAGCCAGAGATGACTTCTCTACTTCTAAGGTACCAGGCCTGAAGATCGCATTTGCTAGGAGCTAACTTACTTAACCCCCTGCGATAAGCCCAACCCCTGGCACCTGTGCCATACAGCGACAGAATATTGGTAAAATAAGTGTGAGATTTGAGCTAACCCCCGTGTTGCCAGTATCGTAAATAATTAAGTATTGTGATTATTCTTCATTGTCTTTTGTGTAGCCTTATCTGCCAATCAACCACTGCAAGCAAAAATCTCCAGATTTTTTGAAAATTTCCTACAGCAGGCTTAAGACCACTTTCGCATGAATAATTTAATTCAGGCGCTTTCGGTAGATGAATATATAATGCGTGCCTTTACCAGCTAGTTTCCAAACATCGGTGTTTTTCTGTAGCAGCCTCTTGAATTTGGCCACTTTTTGCTGTTTACATGTTGACCAGATAGTAGATTTATGTGGACGCTAAAAGAGCTACTGGTAGCAAACTATCAAAGAAGTGCTAAATTGGAAACCCCACAAAACAAGACCGGTCAGTCGCATTGCAGCAAAATCAAACTTTCCTTCTAGCTAAAAAAGTTAGGACTTAGCTTAGCTGAATGTCAGCATTCCTGCGGCATCTTGCCTGTGACCGACTGCCACAATGATTTCTTTGTGAAGGCGGAATGCTTTCAAGGTCGTATGCCTACGCGGTGGTTGTGCCAACGCGATGACCTTCAACGTAGACCGGGCAGACACGCACGCGAGCTCACGCACCTGCCAACTGGTCGCAGTTCCTCAAGGGCTATTTAGCTTCGCCACGGCAGGTGGCCTTATCCAAACGCGCTTGACAATCACTTATAAGCCACTGTCATCTCTCAGTGAGTTGAAACGAGGACAGGCCACAGCCAGTCCGTCCCATTGTCGGGCTTTGCCCTCGAGGTGAGACATACAACGGGCTGGAGGTCGCCAATACAAGCGAACATGCGGTCCCAGGAAGCAATTGAAAAGAAGAAGACTCGATCGCTGGGACAATTAGTTTATTCGCCTGACGTTTCGACATCCGTCACGGATTTATCATCAGAGACATGAGTAGCAGAAACAGCGACAGAGTATCAGATCAGCCAGCGGCAACTGCCATCCGAGGCAGCAACTCTGGGTTTTGTACAAAATAAACTCTCGGCCGGGTGGCTTACACTTTTACGCCCTTCTATGGCGTAACTCGTTGTGGATTCAACAGGGCCTAACTAGACAGTGACGTACCTGGAGTTCACCGTTACAATAAGAGGGTCCTCGAATTTTCTGCGCGTTCCTGTTGTTGACAATGGGGATAAATTGTTTTTTCTGATTCTGGACCGCACCCGAAGACCATCAGTACGTTTAACCTGCTAGAATATGTGGATTCTGGGGAGAAAAATCCTAACGTGCTGACACGCAAGATATTTAGACCCATAGGCAGAGCAAATCGGCCTAAGCGGCAGGTGTGTCCATTCTGTACAGATTTGTAGTCGTCAGCCAATGACATTTAAGCATAATCAACCATACAATTATTAATTTAGACAAATATCCTTCTGAAGGCATTGGCCATGAAAAATATTTTCAGAATACAACGAAACGCGATAGTTTTGAAGTCTTTTCTAAAATCGCACCGAACAAAGTTAGGAGGCAAGGTTTCTCTGAAATAATAATTAATCACAATACCTTTATTAACTTGCGTTTACTTCTAAAAGTTTGTAAAGAAAAGAAAGAAATATTTGGTCCCTCGGTCATGATTGTACTTTCGCCACCTGGTTTGTAGGGAAGAAGGGGTAAAAGGACACTTAAAGGACAACGAAAACTAGCGACGGCGCGACTAACACGTGCTCAACTGTTAAGGTGGAAAATATCTGACGGTCACTATTGACGGTGAACCCTCCATACTGCAGGCCGACGGGGCTTCGAACCTTACGATAATCAGCTCAGGAACGTGTTCGGTTCTTGGGTCGCTCGAACTGAAAAAAAAGTTCTACGAGCATGGGCATCAAAAAATACGCGACAGCAGTTTGAGGGTGCATTCCACGTAACTTTATTTTCTAGAACAAGCCGGACTATCTGACATTTACGTCTCGAAGTCCTAGACCAATCGGTACTGCAACAAAAGCATCTTAAATTTGGGTCTCTGAAATCGGCCGTTCCAATGTACATGCTGCGTTGCAAGCTCTACAGAAGAAGATCTAAGGAGGAAGTGTGCCGAACAGATGAAGGTATCGGCCGGAAGGCGTAGAAAAAGTGAGGTTGAGGCTGAAGTCGGGGCGGAAGTCAGTCTCCAAACAATGACTAGGCGTCCCGTTCGCAGGAATATCAGGAGGCGTTTGACCAGATAAGGACGAAGATAAGTGAGTCAATCATGCTGTCACATTTCCAAGCGGAAAAAGAAAAGATTGTTTTGATGGATGTAGTTGATCATGGGCTAGTTGATGTCCTCTTCAGAAGGGTCTGGAAACAAATATCCTGTCATTGATACATGCCACATGATCCCTCACAAAAATAGGGCGAAACCAAAGCCAGATTGAAAACGAAGCATTGGCGATTATTTTTGCAGTACAGCAATTCCATCAGTTCATGTACGGGAGACATCTAACCATCCACATGGATCAACAGCCAATGAAGTTTCTCCACCTGAACCCAATTTCATGACCAAGTCCAGATGGCCGACGGCGGTAGAGGGCGCACAGACCTGCCGTCAGAGCGTCTGAGCGCAATAGAGGCCACAAAACTCTTGATCCTCCGGTCGACTCCTCACTGCTACACTTAGCTGACTGCATGGTTCGACTTATTCAGTCAGTCGGAAGTCTTCCAGTGCTCGGCTTTTAGCGCACCGCGATAGCTTCAGGCACTCTAGGCGGATTATGTTGGGGAAAGTGCGCTGAAGTTTCAACCGCACTCTCTATTCCCACACGCAACAATTGTCAGAGCCGGCCAGTGGGCTGGTGCGGGGAATGGGCGCAGCTGCTGACATGCCTAGTGACCCCGTCTGCACGTACTACACACAAGACCTGCCCCTCCTTCTATTCACAAGCACAGGTATTTCACACGAATGGGGCTGGAATGGCTAATTTATGGCAGTGTGCCAGAGGCCACGTTGAGAAGGAACCATTGTAACTTGATCCTCACACACGACTAATCGGTAACTCCACATAAATAAAAGGTTGGCTGCGAAATTTGAGCACAAATTTCATTTGGCAATATTTTGAGCCACGGTGCTTAGCGCACGGTGATTTTATCAAGCTCAGATCACGCATTCTACAGAGTAGAACATTTATCGCACACTTGAAAGGTGAACTCCGTTTTGCTGACGGAGTAGACCCATGCAGCGATTGAATGTGCGAGTGCAATGCGGGTAGTATGGGCGAGCTGGGGATTTCGATGCTCCGGTCAAATTGCAAGCGATTCGCAAATGACGGATCAGACAGTTGAATGAAGTGGATGCTGGAGAGTTTGGGATCGGATCACAGTCGATCTAAATGGCTAGCGGTGTTTGCAAGGTCAGTAGTTGCTGGCTGCAAGTAAGGTAGGAATTCGAATTATCTCGGACTATATCTCCAGTAGATCTCTGAATACGGACTCCTGTAAGAATTCGAAAGCTCAGGGCAGTAAACCAATTGATCCGGTGCTCGACGAGTCTTTTTCCTTATCCATGCAGATACCTGGAACGCGAACCGTTTAATTCACTCTACAAAATATTTGCGCAACCTTGAGATAGTCGAACTACTGGGGCTAATGACTCGACTTGTATGGCCAAAGTACACGCAGAAGCACTGTACTCAAGGAATACGATAAATTTTGTTTGTTTGTTTATTGCTCTTTGGTATACGATCCTATGATCGAGGTGGCATGCGCATAGTGAGTATGCTGGCTTTTCGACGGCCTGAATATCAAGCTATTTTACCGTCCGGTGATTACTTTAGAGCATCCATTTATTTATAGCAGCGAGCTCTGGTTGTGGGTTAATAGAAAAGAGAAAACCCCTGCCACTGTGATCTCCAGGCTTGTTGTCGTGTGGGGAGAGGTTAAGTGAGGCACCAAGTGAAGGAATGGTTTATTCTGAACAGAAATTGTGCAGAATAAGTGGGAGGAAGTTGACTGTCGAACGAGTGCACATCCGGCTGCGAGGGGGCCGGGTCTGAAGTGTATGAGCTTGGATGCCATCCCTGCGTCCTGAGGGCGATCGCTGTGCAAGTCAGTCTTGAAGGTGGTTGACCCTACCAGGATAGTCAGTCACTAGTGCATGCGCACTTGATAATAGCCATGTGAAGCATGTATTCACGCGGAGTTTACGGCTATCCCAGAGGCAGGTCGGGAACTACAGTCATGTGACCTCCTGCTTGACGTGGCGCGGTAGGTGGGAGGTTCTACAAGGTCACAAAATTGCCTCAGGCAATCCTTTCCAAAAGTAATTGTATGTCCGCGAGATCGGGGCAATCGATTAAACTAATTAAGCTCTATCCTAAGGATGTCGCTGCTGCTTTAATAAAGTAAAGCCGCGTGGAATAAAATTCGGCCGCAGCTTCTTTTGTCAGCCACCGGGTCGTTGCTGCTAAAATTTAAAATAATTTAAGTGCTTAATACTTTCATTGGGACGCATGTTGTGAAGCTACCGGCGCTCAGCCTTTGTGTTCGCTTACCCAGCACGACCGGATGTCTCTCACTGTCTCTTTGCGGGTAGATCCTATGGCCGAGAAGACATCCGTCATTCCCTAATGCGTCCATTCGACTTCGCAGTTTTTTATTGCAACAGAGGTGCCATCTACGTCCTCTTAAATCAAGCGACCTCTGAAAAGTATCTGATTTTGCGATTATTCTGTCTTACTGCACTAACCAACCTAATACCGCTTCACGGACAAATTGTATGACCGTGAACACATCGTTTAGTCCCTGATGCAGACTCTCGATTTCGCAGTTTTTTTATTTTGGCAAAGGTGTCATCTATGAAGTCTCGCAACAACCGTTTCTAGGAAAGCATCGAATGCTAGGATTATCCTGTGCTGTGGCGCCAATCAATCGAGTGTGACTACTTACTATCAGGTGAGGTGCAGCAAAGAATTAAGGGACCACCGAGGATGGGAAGTTGGAGAACGGAGTTGATCTACAGGAGAAACGTCAGTCATTTTGACATCCTACGAGCAAAAGGAACGTAAATGCAGGAAAAGACATATCTCACAAGCTTGAGTCAGTTTCATATACAAAGATATAGAATGTAACGCCTACCAACCACCTAGGCAGTATCCTACAGCAAGAAAGACGTCAAAACACATTGCGTATGCCTGTCCGTATCCCAAGTGGCGAGTTGTTGTGACCAAATGGAGTCTCGGCACTGAATAAGGGTGGAGCGAATCGTTGCTCTTGTTTATGGATTGGGGGCCCGTGAACCATGACTCAAGTAGTTCTCGGGTCACCCGATTGTCACCTTTTGTCCCAGCGATCGAGTCGAATTCTTCTCAAACCTGACTATGTTATCAAACCGAAAACATCAATAGTGAAATGGAGGCCTAAAATGATCTCAACCAGGACCTGATGAAGAAAACAAGCTGCAGGAAATAGATTAATGAGGTCGCTTGTGTGAAGGTCATATGTTCATAAGACACCAAATTTATAACTCCTGAATGACCACCGTATCGCAATTGTGTATGATCGCCCAATAGTGCACAACGCGGATGCCCCGCGGGCGATTATACTACCACTCAGTGGATTACCAACTTGTAATACAGCTAAGTGGTTGCACGGGCATCTAAAAAAACTAACGCGTGAAGCTGAATACAGCTTTAAGCATTCTCATGCACTTCTCTACAAATTAGCTCACAATATTTTTGTTAAGTAAAAAAGTTACGAGGGAAAATTGGGTCGCGCACTGAAAGCTTGGGAGGATACTGAATGAGCTTTAATATCATCGCTAACCCCCCGCCCGACCAAAGGCGAACACGTATATAGGGAGGAGTGTGCCCAAGCCTTGGGCGAGGTAACTGAGAGGTATTTTCCAGCGGTATCACCAACACCAACTGGGAAAAGTTCAAAAAAGAACAAAAGTGGCGAGATTATGTAAATCACTCTACTTTAAAATTGTAAGTAAGCGATAATTCCCGTGGTTAGTTCAAAAGGCCAACTTTTCTTAGTTTGCCGATTATAGCAATTATGGAATGCGGTTGCCTTCGAAGAACCGCTCTGGAGTTCAATGCCATCAACAAATCCCAGCTAGGTCAATGGGTGGCGTGTAGAAAACCGGAAGAATTTAGGCAATTCAACCTACAGAAAAAATGTAAGTAGTTGGTTATTATAGATAGGAAAATATCCGACCTCTCTACATAACCTACCTGATTTTAGGCCTCTATTTCATTGAAAATTTTGTTCGCCTTTCTGATGAAGTCAATTTCGACCAGGATGAATGTGGCTCCACATCTTCCATAACGGGAACAACAACAATACTTTAATTTCAGTGGTTGTGTAAAGGCCATCTGCTATGATCGTAGGTGGAGCTGGCAAACTTACCGAATAAGGATTCGCTCACCTCGCCGCAATCTTGCATTTATTCACCCAAAAATATATTATTCTGCCGGATCTGTCGAAGTATGCTCAGGCACACCAAATTCCCCTTTTATATCAGTCACTTCCTGATACTTTCTGATACTATATTCGTACATTAGAAGTGTTGAAGAGGAATTTAATGGAGTTGATGCTTAACGACTGGTTTTGGGAAATACACATCCAGAATATTTGAATACCTATCAGGAGGTCCATATAAGTGAAGAAATTTTAATCGGCTTCTTTTTTGGCGCTTAATCAGCTGGTGGGTAGGATGTAATTGAGGCCCACATCATGGCCAATCCAAAACCAGCATGGAAACGTTTCAAGGTTTGACACTACGTTGCAAGTAGCATCAACCGGCAGGTTGACCTGGAAAACCATGACAAGAGCCTACGCTCACGGTTTTCTACATCCTGCCTTTATCTCATGTGATGGCCGCTATTCCATCCATCCGACGTCCAATTGACCTACCATCCCACCTCTCCAATACAGGAAGCTGTTATTGTTAGCCCTTCTCCTATGCTCACGAACCTAGCATGAATCACTCTCTCGTACGTCAGTGGTTCATCTGCTACGTCGCGCCAACCGGTCAAGTATGCAAATCTAAATTCCTCACTCATTTTAATTTCTTCTGACGACAGTAAGGACACTAAGTGAATTCATGAGGGATGATGAAATTGTGATTGTCCCAGCAAACTAAGGAAGGACTACCACCAGGAGTTAAGGCTACGAAGGTTGACCCTAACGGCTGCGATCTTAGGAGAGATAAGTATTGGAAAGGCCAGAGTGTTAAGAATAATATAATGTGTACAGAAGCGTTCTGAGGAGGTTGCCACTCGGTCTAGCATGGCGTTCGACTGTGAGAGCCGTGTGAGAGTGTGGGGTCTTTACAGGGGCCAACGACGCTGCCTGCGCGCGCACCCTGAGGAGCGGAATCCCAAATGTCTGTCAGCGCGGGAAATGTCATAACGATCCCAGAGCGAGCATTGTGTGAGTCAGCTTCAAGATGCTGATTGGCCCAACCAGTCTGCAGTGCATGTGTGCCCCCCGTTAGCGCAAGGGCAGAGGTTGCGCGTCGAATGCGGACATGGGCCATCGCGCTAGATCGAGGGCGACTGGGCGATCAAGATTACCACTGCTAGACCACGCCTGACGCGTCAAGAGTTAGGAGGGCTTCGGGCAGCAGCGACCGTAATCATGGGCAAGTCGGATTATGTAGTAAGAGCACATGACTTACTGAACAGTAGCTAGTGATTTAGAGTCATCGAATCTTACCCAAAGGTATGTGTGGGCAAATCCCCAAGGTCTTGGCTTGATTGAAAAAGCAGCAAACAGTATCGAAAAATGATTGGAAACAGCTGAAACCGCAGAATGCTGCCGTAGCATAGTTCGGTGCTCTACAAAAAAATCCACAAATATCCAAACCTACACCAACGACTAATTATGGCGCTGAATGGCACGCCTACCCACAGGCTGGCTGCATAGCTGACTTAACATTTTAAGAATAAGATTGAGAACTCAGAGCACATAGTCTTATTCTCAAAACGGCTCATATACCTGTATATATTGTGGACAAAGTTTTACACTTCTCGTGTTTTTTCTTGCTTCATAAGCTCTTTTTTAGCGTGAACTTCACTGATGTCATTCACTGCCCAATGTAAGTTTACACTTTGTACAAAAAATATATAAACATTAAGAAACTTGTTATTAAAAGACGAGCATACAGTTGAAAATTTTGAGTGAAAATTAATTAGGATCAACCGCATTCTCGCTGCTGAAAATGATTCAGCGTCTTCTTGTAGCTAATATACACACTGGTGATGAGTTGCACTGCACGCGTGGCATTCGACTTAGCAGAAACTCACACCGTGTTTCCAGTGCGGTTTCCTCTATATAGGTACTTATGCTACGGAATTTCAAAGAGATAGCTATGTCAACAGTAAATCAGGCTACTTATGCTCCTTTTATTAGATTATTAATTATGTGAAATATTAATAAAACCAATGTATGATTGCTGATTTGCTACATATGCGGGACTTTTGCTGGTCGGTCTTGCTGGTGAAACGAAATACAGGTGTTCTGCTTTGTTCCAGGCCACTCACCTGGAACCCTAACAAGTAACAACAGAGAATCAAAAACACAGCAATCAAAATAAATTTCCGACCGGGTCAGGGAGACACCGAACGTATATTCGTGACTCATTTGGCGTTAAAGGTCAACTTACAGATGAAGGAACACTGAATGGCAGAAGCGAAGAGATGAGTTTCAGGAAGCTGTCAGTAACAGTTTCATTTAGGGTCCACAACAGCTTATTCGGCGCATAACTGTCTACTTATTGTATAGCTGTAGGCATGCTTTGTTTGGAATCGGCAGTATTCCAAGTATGACGCAGTACTTTTAGTTTAGTTTATTTTAGTTACTTTAGTTATAGTGAGTTGTTGTTTCCCTTTTAGGCTTAGAAGCCATTGCAAGTTTTAAAAAATGGGAAGAAAACGAGTTTTAATTTACATAGACATGGAGTTTATATAGATTTCATGTAGACTTTTTATATAGATTTGTTGTTGTGTTTATATAGATGTCATATAGGTTTGATAAAGAATTGATATTAATTGTAGCCAATCGGGCTTTATTTGGCCTTCTTGCTTCCTATTGGTCATATTTCTCATTTTACTTACCGCACGCACACGTTTGCTTATTTAAGTAATTATTCGTAGTATTTTCTACTTTGATGCGCTTTACCGTTTTAATTACTTTACTTTCTTTTGATATGCCCACCCATTTAATGCCTATTACCACTGGTCTTGTATTACAGAAGGATGAGGCTTTCGTGTGCTATAGTGGAACCTAAATGTCACTTTTACCAAGCAGTCAACAGATAGATGATGCGGTTGCTAGAGCAAGGGAAAGTGCTTTAACATTTTTGCAAAGCATTGCCCTTGTCTGATTTTTATTCTGGCAATGGATCCCCGTATGAGTCTCAAATATCTGACAAAGAAAACGCTTGTTCAAACGACCACATCTCCTTCTCATCAAAATACCGGATACAACCAAATTATGCGTGCCCATATAGACCACTTGTTTATCCTGACTAATTAGTCAAACTTGTGTCTAAAGACGATGCAGAACAGTCAGCCACACGATAGTCATATTTGTAGAGTAGCCCATCCATGACAATTCGTTGCCGATATAGATCGAGGCTTGCAACAAAAAATGGCAATTTACGTGTCTAAGATAAACTTAAAGCATCCCGTAATACATTACCACATAAAAAGCACTTACGTCAGTCATGTACTGTAATTTGCATCTGTATAAGATGATTTCGAGGTAAAAATTTGGGGTTTGACCAGTTTTTTGAGGTTCCTGAGAATTGTTTACAAACTGTCTGTTGAAAATGAAAGCACTTACTTTTCCTTTTATATAAGAGCGTTTTTAACTATATTTATTTACTTAGAGGCCATGTTGTTAGACTGAAAATTCGTCAAAGAGTGGCCGAATATATGCTATGATTTCACGAATACGGTTCATCTTCTGTTCGGTCCGTTTCTAAATTTCACATGATCGGAAATTAAAAGGCATAAGAACTACATTTACACATCCTTAAATTTTAATGTAGATTTTTCGGTTTCAATATCCACGCTTAATATGATGTGTCTTGTTTACGGTTCCAAGATATTCTAAGGCAAGTATATTATTATCTTTTATAGCAAAAGACTCGAGAAAGTTGAAATAAATTCATAGTTGAATGCAACCTTTGTTTCTGAAAAACAATCCGAATCTTTATACTTGCATGCACCTGACCTTCACTGACTAAGGATCATATTTCCTTGTCCCAGAAGGGATTTTTAGAACATTTCCTAAATGTAGTAATCATATTTTGTAGCAGACGGCCCAAAATCAGGGAACTTTTTCCTTTGATACCAAAACGCAAAAAGGTACATTTAATTCTGCAATATTAAAAAGCATAGGAAATTTCTTGGATTTCTCGAAATTTACCAAATTCCTGCCTGCCTTCCTCTAATAATCCAGCTGACCTAATTGTGTAAAATTTGCGGCCTCGATGAGAGTCGGATGCAAACAGTAGGAAAGCTTTTGCGCAGCCAACGTTCTACCATTGAGCTACGAGGCTCACTTTGCGCCATGAACTTGATCACATTTCATATAAATTGAAAGGCAGGCATCCCAAGAATTTTAATTTCAAGGAAAGGCATCCTTTGGGAAAATGAGTAAATTTGTTCAGTAAGTTTTCGGCACTGGATCCCCAGGTCGTCGTCAGAGTTGAGAAAAATGTGCAAAGAGCTGTTAGCATTTCAAAATGCTTATACAATTATAAAGTCATCTGGTGTGGGCGTTAATGAGGACTTACAATTTGCGTCACATCTACTAACTCATAGTCAATTAGGGCATTGCATAGTTTAACCCCCTACTGAATACGCAAGACACGGCCGGAGAAACATTTGTAGTGCAGCTGACTGTGCACTAAATTATAGGAAAATCAGAGTTCATGCTTTGGGCTAAGGTAGGTTTTTGGAGGAGATCACAGTAAAGGTTTTTGTTACGGTAGGTGATAAAGGTGAGTTAATGAATTGAATTAGTTGGATTTACCTCAAGATCATGTGGATTACTAGGATGCACTTCCTATATCACTGTCTTCCGAAGGATGGTCATATTGACAATTCCAATCAAATACAGTGAGTGCGATACGTTGTAAGATACTTTACACCGATTACGTTATTCGTCATGTCCAAAATTTCCTTCAAATATACCATTTGAAGGAGATGCACTTTTTACCAACTGAGCACATGAATATATATATATATATATATATTCACTTAGAAATGTGCGAACACTGATCGAATAGGCTTCCCAACTAAACAAAGTTCATATGGTGGGCAGAGGTCCCCAACGGGTTACCACCTGCCAGGCCGATTCCGGCCAAGTCATAATAGCAGTAAGGGGGATATGACAAAATTTGGGGGTAACTTGATACAGAACTGTTTCGGATTTATTAGCTTTCAACAGCCAAGCATAACCCTGAACACCAGCTGGTCGGACAACACAAACAAACGCACTCACAGACGGCGCAGTTGGTCCACCACTGGTGTCTATCAGATCGGTCATAAGCAGTTCATCGAAGCGCAGTTCATCAGCGCCTCGCCACCTGCCATTTGCTGTCACTGCTGACGCACAGCCACTGTATTGCGGGCAGATTCTTGTAGTCATATCCTGTTTAGAGAAGTGATATACGTAATCCTTACCGAAGTGCCTCTGCAATAAAAGAAGTCATCTCAAATTTTATCCCAAAGTAAGCAGCTATTGAGACTTGACAGTTCCTGGGGCATGCAAGCTGGCTGTGTCATAATATTGTTGCTGCATCGTCTACAGCTTTCGTGGACCATATTAACATATCTACATGGACCACACATGTTCGCGGCACGTGGTAGTCTAGGTTATACCTCGATTTTCCACGTGCAAAATGCAGCATTGCGACAAGAATCCCCTCGTGACGAGGGGTACACTGGCCTTTTCTAAGGGCCATTAACACAACTCTCAGTTGGCTGGTTACTATGACACTCGAAGGCAGACCATTAGGCCAGAATTAATTAATACATTACACTTGAAAAATTCTTGCCCGTGCGCGGGTTGAAATTTTTAAGCAGTGGCGTGTCAAGAGAAGAATACTTGTTTTCAACGATCAAAAGATACTGTGTCAAGAACAACGCACTGGATTTACGTACAAAGCAGTATGCTAACAAAATTTGTTCACTGAACAAACCGTACCACAGTATTCCTCTCCTAAATCGCCAGCTGGGTCTAAATCCATCTGCTCGCACGGTTACTTTGTAACTATCAAAGCAGACTATCGTCAAAACTCTTCCTAAACGAAATCGGAAAAGCCAAACTCCTACAACGCTGGTGCTGGGAAACTCTCAGAAACTAGTACACACCAGCCTGAGTCGCTCCATTATATTATATTACATTTGTTTTGATACCAGTATTGATATTACCTACTGCATACTTAGAAACTAAACTAGCTCGGTTGCTACGCCTATTTTTTCAACCCTTAACTAAGTTTACAAGTTTAGACATTTACCTAGTAGACAGTCAAAGCTCTGCTGATTAAATTCTAAACACAATCGTCTTAAGTAAAAATATTCGAATCCTTAAGCATTCTTGTGTAAGCAAAGCGAAGCCTTAGGCTTTCTATCTCGTATATAAGACAAAAACTCCATATCTTAACCTTTTGTGTTGAAAATACAATTGTTGTACGCAGTAATGCAGACCAGAAGCCAAATGCAAAATTTGGCGCGAGGTGCGCTCGAACTCAAAACCTCCCCTTCACGAGGCCGCGTCTCTAACCATTACGCCACCGACGCACAGCGTGAAACCACATCTAAAAGTCTATACTAATTGGGTGCGACCAACGCAAGTAGTAGACTATTGCGACAGATATGATTTGCTAGCCTCAAAGTTTGATAAACTTGTCGACATAGTCAAAATATGCAGGAGTTTATGCTGCAGACTCTCGTTTCAAAGGAAAAACTCGAGGAAGAAATGAAAGGCATGAGAGATTTTATCCAGCAGACGCTCGTGTCAACAGAAAACCTGACAGATGCCGCGCTTACGTGTAGAACACCTCAGAAACCTACGAGTGTGCCTATACCTAAAGTACAGGCCCCCATAGTTGACCATACAGCCACAGTGGAGGCTAATTCGAACACCCCCGCTGTGGACAACAAAGGGACGGCTGGGCCAGCACCAAAACCTAAGGCTCTCATAAAAAATTGCAAGATTGTGCCAACACTTAGCGTGAAGGTGCCTAAAGCTGCCGTGCCTGACCTCGCGAGCACCCCTAGTGACAGCAGCAACGTCAATACTGGCGAAATATTGATTCCAGCCAGTCCGAGCTCGAGGTCCACTGCCAGTCCAAGCTCCCAGATCGCAGACACGGATTTTGAGGTCAACTAAGAGACCGTGTCCAACACCGAAATGACATGCAACAACGAAGAGCTTGGCTTCCCGAATACACATAGCAACAGAAATGAGGCCCATGCTGGGGAACCATCTACACCGGCCATCCCGAGCCTGAGTCTCACAGAGGCCAATATGACAAAAACTGTAGAAAAAGTCTTCCAACACCCACAGGGACGACAACATGGCGAGATCAGCCTGGCGAGATCAGCCTGGAAATGGCGAGATCAGCCTGGAAATGGCGAGATCAGCCTGGAAATGGCGAGATCAGCCTGGAAATCTCAAACGGGAAGATTATTCACAGGAATATGAGGTTCTTGAACCAACCGATAATGCTTTGAGCAATGGCCTGAGCGTGGCTTACACAGCCGCAGTCAAACGAAGTTCAAATTCCATCGAGACAAAATTCGCCAAAAATATGTCACTTAAATTCTTCTACAGCAACGCACAGAGTCTGTTGTCCAAGTTAGATGAACTGAAAGTGCAGATATATGACCTTTCTCCCGACATTATCTCGCTGACAGAAACCTGGCTGTTTGAAAACGTGGATGACCTCGAAGTGGCACTACCTGGCTTTAATATGTTCCGGAGAGATTGAAGAGGGCGCCAAGGAGGAGAAATTATAATTTACGTCAAACATGGACTGCTAGTCTCGGAAAAAAATACAGAACGGTTTCATTGCAGTACCGAGGCCATCTGGCTTACTATAAAGGTACCGGAATCACCCAGCCTGGAAGTTCTGACCATGTACCGTCCGCCTAGACATGATCACGAGGCTGACACTGGTCTACTAGAAGAGTTTGTGAGATGAGCTGCTCGGCCCGACGTCTTGATTATGGGAGACTTCAATGCCCCGCTTATCGATTGGGGTTCAACATACGCACAAGGTCCAGAGCAAGCATTCGACTGGCGTTTACTAGCTCTGACGCTTAATGCATCTCTCAGTCAACACGCAGAAAAATTTGGGAGTATGGATCTCTAGGTCTCTCAAGCCCTCGCTGCACTGCGCAAAAGTAGCCAAGTCTGCGATGTCCGTCCTGTATCTTGTCAAAAGGGCTTTCTGTGCCTTCGATAAAGACTGCTTTGCTAAGGTCTTTGGAACATTTGTGCGGCCGAAGTTGGAGTTCGCAACCCAAGCATGGAAACCCTGGACCGCGAAAGACCTAAATTCCCTCGAGAAGGTCCAAAGGCGCGCGACCAAACTGGTTACCAGTCAGAGCGTTTTACGCTACGAAAGACGTTTAGCTTATCTCGATCTATTTCCGTTAAGTTACAGACAACTACGTGGCGATCTGATACAAGCATTTCGTATAATGCGCGGGCAGGACTGTTGCCTTCTACTTTGCGACTTCTTCGAGTTAGCAGCAACGCCGAACTTAAGAGGGCATCTCTTCAAACTACGCATAACAGGGGCCAGACTAGACACACGCAAGCTCTTCTTTGGTAATAGAGTAGTTGAAGCTTGGAATGCTCTCCCCGAGGATATTTTTATGTCCGCATCTGTGGATGCATTCAAGAGAAATTTAGATTTGCATACCCAAAATGCCCACTGAAATTAGACTTGGCGAGACAGAAATTATATATAAACTGATTATCAGCAATATGTTAGTTTATAATAACAAGAATAGCAAGCATCGAGTTCACTAAACTTTGTGAACCGAGGCTACGCGGATTTGTAAAACTTTTTCCAATTCAGGCATGGAATGCTCTGCCCACGGACATTGTCATGTCGCCATCTGAACACACGTTTACGATTAAGTCAGACCCATCTGTAGACATGTTTAAGACATGATTAAGTTAACCAAATAGCCACTCAGCCCCTGAAAATAAACTGCCAGTTGCCGAAAGCAAATTGCGGAATAATCACATTATAAAAAACATACTACTCGCTACTTTACAGTTATATGTTTGTTTAGAAAACTACCGATTACATTACTTCTGTCAATTAGAAGGCAGACTCGTTAAACCAAAAAGGGTGCACGATGGGCGTATCGCCGACACTGGATGAGGCTCGCATGACCTCTGCAAACTTCTCTTTGTGGGACCCTTGGTATTATGGCAAAAACTGCGATGGACTCTCCCTGACATGCTTCAAACAGTCTTAGCACAGGCTATCCGCTTCGAATATACTCTGCACCCCCCCCTCCCCCGGACGACAGTATTTCTCCTTAAATCTGTCAAATGGCATTCAAACCCCTAGACTTGTGAACAATGCCTAAGGAGTTTTTTCACTGTCGGCCCTCCCTTACCCAAATTCAAATTACTGGCAACGCTACTGTTCTGAAATTTTCTGCAGATCAACTGCATTGAAAAAACTGTCCTGTACCAATAGGAAGTTCAGAGGTATTAACCTATAGTTCCCTCAATAAAACCTGACCTGACGTGATTATCCAGCCGCATAGATGTGTTGCTTTCACCAATGTTAATCAGGATCCACCAGGTAAGCCAGAAACTACCAAAAGTTCTTGCCTCAAACGAGCAAAAGCCTATCCTTCCTGCAGGTTCTCGCCATAACGTGCCTGAACCTTATGCTTATTAATCTTATCAAAGTAGTATATTGTTCGTATGGTCAACTGATACCGAGGCAGGTCTACATTTAGCATTTTTCAAACAAATATTCCTATTTCGTTATCAAGTTCAGAGGTGGACACTTCTGACGCAACCAGTACCCTCGCTTTTTACATCCGAGACATTCATCTTCAGGCAGGCTTCCAAGGATCAACCAAAATCCCACAACAGATATTTTGATTCCAACTCTGCAAAACCGAGAAAATTACTTCAGAAAAATTTTCTACTTCATTTCCTAATTTATTCATTATTTTAAAAAGTGGACTGACGTATTTAAAGTAAGGGATATCACCAACAGTATACGTCAAATTTAACAGAATTTTAATCAGCAGTTAGCTCAAGCTTTTACAATCAAACGTAGCGCATATAACAAAGCATCGACACTGAAGTAGTGCTGTTATTGTCGGGTTAAATTGTATATTTGTGGAAGTGTATCCCGGTCAACAAAGAACTCTGGGGTTTGGCGCACAAAAGGATTATGAAATTAGTACGTCGGCAAAGCGCCCACTTAAAAATTAGCTCGATTCTCGGGACCCCGGTTGGTGTGGATTATGCATTTGTCAGTTATGAGACCTGGCCCTCGAGATTAAATCCTGTAAAAACGCCTTCCCTAGAGAAAACCGTTAAATGTTTCGTAAATCTAGGGTAAGAGAAGATTTTAATAGCAGCCGCTATCCTCTGCCTTGTCTTCATCGACAATTGAATCATTTGCGTTTCTAAAGATTTTAGTGGGATAACCGGATTTCTTACAGGCTCAATAAAAAACCACTATATTTGGACGAAAATCTAAGTAAAACTAGCGGTCTGAAGTCATCATACAGGTCAAATCTGAAAAATCCTTAAACTAGAGTAGATTGCCTACTTGATTAAATGGAAGGATTTTTACAAGGTAATCCCCCTTTTTTCAAAAGAAGTTCACATTGCCTCCCCCCAAAATCCTACAGCAATTAATTAATGGTCATTCTTCAAAATATGGCAAATTTCGCTTTATCAAGTACTATTGCTACCTGCTATTTTAGCAGAACGGAAAATTCCGAAAAAAATTGAAACGGGACGTGCTATGTAAACTTACGTTTTAAAATGTAGAGGTAGCCTGTTCATGCAAATAAACGGGTGCATAAAGCAGCAAAAGCATTTCGTTAAAAATAATCGTTTTTAAAATTTCCGGGTACATGTGCTTCTATATTACGTACAATGTAATGTATGGTCGTAACCAAACAGCCCAAATTTTGATGATATATTCAAACATGGTTTCACGAGAACTGCTAGTTGTTTTTTTCGTTTATACAGTGCTTGAGGTAAGTTGGACTAAGGCAACCAGATTTTCGCTTGATTGCTACGATTCAGAGGTCACGGGAATAAGATATTTCGTGAGCTGACGTGCGGACATGCCGGTAAGTTATAAATAAATCAAAATGGAATTTTCAATTGCGATCTTAATTGTGACATTTTTGTGTACACAAAGAAAAATTTTCTCATTGTCACATGCTTTTCTAATCATTTAGGAATTTCAATTACGATGAGGCTCAGATTCTTTTTGAAAGAGTGATTATTACTTTACGATTTTCAATGGCTTCAGTCAATTGGCTATAAATAAGGAGGGAACGCAGAATCAAAGGAGAACCGAATCTCGTGATCTTCAAGGACCAGATAGTCGAAAGACATTCTGCCCCCTCATGGACCAAACCGATTCGCATGACCGCGCAGCTACTCCAGTAGCCTGCAATGGGGCTACAAATGGACCACGCAAGAATTCAAAATTGACATTTATGTATACTAATGCGCAAAGCTTACTTTCAAAAATGGATGAACTAAGGATCAACGTATCCGACCTCCTTCCCGATGTTATTTCGATAACAGAAACATGGTTGTCGGGCCAGATTGACAATCGCGAAATTGGAATCCCCGGCTTTCAACTGTTCCGGAAAGACAGAAACAACCGAAGAGGCGGAGGCGTAGCAACCTTCGTGAAGAATGGTTTGTATGTTTCTGAAAAAACGGCGAATCTGTCTTGCCAAGAAGCGGTATGGTTAACTGTAAGAGCAACGGGTTCCCAAAGCCTTGATATCTTAACTGTCTACCGACCACCAAGGAACAATCCTGCGGCCGATGCCCTATTGCTGGATGAGCTTAAAACCCTCGCTACGCGACCAAATACCCTTACTGTTGGAGACTTCAACGCTCCTACCATCAACTGGAGCTCCTCCTCAGCTGATTGCCCTGAATCGGCATTCGACCACCAGCTCCTGAATATAACCCAATCCCTACTTCTTACCCAGCACGTCACATTTCCCACAAGAATTCGTGAAGGCCAGCGGATGAACTGCCTCGACCTTGTGCTCACTAAGTCGCTCGACAATATCGACATTGTGGATTGCTTACCCCCACTAGGCCAAAGTGACCATGTAGTTCTCATGTGGGAATACAGTTTATTTTCTTCGCCTGCCTAACCACAAGACCTCCGTCCTAATATCTGGCGTGGTGATTTCGAGCAAATGAAACATGATCTCTGTTTCATAGACTGGGCATCCACACTCTCCGACAACGTTGAAGAAGCTTGGGAACAGTTCAAAGAGATAGTCCAAAATCTCATCTCTAGCCACTGCCCTATCACTCGCCGAAAACTTACGAACAGGCCTCGCTGGCTGAATCCATCCTTAAAAACCGAAGTTAACAAGAAGGGAAAACTCTTTAAAAAGTACCGAATTGATAGGTCACCTGAATCTCTTAATAGGTACAAAATGCAGAGGAACCGGGTCAAACGTCTTATTGTCAGAGCTCGACAGCAGTTCGAAGAGGATCTGTTAAACCGAGCCATGGTTAACCCCAAAGTCCTGTACAGTTATATAAGACAGAGCACGCGGAATAAGGATCCTATCCCCCTACTGCGAACTGCCGAAGGTGCCGAAGGTGCCGAAATCTCAGACGACAAGGATAAAGCTGACCATCTCTCTCAGTTCTTCCGGTCCGTCGAAGTGACTGAACCCGGTTTTCTATCCCACACTTATGAAGACAATTCGATCCCATCTATTGATACAGTCCTCTTCACCGAAGATGAAGTTAAGAATGAGCTTCGTAAATTGAAAGAATCGACCTCCCCAGGCCCCGATGCAATCCCGGCCAAGCTGTTGAAGGAGCTAGCTTCTGAAATGGCCAAGCCGTTAGCCCTAATCTTCCAGGCGTCATTTGTTATGGACTGCCTACCATCTGATTGGAAGACAGCGACGATCATCCCACTTTTCAAGAGTGGCAGCTGAGCGTTTGCAAATAATTACAGGCCGGTGAGCCTTACCTCGATTTGTTGCAAAATCATGGAAAAAATCCTTAAGAAGGCGTTGATGCAGTTCCTTG
Organism: Ligula intestinalis; assembly: GCA_036362985.1. NCBI lineage: Eukaryota > Metazoa > Platyhelminthes > Cestoda > Diphyllobothriidea > Diphyllobothriidae > Ligula > Ligula intestinalis. The sequence goes on from JAYGXS010000002.1 coordinate 52,919,649, forward strand.
AGCAAAATCATCTCTTTTCCGATGTCCAACATGGTTTTCGCAGTGGTAGGTCCTGTCTTACCAATCTGCTATTCTCACTTGATAGCTGGACCAAAGCACGTGACGAGGGCAAAACGGTGCATGCGATCTACATTGACTTCAAAAAGGCATTCGATACCATCCCTCATCAACGCCTGCTGCTTAAGCTGCGCAGCGCAGGTGTTCGCGGGAACCTCCTCCTATGGATCCAACACTTTTTGACAGGACGGTCACAAAGAGTCCAAGTCGGTCGCCAGCAGTCCTCAGGTTTACCTGTGGCGAGTGGCGTCCCACAGGGCTCAGTTTTAGGTCCCATATTGTTCCTCGTCTTCATCAATGACTGTGTCAGGGAGCTAAACTGTGAAGTCACCTTGTTCGCCGATGACATCAAATTATGGAAAGTTGTCCAAAGTACGGCAGACGAAAACCATCTACAAGCCAACTTGAACAGATTGGAGGACTGGTCAAAGCTTTGGCTTATGCCTTTCAATGTTAGTAAATGTAACTTTCTTCAAATCGGCAGTTTTAGAGCATCCTGCACGAAAGTCTATTCTTTAAATGGTACTCCGTTGCAACAAGTTGAGAGTCAGAAGGACTTGGGTGTGTGGATAACTTCTTCACTCAAACCAACGCTGAACTGTACGAAGGCGGCGAAGTCGGCCAGATCTATGTTACAACTGATTAGACGAGCCTTTATGGGGTTTGAAAAAGACAGCTTTTCCAAAATCTTTGGAAGCTTCATTCGGCTGCACCTGGAGTTCGTTATACAGGCATGGAGACCTTGGACTGTCAAAGACTGTACTGTCTTAGAGAAGGTCCAGAGGCGAGCGACAAAGATGGTCAACGGTCTAGGAACATTGCCCTATGAAAGCAGACTGTCAATCCTCGACCTATTTCCCCTTACCTACAGACAACTCTGGGGGGACCTCATATTAACGTTCCGTATTATGAATAAGCTGCATTGTTGTTTCGTTCCTGATGATTTCTTTGCCCAGGCTAACACGCCAACTTTGCGCGGGCATTCCTTTAAACTACGCCCGGACAAAGCAAGGATCGACGGAAGAAAATTTTTCTTTACCAACAGAATAGTTTCAGCGTGGAACGCTCTTCCAGAAGAGGTTGTCCTCTCAACTAGTGGCCATGCATTTAAGAGAAGACTGGACATGTATCAAGTGCAAACGCAATGAAGGTAAAAACTCCTTCATCAGATTCCAATGAATCACATTGTTTATCACATCCACTGCATCAAATTATACTACTCGCGATTTGCGAGTTATCATATATTTTTCTGTATTTTTCTGCTATATTTTTGTGAAGACTGTCTTCCCGGAACATGTAACTGTCGTAAAGTTTAAATTTTTCTTTGTATCAACTTATTTCATATCATCCTGTTACCAACAGGGAGTTCAAAGGCATTCGCCTATCTTTCCCTCAATAAACTGATACTGATACTGATACTGATATTCGATGTGATTAATAAATCCTTCACAATAAGGTATTGAATAAGCGCATTTACCTAAATTTCAATTGTTGAGCATTGCTTCTATTTCACCTGTTTCTCTGGGTCATACTTTTATAATCACCCCAACCTGTCAAGTAATTGCCGATAAAAATGAACGGCTGCAACATTCGTCACAAACCAATATTCCTGTGATCAATTAAAAAGCTTTCTATAACAGCTTACTCCTTGAAAGTAAACTTTAATGAGATATTTCGACGTCAATTTCCCGTGTGATTTGCCTTTTCGAAGATAAGTCAGGATAAAAGTGGCACATTGTGACCGGTTTTTTGACTTCCCTGAGTATTAGGAATAAATCTTCTGCTAAAACTGGAAAACGCTTTTCTGTGTTTACATCTTCATTTTAGGCCCCGTTCTCAGATAGCAAATGCACGTCAGAGTGGCAGAATATAAACTGCAATCTTTCGAAAGATGAGAATCTTCGACCCGTCCCTTTTCAAGTTTCCTTATTTTGTCATACCTTACTATGAAATCAAAGTGTTTCGACATCTTTTTATATGGTTTGACAGAGAAAGGTGACGACATGTCTCTGGTGCTCACATATATGCTTTTTTACCGTCCTTATATTGCTGTGGAAAAAGAAATAACAGCCTTATAAGTTAATTACTGAATTTTATGGCACAAAACAGGGCAGATTTGAGCAAACAGAATTTTATAAACTGAATCCGCTCTTCATTTCCTGAACACAATGCGTTATCTTTAACTTGCATTTACCTCAGTTGCACGAGCGCAAAACGAAATTTTCTGTTTTCTTAAAAGATGTACTTAAAACTTTTGTGGTTTTTATTAATATTCTCTTACAGTACAACAAAGAAATCAAGAATTTTTTGTCCACAGCGTTTAATAGCTAGGAAATTTCTTGGATACCAGCAAACTGCCGATTTTGCCTAATTCTGTGCCTATTAGCCTTCAATGTACTGATCTAAAATAAATTATTTTCAGTTAAACAGTAGGTTGCGCCTCAGGTCACTTCAATTAATAAAATAAACAAACCAAAATGTTTGTTGAACCATCCTTCTCAATTTCGATCTTCACATATTATCAGTTAGGCAATCTACTGTATACCGGATCCTCATAATTCATTTGAATAGAAGTGTTGGATCAAAAGCGTTGGCTGTTCGTTCGTTCTTTAGCCCAACTGTTGTAGAGGCCACCGACTTTTTCACAAGTGGTTCCATAAAATAAACCTATACCTATAAGAACTTAAAATTCAACATATTTCACATTAATCTTTATCTGGTATGAGGCCAACTCGTCCTCATTTCTTTATTATCAATTTAAAAAATCTAATCAGCCAGTATTTCAAAAGAGACGCTGCCCTCACGCCGTGCAAGGTCCACATGAATATTCTTTGCAATCAGGTGACATTTCACTCGAATGAGGGTATATCTAGCCATGCCAACGAATTGCACAAAAACCAGCGGTTGCTGATAACAAGCTTGGTTTCGATAGGGAAAGTACATGGACCGAAATGTGCCATTGTCCAACTTGCCGGGATTTCTGCCCGGTGGGATCGCCGATAACTTGTAGTCCATATCATAATAACGAATAGTTCCGAGGTTATTGGTATCATTCTCGTCGTAGCCCTCACATCTTACCACTACACCGTCTGCCCCGTCCACTGGGTCTGGCAACCAGCCATAAATTTTGTTCATTTTCAGGGCGAAGCAGGGTTGCAGGGCGTCATAACCAAAACCATTGGCTAGGTTGCAGGGTCCGCCAGCATTCAGATCGTAGACACAGGGACGCTCCGGATCCTGGGTCAGACCTCCCTCCTGCACACAGTCCTCCATCTCCGTGCAACCGCTGTTGTCCTGGTAGGACTGGAGGAAGGCAGCGACCTGATCTATCAGAGAATATATTGGCAGAGACATCGTCGTCCGAATGCGAATTAGACTGTTAAATAGGTCCGGTTGAGGCACGAAGCTGAGGCCTGGATTCATACGTAGGGCACTGTGGAGCCCTGTCAGCTTGGGATAGTCACGTGATACTTGAAAATACATTAGCCAATTCAGGTAGTTGAAGAAGAAGGCTGAAAGAAGGGCGTAGAAGATGATGAAGTAGAGAAGGCGCTGGCATTGGAGTCGTAGTGCGGGCCCATTGAACACACGGAAGGCAGGTAAGTTAGGATCGGGTCCGTTTTTCAGCAAAATTGGTAGGGCGTTGAGCTGAACATATTGTGCGTATTTTTTAACACTCATAATTTGTCCCAACGAGTCGAATTCAGCAAAAGGTTAATATGTGAACTGGGTTTGGCTGTTGGTCGAAGAAACCATACGCACTGGTAGACTAGACTTACAGTGAGCACAAATTCCTCGCAAAAGAAGCTTTCAGCGATTTAGCGACGATTGGGTTTTTTCTGGGTTCTCTGGCGGAGAGAAAATGGTCCAATCGCATGAGGTGGGAGACAGCAGATCAAACAGAAACCTGACCACTCTCTTGTTCGCATGCTTTAATTTTCTCGGTTTCTTCTTTTGCCAACTATGATTGCTCACCTTAGCAGACATATTGGCGGTCATCATCATCAGTGTACTAAAGAATGTCTGCAACGGCTGACGTGCACTAGGGTTCATAAGTTGATCAGGTTTTGTGCAAGAAATGCACGATGGTAAGTTCAGTTTAAACGTCTTGTGAAATGGTGTGTACCACACTGTATGCGATGTTTACCGTTCATGGCATTCATAAAAGCTGGAACAAGTAGGATCTCGAAAAAAACTTCGCCAGTTCCTTCAAATATTACTATAACGTATTAACAGATATATATATATATATGTTTAGGTCAAAGGGAGAATGTATTCCGGGGGGTGTAATGCAAGAAGGAAAACATTCTGTGGATTAATCAAGGTGTACTTGTGAATTTTCGAGCTGTTGAGAGTAACCCGACCTTAGGCAAAATAAAACGAGGATCGATATTAAAAATTTTATACTGGTGACACTAGCTACCCAGTCGCATAAACTGTCTAACGCAACTTTCTTTCGCACAGCTTTCATTTTGTCTGAGGACGGGCTGTTTTCAGCAACTCTAAAATTATTAGGAACAGCTTGATTCTTCAGAAGAACAATCTATAGTTATTTCTGTTTTAATATGGAAGTAGCTGGCAGAGTCTTTTAGATCTTGCCCATCGAAATTTCTCTCTGTATTGACCGCTGATTTACTGTCCTGGAGGTATAGAACCCTAGTTTTTTATCCATCACTATCCCATATGTGCCTCTGTTTGCTAAAAAACTAGTTCCAACAAGAAATATCCTCGTTTTTGAAAATATTCTCAAAATATAGAAGACGAGTTTTTCTAAAATGGAGGTGGTGCCCTGTGCCAGCCAGTTCTTGCTCATCGACGTTTTTCGGTCCAAACGTTGAATTCAGGCTTTGACGCAGTTTTTGTTTCATGAAATGGTATCTGTTGTGCTAATTCTTGAAAAACGTGCGCACACGGTGCAACGCCGCAGTGAGCACAGCCTCATCATATGTCACTTCATTTAAAAATGACTCTGTATGTGCTTGCTCTGAGCCACGAGCGACTGACGACATTTTGAGAAGTTCCAGTGTACTTAAACGCTGAATGCGTCCTCGAAATATGATAGTACCATCGTGCATAACTTTCCGAAAGGGCCCTTGCGAAAATTGGACCTAACGAATGAAGAAGGCAGATTAAGAGGCCGAGGATCATGGAGAAAAAAATGCTTGTGTTGGACACGGAAATCGTAACCTTGGCGGTCTTGCTAGGCACTTCTGAAAGACTAAGTTTAGGCAGACACTATTGCCGGCAAGGGCAAAGGGACTGGAATGGCCATTTCTGACTGACTAGCTCGAGGCTCAATGGTTAGGGCGTTTGCCTCCGATCAAAAAGGCCGCGTGTTCGAGACTCGGGTTGGACGCCACCTGAGTCTGGGTATGACTGGCTGACGATGCCTGTTAAGCCAGAAATGACCATCTTATTCTCCTTGTTCTTTTCTTTACTATGTACCTATACCATCATTTGCTACGGCTGTCAGGGCCTCGTCGAGACCTTAGGCAGAGCGGGACAGATGAGTTCCGTTGGGTGATTGTTAATCAATGAGTGGAGTAAATAACACTGTGTCAAAACCTATCACCTATCCAAAGTAAAATCCTAATTCTAACACAAAGCCTTACGTTACGTGCTTTCCTGAACCTAATTCTGCCCCCAAACGTAATTATTGTCCTAACCCTATGCTGAAGCTAACCTCGATCTCCCGAAGAATTAGCGCGATGCACCCTGAATATGGAAGATTATGGATAAGTGAAGTAAGCTGCATTCCGAAATGATATGATGCAACGAAAGATCTTCGGAAGATCGAGTTGTACTGGTGAATTTTCGAACAGGCATACTTGCTTGTCGTCAGACTAAATGAAAAGTGAGGGCTGGGAATCTCGCCCTATAGGTTTTGGGGACAGAGATTACAACGAACGGGATGGGATTGGGCGGGAGGGTTATGGTGACGTGACTCCTGTGCTGGTGGGGGAAGGGAGTTGTTAACGTTTGGATTGTAGGTCACTTGTTCTACACTCCTAACGTTAACAACTTCCTCCCCCCATCAGCGTAACCTATCACCGCAGGAGTCACGTCACCGTAACCCTCCCGCCCAATCCCATCTCTTTCGTTGTAACCTCTGTCCCCAAAAACTGCAGTGCGACATTCATAGCCCTCATTTTTCATTGAGTCTGACGAGACACAAGTAATGTCTGTTCGAAAATTCACCAGTACAACTCAATTTTCTGAAGATATTTTATTTCGTAGTGGATTATTTCTACTTCTGCGCTGGACTGCGATTGGTGGTTATGGTTGGTCTGTCCCCCTTTCCCGATAAGCCACGAAGCTAATCTCCCTGATGAATTCACCTTTGCAGCCTTTTTATTTGAATATCCAGCTGACAAGTGAAATAAACAGAATGTGGTATTAGTCTTTATTCAGTCCATGCATACAATAAGACGAAGTTTCTGCGACCGCATTGCGCCACTGTAAATAGTTTGTGTTATTAACAGTGTTCAACAACAGAAACGTCTCCTCACCTTTGCGTAGACCTGGGGCTAGCAGGAATGGGATAGCCAAGGCAAATATATTAAAAATTAATGTCCTTTTCTACTGTAAACTGGCAGGCAACAGAAGTGAAGAACACTCCTTCTAGCCAAAGGCCCACTTTTAAGTGCTTTTAGCGAGAAACAAGTTGTAACTGGTGTGGCTGCGATAGTCTGATATATGTTTTATAGGTGTGTCCTGATCTGAAACTGTGCCCAGGCATTCCTTAAGAACATGCATTTTCTTGTTGGCACTAGTAGAGTGCTGCACTTGTGCAGCGCCGGAATTTCGTGTCAAAATGCCGACAGTGTGTAGCCACAAACGACAGCCAGCTTTGCAGTCTTGGCTAATACACTACTCTGACGCATGCGGCTTTCAATGGCGAAGGTAAACGTTTGCCACACCTACTTGTAATGTATGGCTGATGACCCAAGTTGACAAACGGCAGTGTGCCGTGTGTCTCCAAGTCGGCCCTGGTTGTTGAGTGATGCATTAACTTCTACAGCCATGCGCTGTCTCATGAAATATTCAGTAAAATGCTCAAGTGTGTTTTCAATTAGAAAATATTAATCAAGTAGAGTCCTCATGTTAACTATCGAACGACATAATCCCAAGATATTTAAATCACGCCTGGATTTTGCCTTTTGAACCAATTTATTTTGATCGAACTTAAAAATTTGAACCCTGCATATAAAGTGAATGCCTAACTACTGTTTTATTACATTGCCTCTGAGTGCCCTTATAAAGTGGAAGACAACTTCCAGAAGAGGCATAACAAAATATTAATTTTTGTACTCATGGGATTATTACTTACATCTTTTTCAAATACTATGCTTTTGATTCAAAAGACTTTAAAAATGCCCAGATAATTTGAACTAAATTCGCTTATTTACTTGCATTCAGCGTTTTCAAACTATAAGCTGTAAATTCAGTTTATATACGTATAACGGGCACGTTAAATACAAGCAGTATGGATAGATGGAAACATACTACGCGTTCTATACGGACATTCGGAATGGCTGATATCCCTGTTCTCATCATCTGCAAATAAATTTGACGATCAATAAAGAATTAGAATTGATTAATCTCCCGCAACTTGATTCTCGCAAACTGTAACACTCCATTCTCCTTCGAACTCTAAACGGACTGTGATCAATTGCGGTTAGTTTCGCCTAGATCGCCACCTTGCTGGTTGCTTCTGCTGTCATCCGAAAACATTATGATTCTACTTATATAAAACAACGTCATTTGGTTGAGCTTTTTTACCTTATAAACCCCCTCCTGTAGGGCTGTACTTTTCAACCGATATAGTTAACTTTTCATTATCGACAGTTCTTTCTCCTTCAAAACTAACCAAATAACGTTCGTCTTATCTTTTTCAATCAAATTTGAGAGATTTTTTCAAGGCTCGCTAAAGAAAATCAGCCTTTAGGCCGAGTCTTGGGTCATGCATCACCTGGGGTTGTGTATGACTGGCTGAGGATGGCTAATGAGCCAGAAATGGGCACTGCGGTCTGCGTTGTGCTTGTCGGCATTGCTATTAATGCTAATCTCAGACTACCCAGCTGATCCATAAAAACTGAGCACTACACGAGTTACCCAAAGACTGTGAATCGTTACAATATAAAGGAACGAAGTATCGCTTTGGTAGCATTGTAAACTTAACACACAACCTGTTCCTATTCTTGAAAACTCTGGGCAAAGACCAAAATAAATTCATCCTAAAATTGTGAAAGTGAGGTATTTGGATACAAACGAAAGCTTAAAGCGAAAGCTTACTTAAAAAGAGTAAATTGTTATTGACAGTACTGTAGCATAAATTAACAAAGTCAGGAATCGGGCACAGTCAAGTTAAGAGTAGTTCTGGTTGCTCATCGGTTAACCAAGGAAACTCAATGTACCGTAAAACTTATAAAAGCACATTATTTTATGGTTAGCACATTTACCATTTCTTCAAAACGTTGAGTTTACATTTTGACAGCCCTAACGATCTCCCAAATCCTCAGTATCTACGCTACTGGAAAGCAGAAATGCTAAAACATTATAGAATTCATGGGCAGTTAGTGGAAAGGTAAAAGACGCTATACAACCTAGGAAACCTAACAAAAATAGGGTTGCGAGAAATTTTTGTCTTGCAATCCTTATTATTGTTAGGTTTCCTAGGTTGTATAGCGTCTGTTTGTTTTTTTTTGAAGTAAGGTCTTAGCCTGAAGTGCGTGGGTGGCGTGGATACCGTGTAATTAACTCCTCCGCTTGTGACAAGTGGGTTCATTGCAATTCACGCATTTCCATAAAGTTGAATTCATTTACACCTAGAATTATGGACCAACTTGCACTGAAGGGATGCATAGAAAGCAGACCTACAGGAAAACTCATATAATGGCCAACCGGATTCTTCAGATATGAGGTATGTCGTTCGGAATCGTCTTACACAGAGGGTGAAAACGAATGCTTATAAGGCACGGCCTTCCATCTTTATTACTTGAACAAACATTTTATTGTTCAGAAGCAGGTTTAACCGTAATTTCCGTTCTATTGAGTTTTCAATCCAGTGATTTTACTATTCTCAAAAATAACTTGCCCGGTACTTGTTCGCGAAAATATCTTCACGCTTCCTTCTCTTTACCGTTATCAGAAGATCCGACAGTGGACTCGAGGAAGATGCTAACGCTTATCACCACCTTAGAACCCATATATCGTGAGCTAGAACTACTGTTTATAGTTGACAGAAAACGCTGAGGCAATAAAGAAATTTGAGGATGAGAGCACGCTCATTCGGATCTAAATGAACCTTTCAGACAAAGCGACGTCAAATACCCTGAACCAAAGATGACCGCTGTCAATCAAGACGAGACCAGGGGTCGCGTGAAGGTCTTTTCCACTGTTAAGGTGACAAGGGTGCATGTAACTGGCTGACCTTTAGGATCTTGAAGGGAAAAAGGTTGGGCAAGGACGAAAGTCTGGGGAATGTGAAGAAGCCATGAACTGTTGGACTGACTTCCTGGCCAATAGATGAGAACGACTTTGGAACTCTTATTCTTGATAGTATGTTGCTGGGGTGCTATGCCGTCACTGGGATAGCGTGCGTAACATACTAAAAACAAGTAATATTTTAGGAGTTTCTTTGAAAAATCGAAAAATACAAAACAAACACACAGAATAACACAAACCGCAGACAGCAGACCGCAGAAGGACAGGCAGGAACGTAAATATCCCAAATAATGCTGATATGTGTCAGTCTGTGTAAAAACAGAATTCAGTATGTGTTAACTAGGAAGGATTAAGAACCGGATACTACCCACGAATATGCAAGTCAGGCATAAATGGGAACATCTCTCTGAGTGGTCAGTATTTACAGATGGGGTTATGCCTCCCTGATTGTAGGCCTTACATTCAAAACCTCCCTGATCGACTTTTGGCCATTTCCTAGGTGATAGTTTTTTGGCGAAGCATGTCGGAGCATGAAGTAAAACTCAATCAAGGGTAAAACGCTATGCATGAATGGCAAATAAACAATCATCAGTGCCATGCAGTTTGTACCATTTCACGGCCATTTGTAAATAGCGCTTTAGTGCGTCTGCTGGCTCCGGAAAGAAACAGTGTTTGCAAATGCAGAAGCAGCTCAGTTTAAAAAGCCTCTTTTAATTCTGATAATAAAGGCCTAATCACTCATAGCTGGTTAAATCAATCAATAAATAAATGAAGGAATACATGTACAAGAATGTGCGACACGCTGTTAATGCAGCCCCTGAGCGCAGCATGGATATTTAGAGGAAGAGCAATGGTATATCTCGGGTTAGTCCAAGTGTAGGGCTAGGCTCCAGGAGAGCCCGACTGTAAGCAATGAGATGGACTGATTTTAAAGACAATTTCCGGGTTTTTAGAATAAATTTAGCAAGTGTTACCCGATATACCATACTGGTACCTGAGGAACTAGCTATAAGCCCAGACAACTATTTAATCGATATTCTGCCCAGGTGCGGGAGTTTGAAGTAATAAATGATTTATTAGTATTCTTGTGTTGCGTCTGGTAGCAACTTCAGTTAAAAATTGCTAATTTTCAATATCCTCTAAAATTCCTTACCAGACTGGAGCAAATTAGTCTATGCAAATAGAGTGGCTTACCCCTAATCAGATGTTTTTCCTGGGGAAGCTATAACTGAATAGTGCGTTTTAAACCAGCTAGTCAGCCTATTAGTTGATAAGAGAGAACAGTTAAAAGATGCTGTAGGAGTGCAGAAAAGTATAAACGGCCACATCGAAGGAGAAATGACAAAATAAAACAGGTTGAACGGCGGCTACTTTAGTAAAGTTTTAACTTTACGCAATGACTGAGTATTGAAAAAGCATCAAAACAGTAAGTAAATAACGCTAGAATTTTTGCCAAGTGCAGTTTTCATGAGAAAATATGAGCAAAACATGCTTTTAGACACTTGGAAAGGTGAACAAACGCAAAACAGTATCAATAACCCTGGACTTGAACGATTTATAATTGATTAGCTAAAAAAGCACTCCGCAGGAACACATTCAAATGTGCAGTCCTTCACTTGGATCTGCATAAGAATGTTCGCTTTCAACAGCAACAGACGTTTGATTCCTTGGCAAAATAGAGCGATCAAAGCTGGATAAAAGATACTTTCACAACGATGCGTTAAGGCTGGACAAAAGTAGGAAGGACAATAAGATTGAAATGCTGCAGTAGAAGCAAGCAGCAAGCAATGTGCACATTTTTTAACGTTTGGATTTTTTAATAAAATGAACCTCGTAGGAGCTATATGATACGCAAAGCTTCCGGTGCAGAAAGCAGCAAAAGAGGCAGAAACTTGAGTTTCACTGATACTCTGTCACTGCATGACACAGCTTCGAGTTGTTCGACTTACCGATGGGTGTTTTAGTGTCCACATGTGCTTCCTGGTAGATCCTCTAGTTAATAAATTTTTAGTTTTAATTCTCTCAGAAATGCATTCCTAACTTGGAGCTAATCCATCAGTTTACATAGAAGTCTTTACTCAAAGTAAGCGACTAATTTCTAGGAAAATCAAAAATCAACAATAAGTTTCAGGTTAGCTAGTCAGCCTCCTGATTTGTCTGGGGAATGGACCAAAAGGGTGCCTTAAGGCTGCAGAAAAGGAATGAAGGTAGCGTCGAATGGGAACTAGTAAAAGCAGGACCAGTTACACGATTGATTTTAAGTATGTTTTTGTGATGGAAGTTTAATTTAGGTCCCCAAACAACATGACAAAACCCCTTCCTTGTGTAATACGGGACATTTGGTACTAAAGCTCATACAGTTCGGACAGTACAGGGGAAGAAATATGCAAATAAAAAGTATAAAAACTAGGGATGATTAGTTTAATAATCTAATGTTTGTCAACAGAAAGGCGCGCCGTAAATAAAATGTGCAGATACGCAAATCTCAAGAACTGCTCAAATTTGGTGAACGATTCAAATAACTACGAATTTCCTAGATAAAAGTATAGTGAAGTTAAAAAATATAAAAACCGCACGTTACTGAACAAATCTAAAACTAAACTAAAAACTAAATTAAAATATAAATAAGCTAAATAAACGTAAATAACTAAACTGAGCTCAAGAAGACTAGTAAAGATTTTAACACGATAAGAAACTGCGCGTGAGAAAAACGTCTAAAACTAAACTGTAATGTAAAATTACATCCAATTAAACTAACTAAACAAAGGTAACTTAAAAGTTAAAAGTAAATTAAACTAAGCCAGCTAAACTTTAAAAAATCTGAGGCTAACATAAAACTAATATAACAATAATCAACTAAAAATTAAACTAAAACTACATCGAAATATGCAGTAGTCGCTAAAGACCGTGCAACTTTCATGATAAAATTTTACTTTGTACTATAGCATATATTTGGTGATACTTTTTTGATTCACTGAGTTGATTTAATTCTGAGAAGGCCTTTTAATTAGGAAAATCACCATTTTAGTTAGGTTTCTTAGGATAAATGGCCATTAATATCGAAGGAATTTTCTATGTTATTGCGAGAGACAGAACCAAACCACTTATTAATGTTGATTATACTATGCAGGAACTCCAAATTAAGTACAATAAGTATAGAAGGTATCCCCTCCAGAACTGGAAAATTTTGTCCAAAAGTGTTCAGATTAAAGTGAAGCCAAGTTAGAAGAATTGCATTTATTCGAAGAAACATTTGAGATTTATATTCTAAAAATTATGTTTGATATACCTGTGAAGTTTTGTCGCACAAAATGCAGTAACAAAATGTTCATCCCATTTGTTTTAAATCCCACCACTCAGTTTGCCTTTTAAATAAAGTGTCCGCATATTTTATCGCGAAGGTAATGTAAAGAAGGCCTTATTGAATGCAAGTGATGTAGAAATATAATTTTTATAAAATATACGTTCCGCTTATGCATCATTAAGAAACAGAACAGACAGAAGCATAATCGGTATTCCGAAAATGGCCAGATATATGGCTTGTTTTTTGCGATCGCAAGCTTATAACGGATCGTGGAATTAATCCACTTATGCGAAAATAATCCATCATAAAGAGAAAATTTAGTTCTTTCATCTCCAGTCAGATTGAATCGTTTATCTTCAGGTAAATTAAAGAAATTGTGAAAAGTCTCCAATTTCATTGTGACACTTCCTTGGAAAACGGTAATATACACAGGCATTTGTCAGCCAAATATCTAACCAAAGCACTTTCTTTTAAAAATATCACATATGAGAGATTTTTTTATAAATCTTAGGAATAACAATATTGGACTTATCTTTCGGACGTTCTGTATACTGTGGTTTGCTGTTTTGAGGCATTTGTAAACATGATCTACATGGCTATGGTCATGAGAACTTATATTCAATAACAATTTATTTCGGTTAGTGCTCTTTATATATATCTTATTTAAAAGGCTTTGATGTAAATGTCGAACAGAAGCGCACTTTATCAGTTTATCAATAAAGACACTGAAAACGAAGAAAATGATGCCGGACTCTATCCGACGATACTCAATAAATACCTATTTAGTAATGGTTATCGCTTCCAATAATGACTTTATAAAAGTTCCTTTTATATAAAGAAATTGGTTACGTAAACTTTTGAATATTTCGATGTAGTGTTCTAAATTATAGCTATTTTTACGTCTCCGAAGCATAGGTGATCATCGGGAAAACTATTTTTTGAACAAACACTTTGTACTTCTTATACTTATTTGAAGTGTTAAATATGCTCAATGTTGTTTATTATTATTTCTAAGTTTTTCTTGATACATTCACACTGGTATTCGAGTAATGATCAAACTTTTACAAAGTAATGAAAGTTGCATGTTTATTTAGCGAATACTATAAAATGGACTATAAGTACATTGGTTGTATTCTTCTTGCTATTTATTTGTGTACGCAATCCTGAACTCTGATCTGTGTACTTAGGGTCATCTAAGATGTCAACAGTCTCTAAAGTTTTAACAGAAGAGAATGGTCAAGTTTATATCAATAATAATTACTAAAATTGCTTTAAAAGGCCTACGAGACAAGCATTACAAGTCTAGCGTTTCGAAGGCTTAAGTATTGAAATAGTCATTTAAAATAAGGTGGTTATCCCTGAATAAAAACTGCTTTTTCGACAAGCAATCAATTGAAAGAGCTCAATCTTCCGCTCTCGAAAATATAGATCAGAAAAAAATGACACCGTTAGAACACTTAAACGTGAATGTAATGCATATAATAATTTCTTAATCCGTTATGGTGAAAGTCAAAGTCAAAAAATATAAGAAGGCTACCTAATGGATGCGCTTGGAGACTAGCAGCACTTTTTTCATCAGAAAAAGCTATCTGGAGAGTCTGTAAAAGAACGGTAATGATAACTTGAACGAAATGCAACGATGCTGGGTTCCTACATGTAGGATCTTTCGATTCAGTGGGAAACTCTATCCTGTGCGCCAGAAGTCAGTGCAGAAGAGCTGGGTAGCAGGTTGGAATTTAGTATTCCTATAAAAAATACGATAACAGGGGAACTAATTTCATCCACACAGTTCTGCGCTGCACATATTCTTCCGGTTTACATAAAATATGGATAATAAATGGGTAAGGAACTGTCATGGGATCGCCAGAGTGCGCGCGAAGCGCGCTCCACTCCAAGTTGGGCACCCGATTTTAGGAGGTAGAATGGGTAGAACATATTGGGGAACAAATCAGTTCGCTATTATGCAAATAAAGATTTTTACGTGTGTAAGTTTGAGTGTTCGCTGAATGAGGCGAGGTCATTCAGGTACATTTTAGTACCATCACTTACCCCTGCTGGACGAACGGCCAAAGCCTATAGGTTGAGAGGTGTTCGCTGATCTTGAGTGTGGCCACTGAAGTACATTTTTAATAGTATACCCAACCCCAACTGGATTAATGGCAGGTGAGCGAAAATTGGAAGATTGTGGAAATGCATCCCTACTTAAAACTTGTAAGTAAGCGACTATTTTACTTGTTCTCCTTCCAAGCGCCCCTCTATAGTTGCCTGCCTAACAAATGTAAGACGACACACTGCTCTCAGACGAGGACACCATGTTTAATCGGAAAATGGCGGCCAAATCAGGAACTATCCTTCCAAAGCTGAGTAGCAAAGAGATGAACAACAGTACTCACAGCCCAAACATGAAGTCGCAGCAGTCAAAGGAGTGCATGTTTAAACTTTCAGGTAATACCGATGTAGCAGGTATGGTCGAACCATTTGCATGTATATCCAGTGTTAGCGCAGATCCAGCTAATTGTTATTCTTTAACTCGTCTATTGAAATGTCCCTTCTCTTCTACACGTTATAGTTTAGCACTGCTGGCTGAGTTGGGCTATAAAAGATCTCGTTGATGAATGCTTGCGGATCACTAACGGAAATCACTTCGCCCTCGTTGCCTTGGGGAGCCCCGCTAGCAGCCACAAAGCAACTAGTAATTTAGGCGGATTTACACTACCGTAAGCGATTGATGAGCATTCATCAATGGGTGTCAGTATTCCCGATCTTAACAGGCAAGGCGAGGAGGCCGCGGGTCAGTGTTTAGAGCAGCGGACTTCACTCATTGCAAAGAAGAAGATTCGATCGCTGGGACGATACTTTCATTCGCCTGACGTTTCGAAATCCGTCGTGGATTCAGCATCAGAGACATTAGAAGAAAATTGTGGCAGAAACTGATAATACATGCACAGGAGTTTCCAGTATTTATAGGAAACAGTCATTACTGTAAACATACAGCGACAATTAACGTTAATTGCCTTCTTGTGCGTGGATTGTTTGTTGTTTGCAGGCTCTGACGTTTGACCTTTTATCCAGCGTGGTAGACTCGAGCCTGACGATTGTTTGCTACCGGTTTCTGCTAATGTATCTGATGATGAATCCGCGATGGTTGTCGAAACGTCAGGCCAGCCCGTCACCGATTGTCAAGGCAATTTCTACTTGATTAAGTAAATGTAACGTCTGGGCAATTGTGAGCCAACCAAAGTCTTAGAACTTTCGGCATTTTAATAAATCCCTACTACTAAACTCTTCTTAATTCTCAAGCATGAGGAAGAACCTGGTGGCTATTTTTGACTGCCTAGCCATCGGCAGCTGGCATATCTCAACCCCAGATTTGTAGGAACTGAGCCTCGAACACGGGTGCTTCGATCTGTTGGTTGTGACTAGAAATATTTATAATGCTGCCAGTAAGTTCAGAGATGGGGTTACAAAAAAACTCATCCTGTTGTGCCTTAAAATTCCGTCTATAGTCCCCCAGGCCGCCATACAGTGACTGGCGATGCAGGTGGAAGAAATTTGAGGCCAAGGGCGAGGGAGACTGGAACAGCCATTTCTGTCTTAGAAGTCGTCGTGCTATGACTTTGTGCAGATTCTGGATCGAAGACGTAACCGAGCAGTGAGTGCTCATTTTTCATGTTGGACTTTTTCGATCGCAACCGACCCAGCAAAGACCTCGCGATGCAGTGGTTAGAGCGTTGGACTGATAACCACAAGAACACGGGTTCTAGCCTCAGATGCTCCCACTCTCGACTTCACTGTTGCTCGCTGATAACGGATTATAAGCCAGGAATTAATGGCAGGCTACGCAAATACCGCCAGATAATTGACCGTGAGAAGACCAAATTCTGTGAGCTCATGGGTGAGGACAGCACAAAACGGCTTCAGCAGAGAGTGCTTAAACGAGCCCGTGACAAACGCTGCTACTGTTTCTTGCTCATGTCTCTGATGATGAATCCGCGACGGATGTTGAAATGTCGAGCGAGTAAATTTGTTGTCCCAGCGATCGAGTCGTCTTCGTCTCAAGCCAGGAATTGCCATTTCAGTCGCCCGTGTGATTTTCAGTAAACCCATCATGCATTAAATACTAGCCATGATGTGACCGTTTTGCTGTAACCAAAGTCCCCTGCTTTTCAGCCCATCAGTGTTCCTTATCTATGCTGCGTGAAATAACCTTTATTGAATAATCAATATGTCTTAGTTATTAAAAAACCAGGCGGCAACGGATATTCAAGCAGAGTTCTGAAAAACATATTTGCTTCCTGGCTGTTTCCGCATGTCATCCTTGACGTTTTGTGAACTTTCCTCTGAAAATGCTGGAGGGAGAACTTGGATACATGACCTTAGTTGCATTTTTCACAAGATGACCTAACATCTTCGGCTTTTTTATTTCCTCAGATACCTGGAGTCAAGCAGCAATAAAACAGCAGTGAAACACCTGCCTGGGCTTTTAGTTTGTACTTGTACTGCCAGTATAGTACATAATTATTTAAGCAAATTAACAGCTTTATACGCGGTTGAAGTTCGCGCGTAAAGAATGTGGTATGAGGGCCAGCAAAGACTGTCTTGCCTTGATTTGTTTTTTATCCATACCACCCGTCGAGTCAGTGTAACTCCTCGCGTACATTCACTAACCTGAGCAACTGATGCATTGTAAAATCCACCCATTTTCTACATGAATTAGTGCTGCGATCAGGGCTCTCAGACTCTATAAAACACGGTGACTGAATTTATTAACTAGCAGGAAGTTGTGGCAGCTCTTGATAGAGGTCAAACTTGACTTAATTTTGACAGATCACGGTCTTTCAGATTACTGCACTTTTAAGTTGTTTTTTAAACAAAAAAAATGCACAGTCTAAGTGCACCAGCCATAGACGTCACTGGCAGTCGGCGTGTACTAAAAGTACGAACGTGACAAGAAAAAATACTCATTCCTCCGTTAATCCTCATTTACAATGCAGGAAGCTGTTGCCCGGTCATGGGATACCAAGAATGCATACCAGCCCTGCCTGCACATGCATCGATTTAGACCTACAGCAGCGTCGCGCCCTCTTCATTTCCATTTATTCAGCATCAATAGCAGTGGTTTTACTTGTTAATAGCAAGAGAGATCGAGCACACGGTCACCTAAAATAAATAACTTGATGTCCGAAATTGGGCACAACAGACCGACCATCAATAGAGGTGAATATACGAGTTCCAGGAAGCAGTTCAGAAGAAGGAGATGCGACCACTGGAACAAGCGTTTTATTTTTCTGACGTTTTGGATTCCTTCGGGAATCATTAAGCATAGGCAATGAAACAGTATTCTGAGTTATGTGCAGATAGGGGTGAAATATGCATAAATTGCACGCTATTTATAGTCCGCAGCGGTCATTCGCGTGCGTACTGGAATTATCCATTTCTGTAGCCACCGCTTGGGTCTTAATTGGTGCGGTAATGGCTTGACATTTCGTGTTCGACTCATTAATTGCCACAATTTCCCTGTTCGTGTGGGGATGCGGGCTTGGTAATTGTGTGACAATTATGCTCACTGACGTCAGAGTTGTTGTTGGGCTCGTCCCTTCCCACGTGACCGATCCTTTTGCCCAGGCAATGTCTCAGTACACAGTAAGAAAACGTCAAATCGTTGCGCTTGTTGATGGACTGGGGCCGGGGAACCATGATTCGAGCAACTCGCGGATCACGCGGTTGCTACTTCGTGCGAGGATTTCAGCTTCGTCAAACTTGAAAATATGACCGGGTCTCGTCGAATGAGCTGTAACCTGGGAGTTGGCGTCTTTCGTTCTCACCGCCGCTGCATGCTCGGCCATTCGCATCCAAAGTAATCATCCAGTTTCTCCGACGTATTTGCTTTGTCCACAACTGCACCAGCTCCGGTAAACGACTCCAGCCGTTTCCTGCCGTAGCAGTGGGTCTTTCACTTTCATGACACAGCGCCTGATGGTTGCTTCTGGCCTGCGCGCATCTCCAACTCCAAATGGAGTGAGCAGATGGCTGACCGCTTCCGATACATTCTTCACGTACGGAAGAGCTTCCCAAACGTTTGGGTCTGTTGGACGAGGTTTCTTTTCACTTCTGCGTATGCATACGCCAGCGGGCAATTACCAAGCCTGAATCCGAAACGGACAAGGAAATCGCGGCCATTAATGAGTCGAACTCGAAGTGTCAAGCCATCGCCGCGCCAATTAAGACCGAAGCGGTGGCTACAGAAATGGATAATTCCAGTACGCACGCGGATGACCACTGCGGACTATAAATATCGTACAATCTGTGCATGTTTCACCCCTATCTGCGCGTGACTCAAAATATTGTACCATTGCCTATGATTAAGGATTCTCGACGAAATCTGAAATGTCAGGACATTAAAACTCTTGTTCCAGTGGTCGCACCTCTTTCTCCTAGACCGACCATCCTTTCCAACTAGGGCCAGAGCAGACTGTGCCTGCATTTTTTCAAAGTTAACTTGTGTTGTTTCCCCTGCACACTTTCTCCTCCGTCACCCAACTAGGCTTGGTGTTCGGATCAAGTCCATTAGATCGAGGATGGCAGGAATCGGTGGCCGTAGGAGCAGCGGGAACCTGCAACTAGGTGTGCAACCATGCCCACCATGCATTGTTTTTTTTGTCCTGGGGCATTTCTTGGCGCTAACTATCGAGCGTATACAAGGAAATGTCAGTCTTAATGTGAGCTGCCTTATGTTTATTCAATAGAACCAGTAAAACAAACTTTTAGTCAAAGAATATGCTCTACGAGCATCATTCGTTGCCCGAGCTGTAATCTCTTGACAGTTTGACTTTCTATGTTCCTACTTCGTAAGTCTTTTAAAAGCAATATCAGCTTCATTACTGGCAATAACATGACCGGCAGGATTTGAGTCGCCAACACGGGCACTTTGATCTGTGGGTTGGAAATAGTAATTATGCTGAAAGTTTGTTTACGGATAGGGTTACAAAAAAGGCTCACCCCGCTGTCCCTTAAAATTCAATCTACAGTACCCCTAGGCCATCGTTTTGTTTTCAACCCGTCGATTTTCCGCATCTGTGGTGCGTACGATATTAGTAATTGAATTATCAGTATACCTCAGAAGACTCAGTTACTTCAAAAACAGGCAGTAGTGGTTTTTCCAGCATAGTTCAGCAGAAAATATTTGCGCCGTAGCTGTTTCCGCGTGCCACCATTAATTTTTTGTGAGCTTTCCCCAGACATTTCTAGGGAGAGGGGGGGGGGAAGTATGCATATGAAACCTTAGTTGCACTTTTGTACATTTTTCGAAAACTGACGTAACACTTCCAGCTTTTTAGTTTACTCAGAAATTATATTTTTGAACTTGGAGTAGAGTATTATATTCAAGGTCTACAGGCACAAATCGAAATTTCATGGTAAACTTGCACAGTAGCTGCCCAACAACAACTTCTGCATCACCCAACTAGGCTCGGTGTTCGGAGCAAGTTAAGAAGATCGAAGAAGGAAGGAGTCGCTGGCGATAGGGGCAGCAGGAACTTGCAACTAGGCGTGTCATCATAACCACCAGTTATTGTATTCGTTATGTGTGCGCAGTCCCAATAACTTCTGCCGAGCCCTGATTTAGCCCGGGTCTTCGGCCATCGCATTTTCTGTGTGGCCTGCTTAGGGGACAGTCCAATAGCTCTACCGTTCACAATAGCCTTCAGTGCAATCATTCTGAACCTGTTACACTTTCCCAAGCTGAGCTAATTACCTCTGAGCAAGATAAGTGCCCTCACTATTGTTAGTAGAATACCTACTGGTAGATGTGTTTGATAAAAATGCAGTTCTGCAAATATGCCCATTTTACACTTGAAACGTCCAAACGGCAAGCATATGTTTTCGCTGCAAACGCAAGTGGCTTAACGGGCTTCCGTGCTAATGAGGCCTCTTAACACGATTGCCGATATGCGGCAGTCGAGTCATTAAATTTAACGCATTCTATTTTCATTCTTTTCTATTCGCATTCTATTATGAGCAATCAGAAGGGCCTATTCCCGTGATTTAATCAGGATGCAACGATGCGTTCACCTCCCATCTGACTGAGTACTTCAAAACTTTGCTCGCATGACACTAGCCTGTAGCACAGGAATAAGGGCCATGCTCTATGCTCTCGTTCAGACCTCGAGTAGGCGGTCTGGATTCGGAAGCTCACTGGCTGATTGGCTGTCATATTGGCCGGAAATGAACATTTCAGTATTCTTGCCTTGCTTCTCACCATATCAGCCATTGATTATTGGTCGCCGTGCCACCGCCTGTGTTGGTTCTATATCCTCAAAATGCCTGAAAAGCGCAATTGTCCATCCCTGTCAGCATAGAGGCGCGTATGCCACATGGATATATTTCTCGAAAAAACCGAAAGTAACCAATACGTCATCCTCCAAGAGGAAGAAAGTGGAGGTACTCCGGTGTTCCCGACCCAGCGCACACGAATCTTAACTGAAAAAAAGCATCGCTTTAACCTAAAAGGATGGATAGCTGAGCCCACCTCAGCGTACGACTATGTTCAAGAAATCAGTGTTACTTTGCATGACCGCTTATCTATCAAGATTTGCTTGCGCTAATTTATTTCCACCGGGTGACGCACTCACTAAAGCATACAATTGTTTCCTGTGGTATTTCTCAGTGCAGAGTACCGGGCGTATAGAAGGGAATGTCAATCTTCATGTGTAATAGAAACCTCAAAATGAACTTTTAGTCAAAGAATGTGCTCTACAAGCATCGCTGCTTGCCCAAGGTGCAATTCGTTAACAATTCCACTTCTTTTTTCTCTTTCGTACGTATTTTAGCAGCAATCTTAATGGAGGTTGATTTATTACTGGAAACGAAATAGCAGACAAGATTCTAGCCAACACTCTCATTCACTTATGGTGTTTCCAAGACATCCATGTTGACAAGAGGACTATTGAACGCAACAGAATGAATCTGCATGCAATATAAATTCTTTTCGCCGGTTTTACCTATCGCTATAACTTCAAACATTTCATAGCAACCATGCGCAAAATTGCCCATAAATAGTAATTTATAGTAGATCGCTTCAAGATCAAACACTCTATCTAAGGGAAAATCAGAGTTGGACCAAAACGTGGCAATTAGAATATCTTAAAAGCACTTAGTTGCTATGCCCCCGAAATCATATATGACCCTCTATTTACGTTCTTTATGATGCAGCTAACGTGGTTACTAAATAATTAGAAATGGGACGGGATCTTTTATATCCGTTTTTTTAAGGTGCACGTGTGTAGCTTGTAGTTAAGGAACATTAGGCGTAGGTGTACTGGCAGTCGTGGTTCAAATTTATTTAGAGAGGGAAAACGTTTCTTGAAACTTAAAAATACCATTTTTTCGAGCAAATACTTTGAAAAAGCCGCAAGATCCCACAAATTAGGTTAAGTGATTGATTTTCTTTTGCTTGATTTCGATAATATACGTTTGAATTTATAAACGCATTAGAAATTCTGTTCTTTACTAAGTGCAAATTTTTGCAGGGAGCTTGAGTAAATTATTCAACTCTGCCAAAGCCACTTCTAATTAAGTTTGTCTGGCAGTCATTTGGTGCTTAGGAAATTATGCTTGAGCATTCGGTGTACTATATTAAAATTGGTCGATTCTGTACGTAGAAGTAGGCCGAGTAAATTTACCCAAGCGTGATTTACATCACGATTTCCGGTGGGTGCCTCTTAGCTCAGTTGTCTAGAGTGTTCGCTGCATTTAAGATTTCCCTTGCCGCCGGATTTTTCAAAAGTTGATCAAATAAAGGTGAGCATTCTTTCTGGCACCCGATAGGGAGGTTCTCTGTGGCGGATTCGACAGTTATGGCAGACAAATCTTCTGGCACGTTATTTCTGATAAGTTAATTAGGACTACACAACCTAGGACTTTCATTCATACGCCACCATCATCGAAATTTGCAAGATGATAGCCTAAACGTAATCAGTATGGCGAGCAGAATATTAGAATGCTGCAACAAGAGCTATACATTTATGCTGGAACGGATTATTTTCGACAGAATCGAAGAGACAGGAAATGCAATGTAGTTATAATGCGCAAAGCCAGTTCTTAGTAATTGAAAATAGGAAACTTCTTTTTGTGGACTAAGAAGTGATGTATACGTATACCGAAGCTTCCAAAGCAACCGGGTGGAAAGCAGTTGAACCCGCTTCATTAGAAATGCGACTGACTAGTAGCATTTATTTTCAGAATCAGAGAGGGAACTTATAATCCGTAATGGCTCATCATAAGTTCGAAATCATTTTATTTATCTGTCAGATAGAAAGTCAGAAGAATTTATTGTGACATTTTCCACTCAGTCCATCTTAAATTCCCGCAAATGTATTTCCTAAAAAAAATCTGGCGTGAACAGCAAGATAGACTGTAGGTAATACCTTAAAGCCCATGTACCACGGAGAACAGCGGAAAATGAATTTTGAACAGTATTATTTAATAAAGCTGTAATGAACTGGTGAAGTTATGAGCACATAGTCTTTTTGGTGTAAAAGTCTGACGGGAGAGTATATAAGAAAGACAATTCTTCTGCTATCCTTTTTTGTCGCTTCAATTTTTCGAGATTATTTGTGACTAAACCCTGAATAAGAAAACTCTCCTGCGATTAAAAAGAGACCTTAAGATAGTCAAATTGTTTTAAGTTGAGTAAGAGCCCGCCTAAAACTGCCTTTTCATAACTCACTTTATAAACCGGTGCGTCTATACACTGGACTTCTTTTTCTGTTAGAAGATTGATTAATCAAACCATTTCACTGCACAAATAAATAATTTGTTCTATTGACCACCCATAAGAGTGCTTTAGTGGTAAATAAAAATACATTTTCGAGTAAATTTTAGAACGAGTACGCCAACACTTTACAGTGTTCCGTTCGTGTTTATAATAAACAAGCTGACAGGCAAAATTGTCAATGAACAGTAAAAAAAGTGTGATTGAGAAATGCGTACGATGAATATCAAGTATGTCAACGACCTGTGGAACCACCACCGATAATCTACCAAATAAATATTTCTATTTTTTCCTTAATGACCTACTTTTATTTCAGATATATAGGCCAAAGGCTATGACAAGGTCCGGTATAGATTTATTCCGAACCGGTTCGGCCTTATTTGCCCTGATTCAGCCAAGCATAACCCCGGAAAAAAGCAAACATGTGCATGCAGTTAGTCCACTACCTTTGAATGCTAAGCAAAGTTCATCGGTTTCTTACTACCTGCCCTCTCCTGTCTCCACAGACCGAGTAATTATTAATTCAGGAATGCTAGTATACCTTGATCAACTTTGCCCTAGCAGATGGTTACCAGGTTATAACCCATACTAACCATACGAAGCTTTATGCTTCTGACAACCACTGGATCAGTGTTTATCAATTAATGAGTGGATATATATCGTAAAAGGATAGTAGGATTCAATAAACTGTCTAGACCATAGGACGGCAATAAATACCATTGGTATAATTTACGTGTTGACGTGTACTTAACCACACAGTAGGTAACTACTGAGACTGACGATCACGGAATGCGGTGTGAAAATTGGCAATTAGGATGCAGTCTCTGATATGGTTTCGCAGTCAGAACTAGAACCAGACTAATAAGCTGGCCAAAACAAATTAATAACTGAATGTTTTAAGGTCCCTTTTTCGACCGTGAATTTTTTGATATTTCAATTCAAACATGGGTTAAGTACCATAACGATAGCTTTCTTTAAAGTTGACATTTTACATACTATATTTTACAACGCATCGTAACAATTCAGACATTGTGAGTAATCTGTCGGTTGCTATTGGAGTGGAATATACATGAATATAGTACTCAATAAACATTTACAAAATCCTTGCTTTACTTTCGTGATTAAACAGCATTATCCTTCATGGCAGGCAGAGTCTGTAGCCAAATTAGGAATCAAAATTCAGCTACTATTGTAAAAAAGTAAACAGTGAAAGTCATTGAAAGGCAGCGTCGCTGAAAAGGTCAATATCCTCCAAAAGATTGGTCTTGATGTGCATATAAATTCTTAGTCAATAAGGATTTCAAACCTTGTGCTTGCTTCAAGTCGAGCAAGGTCCACTTTAATATTTTTTGCAATGAGGTAGCATTGTACTCGAATGAGTGTATTGCGTCTGGTCCCATCAAACTGCACAAAGACCAGGGGTTGGTGGTAACAGTACTGATTGCGATAGGGAAAGTACATGGAATGGAAGCTGCCGTTAGTTACCTTGCCCGGATTCTTGCCCGGCGCAATGGCAGAAAACTTGTAGTCCATGTCGAAGTATCGGATTGTGCCTAGATTGTTCGTGTCATCTTCAGTAGCGCCCTCACACTTCACCAAAACCCCCGTTGCAAACTCCACCGGTTCCGGAAGCCAACCATAGATTTTTCCCATTTTTAGGGCATAGCAGGGCTGAGCTGTGTCAAAGCCGTACCCATTCATGATGTTACATGGCCCCCCGGCGTTTAGATCGTAGGTACAGGGGCGTTCTGGGTCCTGGTTGATGCCACCCTCCTGGACACAATCCTCCATCTCCATGCAGCCCGTGTTGTCCTGATAGGCGTGAAGGAAAGCCACAATCTCGTCCTGATACTTGGAATAGGGCAAGGCTTCCCGAGTTTGAAACCGTTGTAGGCTGTTATAGATGTTGGGATTCGGCACCTGACTGAGCCCCGGATTCATCTGCAGAGCGCTCTGCCAGCCAGTCAGCTTAGGGTAGTCCCTAGACACCTCAAAGTACAGGTACCAGTTGAGATAGCCAAAGAATAACAATGCCAGTATGGTGTAGAAGGTGAAAAAGTAGACGAGTCGTTTGCAGACAGCCGGAAACGAGGACATATTCTGCCGCTTCCATGCCTTTTCTTGCTTCCGAAGAACTCGTTGCTGCCGCTTCTGGAGGTCCTTCTGTTCCAGCAGGACCTGTCTGACGGGGTCGTAGTCGATGGCAGTCACCGGCTGATAGGCCAATTCATAGGCAGAAAGGGGATTTGGTGGAACATAGAACTCTCCCATGGCTTATTGTAGTACAGGAAGAAGGCAGAAAGTAAAAATATGGGGACGCAGAGAGAGAGAGAGACCGTCACGGCGGCTTTGTTCTTTCATGCCGCCGCCGCCGCCACCGCCACCGCCACCGCCGCCGCGGACGGTGAGCCGGGGCTGCGCAGCGGGACGCACGCACGCAAATGCACACATGTGGGCCAGACCGCCGGTTGAATCTGATTGGTGCTCAATCTAGTGGCGTCTTCGGCAGAAAGTGCGTCACGAACTATCTCATTCATGACGTTTCGCGTCAGGAGAAGGCGTTTGTGCGCGTTGTGACGTTAACGCTGCCGTGATTGGTGTAACAGGTAGATCTGCTGACACTGGGAAGGTACAGACAGAAAAGTGTAAAAAGTATGCATACGCGATAGAGAGAGAGAAAAAAGAACAGAAAGAGCTTAAAGTACTAAGAGGCCTTGATTAAAGTCAGCTTTTAGCAGTAAATCTGTGAATTCATACTGAGTCTAATTCTCCTCCACTTGCCTGTTACTTAACGTTACGAAACCGGTTTCTTGTCCCTGATAGTTTAGGGGGAAAATTGCAGAATATGAGCAAAAAATATGCATCCGGGTTTGGCAACCGACGAACGCGAGGTTCTTATCAACGCCAAACAAGACGAGATCACTTTCAAATATTAGGTCATGATGGCGGAACAGGTGACCACGCTAAAAAGGTTCAAAGTGTACGAGATGTTAAATATTGATTTGGTCTGATTTGGAACCTGAAGTATTATGGAAGGAAGTTGCTGTTAGGGGGGAGGGCTGCAAAAAAACAAGAGACAGTTGCTAATACAAGCGAACATGCGAGTCCCAGGAAGTAATTGAGAAGTAGAAGACGACTCGATCGCTGGGATTTGACGTTTTGAAATCCGTCGTGGAGTTATCATCAGAGACATCCTCACAGATCAGTAGCAGAAACAGTTTGTGTGTGTACAGAGTTTTGTCGTAAAACTTAAACGTACATAAAAAAATCGATAAATGCCTTGAGTGTGCGCTGATTCGTTGCGTCAATCATGTCCATCTGGCCTTGCGGTGTTGGCATACGATGATGTGGTGGCCTGCCTGTTCCACCAGCGGCGAGTTGCTTTGGCCAAATTTTGTCGCAGCACCGAACATGGATTGGGAAAATCGTTACACTTGTTCATGGATTGAGGGCCGTAAACCATGACTCAAGTAATTCTCGGCTCACTCGATTGTCACCTCTTGTGAGAATTTCGGCCTCATCAAATTTGAATTTGGGGCCGGATCTCGTCGAATGAGCCGCAACCTGAGAATTGGCATCATTTCGCGATCGAGGCAGTTGTTATAACAAAAGAATTATTAAGTAATTCCAATCAATTGCATTTTTTGTATGCAATACGTTGTCGCTGTCAGACTTTTAATTTTCAGAGTCAAGAATGCAGAACTGTAGGGTAATGTATGAGACAATATAATTCATCTTCTGCTCACGGGAATAAATTTGAAGATTTGCTGACGTTTCGGACAGCTGGACCGGCTGTCCTTTGTCGAAGCAAATACTGACTTTTATCGATCAGCAAGTGTAAAGTTGCGGCTACACGTGTTGGCCTTGGGCTGCTCGATTTTTCTCCGTTCGCTGTCTGGCCTTGCATGTGGATTTTGGTTTGGCGTGACGGCAATTGGTGGTCTGCTCTGTCCCCACGGTGGAGGATGCTGGTACTCCTGCTCCCTTTTCCGGTGGTTTAGTCACAGGGCCGTCTTCGTCTGCAAATCCTGACTTCGATTTGACCATGCCCTGTCCTTTACTTACATACTGGCGCAGGACTTTGTAGGTTGCATGGAGGTCCAGATGCCTGTTGACATAATTGACGTCTGAGTACCGTGTCTCAGACGTGTTCGAGTGGCCCTTGAGGCAGTGGGTATTGAACAAGGAAGTCGGCCAGCAATTTTGGCTGTCCATCACGCAACTCTTCACCTGACGCAAGACGAAGCGAATGTGTCGATCGCGAGGTGAACGATTAAAATTTAAAAAATTTAATCATGTGCACCTGCAGGTTGTCGAGTTTCTTCGTGTATGACAGTAGTTTCTCGTGATGCTTGTGGCCTGTGATGAGGTGTAGTTGCTGCATTACCCGGAAGACGTGATAGCGTGAGCTCGACAAAGTGTGCTGATGAGTTGGCACTTTGGTGTGAGGAAATAACATTTCGGACACAAGGCTTCCCAATGAGGGATGAGTCGGGCGAATGCGTCAAGTAACTAGTCTCCCTGTCGTCTAGACACAAAATCGGGATAAAATGCAGTATCAAAAGTTTGAAATTTTATCGATGCATTTGTGTTATTATGTTTTGTACACGAAAATAACTCACTGGTGGTGGTTTGTGGGTAAAATGTTTAGGAAACATGTCACCCGATAGCAGCACAGTTTAATGAATGCTCCAACTCACTTGATTGAGTTTCGACCTGGATTTTTTACGGCGGAGTGTTGCTGAAAACAACAAATTCCATTTGCGACATGGTATTGATAACCGCGTTCCTCTAGCCGTCGACACGAGGAGTGACGCAGAAACTTGAGTTGGAATTTCGTGAAGAGGTTGCGCAGCCATTTCTGATAGTTGCATGTTTTGATAACGCCGGGGTCACCAATTTTAGCGTCTTAGCAGCGTTTTTACTCGCAGCACTGAGGTCGAATTCAGATTGTTGGAAAAAAACAGAAGGCAACGAAATGAGCAATTTTTTGTGCCCAGAAACCCGAGTTGCCATCTCAGACAGCAGTGGTCCGGGCTAATGTTAACTGTGTCCAGTCATGCCCGGGAGAGGCAGTGAGACAGGGTTGACGGCTGCTTTTATAGGATTGTGCAGTAACTTCGTGTGGGTTCTAATCGGTGTGTTGCATTACTCCGGGGTTGTCGTGCATAATGACCCTTGCTGCGTCGGACGGGGCATGACGTGTCCAAGTGGCCCTTAGGCAGCCGTGACTATTTGGGCACGAGTGTGGACGGGAATTTGAATCGGCAATGGGGTCTTTAGATCAAAGAGTCGGAAAGCGCCCCCTGCGAAGTTGCTGACCTTAAGACAGTGGGTAGTTGACCTGGAAATTTGCCAGCAACGTTGGCTGGCTGCCTGCCACAATGCTCATCGTACGTGCACGTCTTTGGAGGTTTTATATGCGGTTTGGTAACAGTATGCACATACCCAAAACGTACTTTTTGTTAGCTACAGACTGGGGCGACACACGACGTACCAAGGCGACATGGATTACCTGCACGCTCGCTCTGCGTGTCTAGACTGTCTGACCGGCCTCCGTGTCACGGATTTGCATGACAGTATCTTAGAGAACAAATAATGCACGCAAAATGCCACCGTTCTCCTTACTACCGCCCTTAGGTAGTCTTACATTTATGAAAGACATTTCAAGCCGCTACTTCTTTTATGCATAAAATGTCCCACACATACACACTTTAGATTCCATTTTTGGTTTTACAAGTTGGAATGTGCAATTTGGTGATCGCGCTTCGCAGTTGACAGATAAGGTTACGTGAATTTGGCAACAGAGGGCCAGGCGTAAATGCCGAAAGTCAGCAATTTCGGGCCCACTAAGGAAGAAAATTCTCGGAAAATTTGGAATCATCAATTCCCACACACAGTGATTCCGGCTGCCACCCCACTAAAAAAAGTTGTCGCACAAAGTAAAATGGAGGGTGTCTAAGCGGCGTTCTTCAAGGGAGTCACTGTTTACACACCCGATAAGTGTTATCAAAACAAATTCTTCCTGTCGTAATATCGCTTATCTCTCTTTACTCAAGATGCAAGACCCAGGCGATATATATGTCCACATCCGCATTCCCCTACCCCCCCTCAGAAGAGTTCCAACCAATCGCACGAGAACTGACTTGCTTCGAAATTGACATTGTTGCAGCCAGCAAAATCCAATCCGCAGAATAAGGAGAGCTGAAAGATTTCGACTCAGATTAAAACTCCGTTTAAGGTGCCCGAGAGAATAAAATCTCCGCGATTCCGTAATCCTCCATACCCCAACATATGGGAAGGAATGGCCCACAATTATTATACACCAAAGAAGAAAGGACATTTACGTACGATAGTAGCATCCATGTAAAAGACAGGCAAAATAATTTCTCTCGGTGGCATAAAGCTGATGCGATCACAAGACAAGGGAGGTAACTAGTCTGCTTTTTCGGAGGTTCACTCACACCCATCATCAGAGACCGCCGCAGAAAAAGGTAATGGAGTCAGAAGGAGCACACACTTTCAAGGAGGCAATTGCTAGGCGACCACATGCCTCCAATAATAAATAGCAATGACGTTCATCGTTCGGCGTCGCAGTTGATACGATGAATGTTAGTCGATCTGTACGCGTGTTATCAAAGGAAATGATCCCATCACTGCTGTTGATTCTTGGCGAGGTGATTATTTGAGTAATTGGTGTGCTCTCACTGGAACTACTGCTAACCCACGCCCAAACAAAAGTGCAGTAAAGTATATTGAATTGGAAGGTCATTGTACTTCTCAATTGGCTATGGGCCGGAAGACCATAATTCAAGCAGATCGAGGCTCATAACGTTGTCGCCTCTTGCAAGCATTTCGACATCGTTAACATTAATAGTTTGGCCGAAGCCCGTCGAATGAGTCGCAACCTCAGTGCTAGCGTCATTACTATGGCTGTTTGCTTCGCCATTAATGTACGGAGTAATCTCCCAGTTTCTCCCACATAGTTGCTGGATTCTCAATTGCACTTGATCTAGTGAATGACTTCAGGCGTTCTCTGTACCCCTGTTGCCTCGGGGTAAGTAAAAGGGCAGTAGGGTTCTGCTTGTCATCAAAAGAACTTCCATAGATATGGATAAGGAGCTAGCTGGAGAAGTATACGCAACTTTCGTACGCTAGCAACTGGAATACAGAACCCAGGCGTGGCGACTCTGGCTAACGAAGTATTATAAGGTGCTGGAAAGAGTTCAAAGAAGGGCAACGAAACTTGTGAAAGGTCCAAGTGCCTTATCCTACCTATTTCCTTCTGAATACAAGCAGATCCGAGAAGCTCTCACACAGACTTATCGGACTACGAAAATCGGGAATACGCGCTACAATTCGACGACGTCGGTGGAATCCTACTTAAGGTCCCAAAATTATTTAAATAATCTAAAGCTTTTGCAACAAACTAATGTGTTATAACTAAACACAGAAATTTACTTATATTTATTACTTACTTATAGATTATTGGATATAAAAAATCGGGAATTTAAACTTTTACTTTACAGTTTATTGAGTTTATTGATATTCCGGAAAAAACATGGTGATGCTTAGGAGGCAGTCTACTTCAAATTATCTGGGATCCATATTACCGCTCTGGAGTGAGATTAAAATTCGCAGCGTGATGCGCCGCGCACAGATTTAACTTACATGTGCAACAACTTTACGTTAGCTTATTTTATTTGGTTTAAGTTCACTTTAGTTTCAGATAATTATTATGTTTACTATTTTTATTTTAGTTTTAGATTATTTTTGAAGAAAAGCCAGTTTAGCTTACATTTTAGTTAGTTAATTTTAGTTCTCGCTGGCTATTTGTTTAATTTATTTATTTCCTAATATTTGCATATTTGCACATTTTCATTATGGCACACTTTGTTGTTGAAAAACATTAGGGCATTCAAATAATATTCCTGATTTTTCTACTATCATAAATTTTATTTTTCATTGACATTTCCTTTTCTTTTACTGGCCAGATTGTATGTTCTCTATTTCATCCGGTTCTGAATTACAGGTGGATGGGGCTTTCGCATGCTGATCTGGGACCTTAACTAGGATTCTTCCACGATTTCTTCTCATTGGTTGCAAAAAATAACTTGGGTGGGTATTCTCTCAAACACTGAGGAACCTTATCTTATTTTGACGTTCGCTGTCAAACTTATTCACTGTGAGCTGTGGCGCCCAGGAGTGGAATTCCCGGAGGCGTTATAAAGCTGGACACAAAAGACAAATTCAAACGGAGACTTGATATATATTAACTTGAAGTA
Source organism: Ligula intestinalis (assembly GCA_036362985.1). Lineage (NCBI taxonomy): Eukaryota > Metazoa > Platyhelminthes > Cestoda > Diphyllobothriidea > Diphyllobothriidae > Ligula > Ligula intestinalis. The sequence continues at coordinate 52,951,513 of JAYGXS010000002.1, forward strand.
TACCTTTTATCTAGCCAAGAAACCTCTGTTGGAACGGTCCAATGCTGTACTTATAACTACAGATATTGCCGGCATCTATTATTTAAAGTATGTAATCTGTGATCTTTCATGATGACTTTGCTTAAATCCCAACCACAAAAATAAATCTTCAATGTCTGACTTGAACATTTTGTGTCCAGTCTTCAGAAGGGTCTTCAAAGGCAATTCCAATTACCCTTGAATATAATGGATTACGCTCTTCTGTGATGGCCTCTGATGATGGGATCGAGTTCGAAGCCTAAACGTTAGGCCAGTAAACTTACTGTTCCAGTGATCACATGTATTCTGAACTCCTTCCTAGAACTTGATTCTTAGCTCATCTCAAAAGACCATGTCCTCTGGGAAGAGATCAGTTTCATGGTGGTGTTAAACATTCAGACAAAAGTTGATCTCTTGCAGATTGCAAGTGCCTTCCACTACCTTTAATAAAGGTCAAGGGTCCTTTGGTGAACCTCTCAAGTAAATATTTTACGACGGCTGAGGGCATATGTCATTCTGATCTTAGAAACCATGAGCCTCACAAAGTATCGCCCAGTAGCCATTATCTGACTACATTAGGAACCCCAATTCAGGTACAATTTACTCCATTGAGCGAGTGAGCAGTGCGGTATCCACAGGAGTTTGAATAGCCGAACATCTGTAAAATTACATTTGTCAATTGGAAAGAAATTTGATAAAATCTAGCGTGGCATAAGTGATGGATGATGCCGACTGTCGATTGTATTACCTTGTTTCGTGGTGATATATTTCGTACAAGAAGCTTAGCAATCGCATGAGTTCAAAAATTAGTTACTCAATTGTTTCGTTACTAAACTTAACAGTTTGATTTGCTAGTATGGGCCTTCCACATTGGGAGGTTGGAAAAGGAAATGCAGTGTATGCCACTCGTAGTATCGGAAACTCATGCAACAAGCGTGCAACAATCGACAGGTCAAGGTCACGGACGCGCCCTCACCCTTTCTTTGTTCTGACTAGCTACTCTTTAGCCTATTACATTTACTCCACATCACATACCCCACTGTGCAAACAAGACTTCCAAACTAAGCTGTTTCCCGTTCTCAGTACACGTCCTGCCTACTAACAGCCTTTTAATTTGCGTACATAACAGGAACGACACCATGCATTACTCTTGGCCTTACCCTACATTGATGAATGCTACGTTATGTTGATTGATTAAAGCTTTGGCCTCCGTTGGGTCACGGGGCAAACTTCACAGCCACGAAGATAATTGCCCACGCCAGAAGCAAGACAAGCGGAAATTTATTGGGTTCTGGACTTCCGATGGTAACTCAGTCCATTAATTTATCAATCTAGCACCAGCATACAGAGCTCTGCGTGGTCACCGCTGGACTGACATCATTGATGTCTGATTGATCCCTACCCCCAGTTTGTCTTGCTTCTTTCTTTGCCCCTCTTTTCTCTGACGATGCACCTCGGTAAGAGTTCGGAAACTCGGGTGAATAGAGATACGAGTCTGGTTAGCGAAAAGCCCTCTTCTTCTTGATTTACTCTACATCCCAAGAAGGGTGAATATTTGGGCTGAAACCCGTCAACCACTGTGTAATATACACATGCTGCCAACGGGCAGACTGTAACTTACCATACTGAAAGTCAAGGTACTAACTAAGAGGCCCAGATACGTGTTTCGCCGGTATTCTGCCACTGCTTGACAAGGCTGTGAGGGGTCCCTCAGTTTCCCCTGTTTGCTTCCCCGATATACCGGGTAAATATTCCTATGTCTGAAAAATAAAACTAATCCCAGTCCTACCCTGAACCGCAAACCTAATATTAATCCTACGCCGAACACTGATTTATCTGGATTTTAGCACAAATCTACCCGTATAGCAGGTAGTTCCCGACACCGTGTCCTATCGGGGGATGGAAATATAAGCAATCCCTACTGACTTCTCTACCTTGACATTATAATTTGAGGATTTTCAACTTTCTCTTACAATTGATATTGTCATTTCCCTATTACTTCAGGCAACCATTGCGCGGCTGTGTGTCATGTACTGTTGAACTTCAGAACCGGCATTAGAAGGCCATGTAGATCATACTAGCCCACCTCCAGTAACTGTCTCGTAATAACCTCAAAAGCTGAACGGAGAATGGAGCGGACCCTTCGGTCACTTCCCCCCAAATATTACATGCCGCTAAACTGCCCAGACGGTCTGCAAGTGGTTGCTTTGAAGAATTTTGACTGAAGGAATCAATATCCCTCCCCCGTCACGAATGAGGGTCAAATTACATTGGATCTTTCTTCAGAAGTCCTTGATAATGGCTCTCACAGTTGTAAATTTCATGTGGACTTAGCTATCATTAGATGCGTAAAACAAATAAATGTGGACTGCATGCCGAGTCGACGAACACGTTCGCTCCGATCCCAGTCGTTTTGAATTTGTCTTGGAATTGTAATGGGTCGTTGCCTGCTCGTTGTCTGGCTTTCCTCTCGTGATCTCAATCTGTCTGGACCTCAAGGTCCTTGCGACTGCTGCGAGACACAGGCCACCCACGATGTCCATCAACGGTGTCGAGCCATACGCGATCTACCCACACACTGTCCACCCGCACGGTGTCCAACCAATCACAGGCTGACTTAGCCAATGGACTCGCTCTCTCTCTGTCTCCTGGCCTAATGGATCTTAAACTTCACTTGGAATTGCGCCTCGCGCGCGGCAGTCGTGACGACGCCGGCCTCACGGCCGGAATCCTTGCAAGACCAATTGGCAACTTTCCCCTTCCTCTCTGTAAACAATATAATGTTCCGTCTACTCCCGCCTTTCCACCGTCTTCTCTTCAATCTCCTAAGGAACCAGGGCCTGAATGATTGTAGGTGTTAAGGTTAAACGTCTTAGCCTTAACACCTATAGAATTACAACACTATTTCGCGTGTAAACCAACACCATTTATCTCGAGATACCAACGAGTCTCATAATTTGCGACTGCTGAATTGTGCTGTATGTGTTCAGGTGCTTAAGGAAACTCAAACACAACCTTCTTCATTAGGATTTGTTGAGGCTCAGTGGTCAACGTTCAAGGTATGAATTTCAGTGAGACCTTGGTCATTGCAAACACTTGTGAGAAATATATTATTTTCGTTATACTTCTTGAGCAAACTAAAAGATTATCCCATTTAAAAAAGGCCGAAGGATTTAGATTCCCATTCTTGTACTGGGAAAGTGGAATGCTTGTTTAGATGTCAAAGTCCACGGAAAAAATCCAAAAAGGTAAAACACTTCGCTGCGGAGCACACATTTTAGTATATGAAAAAGGGTGAGCTTTTCAGTTTGAAACTGTATGTTTTGCACTTATTTTCAAAAGCTAATAACTTTATGCGTCTTTATAGGACCGAGTTTTATACGTTAATATAATACTTAAGTAAAAAAGTACAGCAGTTTATGAAATAAAATCTGTTAAACATTTGCAATGTGATATAGGAAGTACAAAAAGTGGCAAATATGGACCACTTGAAAGGTCGACGATAATTTAAATGGTTCAAAAGGTTGCAACGTTGGCTCTTTTTGTGACGTCACCGTCTAGTTATGCCCTTTGGAGTCCCCAAGGAAGAACGCAATAAGAAGGACGTAACTTTGGAATCCACCCGGAATAGTGTTTATTGTGTAAAAAATCCAGAGTTGCTTTCTCGGGTGGTAGTTGCCACTGGTTGATCTCCAGTGCGCTGATGTCCCCCACTTCGGAGCTCGACCGGCAATGGGGAGCGGACTGACGGTGCCCTTGTAGTTCGTGTTGCAACTCACTGTCTGAGAGGTGGCAGTGCCGTAGGCTTGCGTGCGTGTGTCTGTATCCTCTCCAGAGGTTTAGGTCACCGCTTGTGGACAGTCGTCGCGTGGGCGCAACCCCCGCGAAGTTATATGACCTTGAAGGCAGCCCTCATGCTGACAAAGGAATCATTGTTGCACTCGGCGGCAGGCATGACGCCTGAGGAGAGCCCACAAGGTTGCTAACCTTTGGCCAAGCTACACTCCTAATACAATGGACCTTCAGTGGAAAGTCAATTGACAAAATGTACAAGAGGCGATCAAGTGAGATAGAGAAGGATTTTCTGAGAAGAAATAGGTATGATCGCCGGAACAAAAGTTTTATATACCTGACGTCTCGAAATCCATCGTGGATCCTTCCTCAGAGACAACAACGGACACAGGTAATTCGTGCATAGGAGGTTGCTGTATTTATAGGATATAATTATTATGCCACTGCACACATATGACAATTAACAGCTCCCCTATCGAGGATAAGTGTCCGCTTGTGTGCTAACGGCCGGCGTGCAGTTCGTAATCTGCTTAACTTCCATCACACGGGATGAAATTCGGCGTGATGATTGCTAGACCATCTGGCTCCCTGGCGATGGCGATAGATGACGCGTTGGTCTGTGCTTTCTCCAAGTGGCGACTGGCTTTGCCCAAATTGAGCCCGTGAACAATGACGCAAGTAATTCGAGACCCACACAACTGTCACCTCTCGCGAGAATTTCGGCCTTAACAAATTTTAGTATATGGTCGGGTCTCGTCGAATGAGCCGCAACTTGAGAACTGGCACCTGTTCGCCACATTGCTGCTGCGTGTTCGGCAATTCGCCTTTTGAGAAGGCCAGTTTCTCCCACCATAGTTTCTTTTCCGTAACTCTACTAGACCCTATAGACAACTCCAGGTGTCGCGGGAAGCATATGCTTTAGTATTTTGATACGGTTAACGTTTCATGTTGAAATTGGAATATGTATACATTTTGTGGCAGATACGCGTGCATAGATCTGTTAGAGGACACATTCTACCGTCCATGGTGCCATTGGAGCTCTCACACGAGCCTACACCGTGAGTTGGCTAAGGATATAGGCAGAAAGACATTACTGACAAAGAAAAGGGATCAAATGCCGACAAGACAATGAGATCGCAGCTCAATGGCTAGGGCGCTTAACTCTGAGCAGAGACGTCGCATGTTCGAGGCTCGGGTGTAAAACCACTTGGGTCTGGGTATGCCTAGCTGGCGACGGCTAATAAGCCAGAAAGTGTCATCCTTGTCCCCCTTCTTTTTGTCTTTAATGTCTTTCTGCATATATATTTGAAATTTTTGCTTTTACTTTCGAACTTTTATAATTTTATGCGTTTTTCATGAACCCATTTTAATAAGTAGATATTATACTCTAGGGAGTATAATAGAGCAATTTATGATTCAATGTTCTTAAACATATGCAACTTGATATAGACTTTACAACCAGTGGAAAAGATAGACTAAATGACAGTTCGACGATAATGTAGCAGCTTGAAATATCGCTATCCGAAAGTCAATTGACGAAATATACGAAAGGTGATCAAGTGAGTTAGCGTTCGGGAGGAATATAAATCTGATCTAGGAGATCTTGAGCCACGCCACCACAGAGACTACCCTAGGCTGCGTCTGGCTCCACCAAAACTACAGAGATGTCGATGAAGGTGGGCTGAAATCCAATAAACTCGATGGTCTAGCCGACAATCTAGGGTTATCAGCATCCGTTAATGAACGCTCCCCGATCGCTAACGGAATTCACTTGGCCCGTTCTGCCTTGTGGCTCATTCTCGAGTCCCGCCAACAGCCGCAGGGCGGCTTGTAGTGCACGCAGGTGAACGTTACCTGCAAAGACAAGGGAGTGCGGAAATGGCCATTCCTGACTCATTAACCGTTAGAAGCTAGTCATACGCAATCCCAGAGCGTGGCATCACGCATAGGGGCAGGCTCACGCCACCCCAACCGCCTGCTTCTGATCAGGGCACGGCATGCCATAACACGCTGTCTGTGTGCGTCTCACGCGCGTCATGACGACGGTTATGGACAACCACGCGCCCCTGGTTAGAGCACAGCATGCCGTAACACGCTGTGTGTGTTACATGCACCCAAACTCGTCCTGGATCTTCTTGGCTCTGTCAGAACACAGGTCACGGGCGGCTGAGGGACGAGATGGTGTGGTAGCTGCCGCGCAAGTCAACCATTACTTAACACTAACTCACGCACGTCACCACGTTTGCTTTCAGTCTGGTTTTTTATTTAAAATTGAGCCCCCATTTCTTTTTTCCCTCTATTCGCATGTAAATTTTCTTAGATTTACCTCGGTTGGCCTACTTCGCCCCCTTCTAAACCGATTATTATCATTCTTTGTTTATTTAAACTACAATGAGGTTATGAGTGCGCGAGGTCACCACGGTAGCGCTGTTTGAAAGCAGTCCAATTTGGCCTATATTTGACGATTTTTCCATGGATAGTTATCCACGATGTCGACAACTGCAGTAATTTGCGATTATGGATTACTTGTGATTTCCCGGTGTTGTGAGTTTGTGCGCCTAATTCTATTCAGTTTTAATGGAGGATGTTTTTCGGTGAAAATTTTGGAATTATATTTTCAAAATAAAACGTATCTCTCTCCCTCTCTCTCTTTGCTGAAGCAAATGGTGAACATTATCGAACTCGACGACCAAAAAAGAGTGGCAATGCGGTATAGCCGGTGATCTTCCGTCATACTTTTTCATGAAGGTGCATGTGATCGTATAGACCTGTAGCGACCTCTTATTCTAAGCAATGTTTTGCTCACATGCCTGTGAGGCATGACCCGAGTGTCTAGCTTTCGCGCCTACCAGTCCGTGCGCGCTAGACGATTTCAAACCTCCGATTAAGGTCATCGACGTGTTTGAACAGCTATCGCAGGGGGTTAAGTGAGTTAAACCCAGCAACTGCGATCTTCAAACCATGGTTACCTAGTGCAGAAGAGAAGTCGATAAAGGCCAAAGTAGAGGGAAGAATTTATTGTGTACACAATGGAACGGAGAATAGATGAGAGAAGGTTGACTTGGGAGAGCCCGTCCGCTCAGTAGATTGACCGGGTCCCAAGTGAGGTCTTAGCAGCAATCAGGCAAGAAGAGAGAAAGAGAGCGCGTCCATTGGCTAGATCGGCCTGTGATAGGTTGGATGGCATATTGTTTGACACCGTTGTTGGACAAAGTGGGTGGCCTGTGTCTCGCGCCAGAAAGTTCGGTGACCACAACGACCTTGAGGTCTACACGGATTGAGGCCACGAAAGGAAGGGCAGGCATCGGCCCCTACACAACCACTTACAAGTCACAGAAGGACCTTAAAGTGGTGGCTGCTTATTCTCAGACACTCCCGCAGCAGGCGAGCTACTGCCTGTGGCAGACCTCCAGACCCGGCGACTACACCTACCGGAATGCAACTCTGGACTCCGGCCCACTCATGGCTGGAGTACACTAGTCTGGGATTCACTTACTCTTTATTTATATTCTAAACATTCAACGTTTCATTAAGTTATCCATAAAAACTGGCCTTCCACGCCTTATCTTATCTACTAGCTTATAACTATTTAGATGCGTTCTATCTTCTATTATCCGGCCGGACCACTTCGTATTCCACAGAGCCATACGGTAATGAATGTTCGAGGGCCATGAGTGAGTGAGTGGAGGCGCACGCGGGGAGGCGGTGAGGGGAAGAGCAGTGATGGTGGTGCTCCGCCGCACGTTTTCGTAGAGGCGCATGTGGCCTAGTAGGTCCATGCGGTTGGTGAATGTGCGTGGATACCGCAGGGGGTTAAGTGAGTTAAACCCTGGCAAATGCGATCTTCAGACCATGGTAACTTAGCCGTGGAGAAGTCTTGGAAAGGCCAGACTAGAAGGAACAGTATATTGTGTACACAGAGGAACGAAAAATAGATGTACAAAGATTTAACTTGGAGAGCTATGACCAGCCAGGAGAGCCAGGCACGTCCAAGTGGGGTTTTAGCAGCAGGCATGTCGGCGGCAGCGAAAACGGTTATTGAACGGACAGAATGCATCGACCAAGGCTTGCATGCGTCTTATTCGCCACCGGGAGAAAGCAGTCGTTGCAGTATCTGTGATTGGCTGTTGCAGAGGCCACCTCCAGTGCAGACGCGTTAGCAGCAGAGGGCCTTCGGACATGCTTGCCTATGTGGAATGAGTCACCACACGGACATTGCGGACTGGTTGGGCAGCCGAGTGCGTTGAGTTGGATTTTGGTGTTCCTGGCATTGATTTAATCGGCTCTGCGCGATTAATTCGCAACTGACCAAATAACCAGATGCGGGCCGGGCATGCGCGGGGACAAAAACGGCGGGTAAGAACCGAATCCAAATTCTTAGCGGCTGGACGGTGGTGGTGGTGGTGGTGGTGGTGGTGAAGATAGCAATTGAAGGGGACCTCTGTCCTGGTACCAAGTGTTGCGGAAGTGGAGAAAGTGTGGTTCGTGATGGTTATCAGTGCGATCATCGCGAGCACTGTGGCAGGGAGGATGGTACTGGTGATTGAAGGCAGTGTGATTACCATTTTGGGGGTTGTCTTCGTCGTGAACACTTTGGGTTTTGAGGTGAGAACGACAGTGCGGATGACCCTGGATGTAGAAAATGGTGTCGACAGATTGTTGTTACGTTGAGTTCGAAGGCTTCCAATAAGGTTTACTAGAATTCGGAAGGTGCGTTGGCAGGGTGAGCATGTTGGCAGGGCTTAGGCATTGTAAGTGTGAATCCAGAGCACATTGGGCTTGCGATCATTCATTTGGTTTAGGCAGCAGCGATCTCGTCTGCTTCGTAGATTGTTGTACCAGTCTTCACTACTCTTTTCGAGGTGGTGGCAGTCTTAGGCGAGATCATTATGGGTCCTCGAGTTGACTTGCAGTAGCTTCAGATAGTTTTTCAAATTGCCCTTGTAAAGTCGTTTTCGTCCTCTCTATCGTCAAACGTTCATAATGATCCCCCTTGAAGATTCGATAATTTAGTTACTCACCGTCTATCCTCACTAGAAAGCCGGTCTACCGCTATAGTAGTCGCCTCAGTATTGCATGGATGCTGCGTAGATCGGTTGACTCCAGGACTTCCTTGTAGGGCATCCTCTTCTGCCACCTCAGCTACAGTATTCTGCAGGGGCAGCTGAAATGAAAGAGATTCGGCTTCCTAGTGTGATTGGAGTAGACTGTTCAGGTCTCCACTCCAGTGTCGTCAATACAACGGCCTTGGGCAGGAGTTTACTTGGTAATGGTCTTGGATACAACAAGCCATAGGTTGTTTTCATACGGTAACTGTGAGGAGGGTTTTTTAAAATTGATAAAACTGATTTACCAAAAAAGGATTTTGCTAAAATAAGCGAAAAAAAAACTCGTAAAATTTGTTTAAATAATTTAATACGGTGGCTATAGGCCGACGGCGTTGGGCGCGTAAATCGAAAAAAAGGCGCAAAAAAAAAATCGAGCTCGAATCGCTGTCAACAAAATTAAAAATGTTGAATTTTAGTCCGAAAACATTCTTTTGCCCAAAACCGAGTAATAATGGATTTTCGAAGACTATTTGTAATAGTAAGCAGAAACTTCAGGCGTTTTACATAAGATATCACTATCCCACACTGAACCTAACACTAACCCTTAACCTAACACATACCCTTATCCTAACCCTAACCCCTCACCCTAACCCTAAAAGTTACCCTAACCCCTAACCCTTACCCTGACCCCTAAACCTAACCCTTATCGTAACCCTTACCCTAACCTCTGACCCTAACCATAACTCTAATCCTAAATCCTAACCCTAATCGTGCTCAAATCGAGCTCGAATCGCTGTCGACAAACCGTCACTACCAAGGCAACTCCTGCCCGACCTTGTACAGTTTCTGTCGGGTGTTCGGATGGAAGCCATGGTGATTCTATGCGGAGGATGGCAGCCTGCCGAAGACCTGACTGGTTCTGAAGATCGAGTATGCAACCCCATCGTCGACTCCGGTGTTGCGTGACAGTTTGCTTCCCACATAAGCAAAGTGGTCCACAGTTTCTAATAAGGTCCCCTGACGTTGATTCGAGGGGTGTTGTATTTCACGCTAGGTGATGGTTGGTGCATTGTCAGTCCACAGTTGGCGCAGCCCACAGCTAAGATGCGCACACTCCTTTGCATATTATTGTCCGTCGCGGTGTTACTTTTGCTGTTATCCGCGGCGACTAAACTGGTTTTTCGGCAGGAGTCCCTTTCCCAGGTAGCCGTTGAGGCAGTTAAGGAGTACACGAACGCAGATTTTTTCCGGTGAGATTGATCAACGAGATTCGTCGGCGATTGTCACAGAGTTGGCGGCTCCCTTTCTCACACGGACACGCATACGCGCACGTGTCCAAAACAGTCGCAGCTTCCTAAAGGCCATTTGAACGCGCCCCCCCCCTCAACGGATGCAGCATGCGTCTCAATAATCGACATCCCCTCGGGCAATGCAACACACCAATAGTAAGCCACTTGAGCTCGGTTCACCGCTTTATAAAAGCAACCAGCATCACCCCTTCAGGTATCACACAAAGTCAGACACTCGGACATGACTGTACGCAGACAACGCCAGCCCCAGCTTTGCCAGCGGCCACTGCTGCCTCAGACAGCAACATAGGGTTTTGTGCACAATAGAGCCCTCACTTTGGTGTTTTCAGCGTTTTGCCAATAATCTGGCCTGACGATTGCTTTACATCTATAATATTCTCTATTCGCTCACCCCCTTGAGCCCTGTGTCAAGATCGAGTCAAGAAGGTGGCAGACGGGATCGGGCGCAGATAGCTGGCGCGGCCGAAGCCACCCCTAGGTGTGCCACCAAGCTCCTGCACACATACACACGACAGGTCGACCGTCGGTTTCGATGATGTCCACCGTATACTCCGCCGCAAAGTGGTACAGGGACAGTGACGTTTCAGTTTATTTGGTGAGGGTAATAGGCAGTGTCTTTGAAACCCCCTATTGATTACATGCCGGTGCGTCATATTCATATGTACACACACAAGTAAACAAATTGCCACTAGAAAAATGGTATTGGCAAACAGCGAGTAGCATTGTTTTTAAAACTAAGTATGGTAGTTAGAGTTCAGACTTCGAGGAACAACAGGGAACACGTTTAATTATCCAATCGTTGTTTGTACAACTGTAGGGAAGTGGCCTCCACGACTGACTGTGGGAGGTTATTCCACTGTTGTATGGCCCGTTGCGTGAAGAATTCAGAGCGGAGTTAGTTATAAGTGATAGTAGACTTGCGCTGCATCTACCGCAATCGCTTCTCCCTTGTCGCAAGTAGTAGTGTCGACAACGAAGAATGCCCCAAATTACAACTCAGGGAAGACAGTGTTGCTACACAGAGATTTACTGCTGAAAAAAAATAGCTGTACAGAAGTTGTTTCACCAGCCAGCTGCCAGGTATGTCTGAACGCCTGGTGTGTGCGAGAAGAAGTTAGAGGTGAGTGAAGCTTTGGCTTTAGGATGAGTGCTCTGTCGGCTGCCACCAATCAGATTAGGCGGAAGTATGGATTAGCTTCGAACCTACACGCAATGAGTCGACAGTGAGTGTGTGAAAGGACAAAAACACGCAGTAAGCGGGGCTTGGCGAACAAAGGCGGCGTGAGTCAGCGCAGTTGTGCTGAGCGGTGGGATCAGGTGTAGGTGATCGACGCGCAAACCCAAATCTCACATCTGTCACAATCAAAACTTATGGACATGAGTAAGGTAGGTGAACAGCAACAGAAAAATGGGGAAACTGTCTTTTTGCATCCACCTTTGGCTCCGTACACTTAATCGTTTTGCGTTGTGTTAAGTGCCATTTTGACAGTCTATTTGGCGTTTTCACAATCGATTAACCGTCATATCGGTTAATTGTTTACGCCACCTAGACCTCAGTCCTCGGTTTGGCGACACCGTGGTGCCTGTAGATATATTTTTTGACCGCAGCTGGATGCGACGTAGGTGCATGGTCACACATCACGTTGACCGGGCAGCCCCAATAGACAGCTCTCTTTTTGGAGAAAAAATTGGTAGAGCTGACTTGCTAGTCATCTGCGAACTCCCGGTCAGAATTGAGACTATCTTACTGCCTTAAGATTTCAATTGGAAAACTTGCCGTTGACTTTCTCGCCGATCACTGACCCTGAGATTTCCCGAAATTCAAACCTCTTCACAGTTCAGATCCTTGCAATCAAGGACCAAAATTATATTAAGCTGGTACGGCCAAAATCTCCATGTATGCCTCAAGAGTTCTGTACCGTTACGTAGGCCCTAGAGTCGATAACGAATCTTCTGAAACATAAACCGAAATTCAAAAATGTGTTTTGAATCAGGAAGGATTACCTAAGTGGAGTTGCAATATAGATTATCTTGTAAGGTATGATCACATCAGGTTTCAGACACAGCAGGCTGCCAGCATTCGAATGGATTTCTTTTCGTCCGTCAGCAGGAACGCATTCGTTGATAGTGGCTAGTTAAGAAGGATGCGTTTCTTATATTGAAACCATGGAAGCCTTGTTCAAAAATGATCTTTTCAGGATTTCTTTGATACTCAAATACATCTTCTTCAACTGGTAAACTATGTGAAAGTTAATTGTGATATTGCTAAATATCTTTGAATGTACATTCAGGTTACCTCATATATGTCCGATTTTTAATGACCCTCGTGAGAGCTGTGCAACGTAGGCTACGTGCATTTTAAAATTGCATGGGCACTATATCGTTTTCTCTTAATGGTATAGACAAAGTTATGCTATTCCAGCATAGAAAACATACTTTTTTAGACTGAAAACCCTTTAAACAGATACTATGACAGATCGAACTCAATATTGTTGAGGGATTTAAAACAATTTTAAAGACCAAAATATACCCTTCCTTGAGTTACAAAAATGGAAGAGGGCATGACTTGTCCCCAAACGGCTCCAACGACGAATGTGTTTGTTCCCATTTTCTATAAAATATATTTGATTTGCTAATAGCACGTATACACTATTAAATTCCTCATTTTTGCCGAGTCTGGTTTATACAAGCGTCTGAAAAGCATTGAATTCCAAAGCCAACATCTCGGCATATTTAAAATATTACGGAATAAGGCTCCAGAATAATAACCTTACCATCCCACATAAATTATCACATTGAATTGGAAACACGTTTCAGACTTTTGGTTAACTGTTCATGGGATTGGTCACTCAGGCATGCAAAACGGGTGAAGTGATTATCTTATGCAATGCCAAACACTGCGCACGAACTCACAAACTTCAGCGACGACTTCGCGCAGCCCTGTCACTTGTGACGGGGCTGAAAAGGCCTGAAATGTGCATCCATGAAACCAAATTCCCATTATAGAAGAGCCGGGTGTGCATTGAACCATCGTTTTTGCAACTTCTGCGACACGAGTCCGGATTATAGAGATAGACTTTTGATGGCGAATTATGAATACATATATGCGCAATTTACAGTCTACTATCAGGTTGTTAGTAGCTCTGAAATATGACGAACTCGTCAGCGGCGATTGCCTTGTAGAGCATTTTAATACTTCGGATCAAGAATATCCTTATAATGATGGAATATTATTGGTTATGGGCATGCACAGAAGCTGTTGAACTGCTGGCGTCATATGCCTTTCGATCCATAAATCATGATAAAATGTGCCTATTTCAACGACTTCCTATTATTTAGGCGAGCAATGTTAATTTTAAAAGACGTGATGGTGGCAGCCAAGAAGATGCAAAACACATTTCTCCATAGCCCTGAATGTCGGGACATTAACCTTTGTTTTAAACATCCCCAAATGCGGCAACCTTACTGTCTGACGGACAGCTTCATGAATCTGCAGTGTACACATGCACTAATATTTCAATGCGTTCTCGTAAATGTAAGTTAAGGCTACAGGTCATCCTAGAGAAATGCACATTCCATGAGATGTGATTGAAAATTTTCACATTCGCGAACGGCAATTTCCCCGTCTACTCCACGAGGGAGCTTCAGCCACGAGTCACGCGCGAACCTTCGTTAAGGGAAAAGATTTTCGCTGCCTAAAACTTCCTCTTTCTTCCAAAGGAACCTTTCTCCGATAATAATAATAATTCCTGCTGATAGGGTCGAGCGTAATCAAGCTGTTTAATAAAATCAAGCAGCTTGCGTTCCCGTGTCAAGTTTGGCCTGGTTACTATGCTACATGTGTGGGGCTTCCTTCAGAACAGTTTCGGGTTTCACGTAGGTGGGAGTGTGGTGACTCACTCCACACAGGCCATCATGCGCCAAGGCCCACCGCTGCCAACGGGTGCGCCTGCACTGAAGGCGGCCTCTTTAACAATCAATCACAGATGCCGCAAAGTTGGTCTCGCCCGGCGGCGAATGAGACGCATGCACGCCTAGTTAGATGCAGTTTGTCCGGCTAATAACCTCCAAGGCCGACCCGAACAATGACCGCTCTCTGTGGCCGCTGGCATGCCTGCTGCTAACCCCGCACTTAGGGCCCGGCTAGCCTCCTAGTTGGTCGTGCGCTCCGAAGTCAAAATTCTTCCTTCTTATTCTCCGTTCCTCTGTATACAAAATAAACTACTCCTACTATTCTGGCTTCCGTCGACTTCCTTTCTCTTAAGGAAACATGGTCTGAAGATCGCAGTTACTAGGGTTTAGTTTACTCAACCCCCTGCAATAGGAATGCACTTACGGTTAAATTTTAATTGGGACCCAACGCAAACCGACGTTCAGTTCCAAAAAGAAGCAGGCTACGTTTCCAGTCGATAAAATTCTATGATGCTAGCACAGCAGGTTTAATACTGTCAGTACTGCGTTGGTCTGCTATGAGGATGAATTCTCGTTTTCCCCTCCAACGCTTTGGTTGAATAACCTAACCTGAAAGCCAACTAATAATGGGATTCAGCGCAGTAACCACAAAGCGAGTATAGACGATCGATAATGCGATCCCACGCTAAGAATAAGTCAAGATAAGCCGAGCAAAATAGCTACCATGTAACTGCCTACAACAACCATTGAAGAACAAAGGCAGTGAGTCAGATATCAGCTATTGATACCATAATTCACATCAGTTGGGATGTTGCACGCAGCAGTTAGTATGCGAACTTAAACAAATAGAGATGAACGCAAGATAGGTGCATGCGTAACAAACAGAATCAATGCAAAAGTTTGTGCATAAATCAAAGTATGATAAAGTTTCGGATCAGTAAATGTATGGCAAATGGCTACCACTGTACACCCTGACTAGGCCGAAGGTAAATGCCGCGTTAGATTGATAAAACGGTCGGGAAAGTGGAATGTCGATGGCATCAGAATATTTCGGGTCAGGGATATTTAGGTAGGGAAGTTGGAGGAAAGGAAATAGGGTGAGCACAGTTTTATCCATGACGCACTCCGGCAGCGCTCCGCGGTGACGGCAACGATCCCGATCGACACTGACCATGTCCGCTTTGGCACCACGAAGGATCCAGTTGGTCTTGGCGTTACGTGAGATAACACGGAACGGCTCTTCGTATGGTGTTTCCAGTGGTCTTTGCACGCGATAGCATCGAACATACACATGGTTGCAGTTGACTAAGCCATTTTCAACATAAGACTCGGTCGGTGGAGTTCGAGGCGGAGTCGGGGGAAGTGAGTGCACGAACTGCTGCAAGCGATGCAAAGTTGGTAGGACCCTCATCAGCACCACAAGAAGTCGGGGTGACCAACTCGCCTGATAGCCGGAGCGTAGTGTCAAAAACAATTTCGACTGTGCTGCAATCCAAATCCGACTTCAGTGACGAGCGAATACCAAGAAGGGCTAGGGGCAAATTGTCAGACAAGTTGGCTGCGTTCTGTGCGGCACGCAGGGCGATGTTTAGCTGGCGGTGGAAACGCTCAACCCTGCCGTTGGCAGCCCGATGGTAGGCCGTCGTTCTAATTCGCGTGCAGCCGACAAAGTTGAGGCAGGCTTGGAAGAGTACAGATTCAAACTAGGCACCTCTGTAGGTCGAAAGCGTGAATGGGACACTGAATATTGTGATCCAACGACTGGCAAAAACCTTTACGATGATTTCCACCTCCATGTTCAGCAAGGGGATCGTTTTAACCAAGCGGTCGACACAGCTAAGAAGATGACTGAAGTCGTTGGACGGAGGCAAAGTGCCTATGAATAAAAATGAACATGACTGAAATCAGCGTCGGGTTATGACTTGTTGTAGCGCTCGCTGGATCCTGTTCCGTTGGCAACTCAACCATGATCGTGCCAAAGTTTTGACGTCTTTGTTCATGCTGGGCTAAAGAAACCTTTCGAGGAGCTTCTGTGAGTCCCAGGGTGGGAGAGTCAATGAAGACTATGAAAAAAAGCTAGACACATCCAGGGCGGAAAAAGGGTGATTGAAAGGAGTCAAGACCTCAAGGAGGATGGTGCCAGACCCGGCGGTGAGTGAAACGTCTGCGAGCTAGAGACCACTAACGGATTCGTCGCCAGGACAACCGACTCGTGTTTGCTCAACTGTCATAGAACCAAGATCGGTCACCTGTGCGAGTTGGATGCAGAGAAGGCAGGTCTAGACAGCATGCCGGTCATCACATCCCTCGTGCCATCCGTGTCGTGGATGTCAGTGGTGAACTGCGAAATGAAATCCAGGTGGGCAATCTCTTCGGGGTTGTACTTGTCAGAATGAAACCGAAGAGCAAAGGTCAACGGCGTGTGGTCTGTGAGCATGGTGAAGTCCCGACCCTCAAGTAAATGTCAGACATGCTTCACGGCCATGTACGGCCAAATGTAGTGTAGCGTGTCTAAGCGGGCAAAAGTTTCTTTAAAAATAAGGCCAACGGTTAAGTCGAAGCAATAAGGTGCTGTTACGGGACTGCACCTACGGCTACCGTCGGGGCATCTACCATCGGGGACAGCTAAGCTTCGCGGCGGGATGTGTGGAAAAGAGCTACCACAGGCGACGCAACCGACGTCCGCCTTGACATTAGAACGGGTAGACAACATTACTAGAGGAAGATTGTTGGACCACCAGGAAGGATGGAGCGGGGCCAGGAGGGCTGTCTTCAGCTGCCGGTGGAAATGTTCCATGAGATCATCTACTTGGGGATGAAATGCCGTTGTTTGCATCCAATTAGTGCCAAGAAGGAATTTAAACTGGTGGAACAACGTGGGTTCGAATTGGGATCCACCGTTAGTTGGCACAGTCGAAGGAAAACCAAAATAAGATATCCAGTGCATCAGACTGCCGTCACCGCAGCTTCCGGCCACCGATTAAAACGGTCCACCCTAGTCAGCAAGTAGGTAGAGCCATTAGACATAGGGAGAAGACCTACCAGGTCAAGGTGGATGTGACCAAAATGTACATCAGGCGACGCACTATGTCGATTATATTTGGGCCGATTGACTTGGGAGACAAGACCGGGTCCAAGGAAGGAGAAGACGTTGCAGCACGAAGGGACGATGGGGGAGGTGGAGAGGTCACTGTGAATGATGCCGCTGCCAGTAGTCAGTGGGAAGTCCTGGAGTTTGAGTCTGCAAACATCCTCGTCCAGATGACACCAAGTGGGTGACCCTCGGTGATTCTTGCATCGCACGCACATATGTTCTCACAAAAGTGCACAAATCAGATGATCCACTGCGGATCATAGTACCACTCATCGGATTACCTACCTGCAATACAGCTAAGTGATTGTACTGGCTTCTGAAGCTACTAACACACTCAACTAAATACAGCATTTATAATCCTCACGCATCCCTCTGCAAGACCCAAGGCCTCAACGTAAGCACTGAGGAATGCCTCCTATATTTTAAATTATTTGCCTTATTTTCCTTCCCATCATGCGAGTCGGCCATTAAATGCGCAGCCCGATAATTGCAGGAAGATCCTTTTAAAATTTCAATGCAAAATGTTATAGAACTGCTCAAATCTGCTGATAAATCTGACTGTCGTCATCCAGGACTGTGGATATAAAGAGACAAAGACGGAGAAGTTTGAGCATACAATTATCGTTCAGTCGTTGATCGTAATTGCTGTGTATGCCCACACGTAGTTTCGGGACATCATGACACGTTGCGATCGTCAGGGCGCTGGTTACGGTCACGGACACGTGTTCACGCCTTTCATTGTTCTGACTAGCCCGCCTCCACCCCTGGCCAGCGGGTTCACCCCTCTCTTTGCTCTGACTTCTTACCTTTCAGCCTCTTACGTTTAAGCCACGCCATAAAGCCCCCTTGGTTAACATGGCTCGTCACTTGAACTGTGCCCTCGTCCTCGGTGTACATCCTGCCCAGCCCTCTGTTTTACATACATTTCATTTCTCCTGCCTACAAACTGCCTTCCGTTTTCAATACATAACATTGGCAACGCAACTTAACGAACATAGCTTCATTATTACTACACCGCTACCTTTCTGGCAGAAAGGCACTCCGAAAACTTCAAATGATTCCTGGTTACAGTGGAGAAAGACAGTTGAGGATTGCATTCAATTACTTCCAGTTTTGTTGCCCGCTATTACGCTAGACGTGACACCTAATTTGAAGATCCTCCGAACCCATATGGGAGAGCCGGGCCAACGTTAATTCGACGCTCTTAAGTTGCAAGAGCCTGTTGATCTCCAAACAACATTTATGAAGCTGGAAGCAATGTGGGTGGAAAAGAAAACATTTTCATGAGACGCTATCGCTTTTGCCAGAGGCTGTTAAGGATTGCCGATACACAGAGATCGCGGCAACTAAATTCGAATAGACGATGCTGGTAGAGCAGATTATAGTGGGTTTGTAGCATTGAAAAGCTCAGGATAAAGTCTTATCCGAGGAGGATTTATCATGGGAGAAAGCCGACGATATCGTCCATCATCAAGAAGGCGTACAGCAAAACATCCAGCAGCTACAGGTGGTACGGCCTAAAGAGTCTTCATCCCAAGCGAAAACGTCAGCAAACTCTTCCAGTAGTGAACGTAGTGCTTCTCGGGAGTTGACGGATATATATTAACAGTCAGGTAATATCGTATCGATGTTGACGGCCGCCAGTGCTACAACGGCTTGGATGGACGCACAGACTAGCTCTTCATAAAATCTCGGTAAGGTAGTTGTTAGGAGATAGGACTATCCTAACTGTTACGAACTAGAAAATAAGAATGAAATCGCTAGTGGATAGAAGCACACGCTTGTTCAATGTGTTATTTAAAAGTTGTGTCAGTTCATGCAAGGCAAATTTAACTAAGTAAAACAAAGAGGCAGTTCAGGTTCACTACATAGTCTCGGTCGTGCATTTTTGCCAGGAAAATGTAAAAGTGCGTTGTTCCAAGTGGATAGTGCACTCGTGCCGGTCAAAGAAGTCCACCCCCAGTAACACATCCCATGTGATGCCTAGTACAAATATGAAAGATTTCTCCTTCCGACCAGAC